>PYXC01001311.1:105000-107500 GCA_015244755.2 Tenualosa ilisha | reverse complement strand
ACACACACACACCCAAGTATACAAACGGAAGGCAGATTGCCTGTGGTTGTATATGTGTATGCATGTGTAATGTACGTGTGTGTGTGTGTGTGTGTGTGTGTGTGTTCTGATGTCTAACCAAAGTCCACGTCGGAGAGGTCTGTGCCATTGGAGAAGTCCCGTGAGCAGGAGGTGTGTGTGTGAGGCTTGTGGGCGGTGCTGTGGTCCACGGCGCAGGCCTTGGCGATGGACTGGACCAGGTGCTCATCATCCGCATTCCGCCACCCCCACCAGCTCACCTCCGGCTGACCACACCGGGCAATCACTGCACCCGTGCACTGGTGCCTAGAGGAGGTTAGACAGTTAGCCTCTCTCTCTCACACACACACACACACGCACGCACGCACGCACGCACGCACGCACGCACTTGGACGCACGGACTGGACACACACACACATACACGCGTGCACGCGCACATACACATGCGAGCACACACACACGCACGCACGCACGCACACACACACACGCACACACACACGCAGACATACACACACAAGCCACTGCCTGTATTCTGGTGCCTGGAAGGGTTAGAAGAGTTAGCCTCTCATTCACACACACACATACACACACACACACACAGACAAACAGACTGCCTTTATTCTGGTGCCTAGAAGACCGTGACATAGTTAGGAGACAGGCTTCATTCAAGCATTCACACACACAAACACACACGGGTGACTCAAACTCATTGTGTGTGTGTGTGTGTGTGTGTGTGTGTGTGTGTATTCTCTGTGATTATAGAAGATTGTGCAATGAAAAGACTCTGGCTGAGAAGCACAAAACAACAGAGAAAAACAGACAACAGGGTCATAAGCCTTCACACACACACAGACACACGCATACTGACACAGACACAGACACAGACACAGACACAGACACAGACACAGACACACACACACCTGTAGACAACAGCTGGGATTCTCTTCCAGGAGCGGAAGGCAGCCACGTTCTCCAACTCCTTGTCTGTGATCCATGCAGGTACCAGCAGCTGCTGTGGGTAACTAGGGCACAACCTGGCAGAGGGAGAGAGAGAGAGAGAGAGAAAGATAGAAAGATAGAAAGGAAGAACAGATTGTTAGATTGTTTTCACAGCTGGTTCATGTGGTACAGGTGATTAGGAACGTCCTCTCAGACGTGTCTTGAGGACACGGGTCTCCAGCTCCTCTCCAACTGAAACCTGGAGCTGGTGCACAGTGTTTGGGACGTCTGTCAAAATCCGAGCAAAGCTGGACCAATGGGAGAGAGGTTTCACAATTTGGAGTTTTGTTTATTGGCTTTGTTCCGCTCCAAAGGCTGTCATATAAACACAAAACAAACAAACAAACCCACAGACAAAAACATGATTGTTTCTTCTTCTATCTTTGCTATTAAGGGACTCTTAAGGGTTAGAGGGCATAGTGAAGGATAGAGAGACAGAGATGAAAGAGTGGAGAGAGAGAGACTGTATGGTTAAGGGCTAGGGAATGGTGGGAGTGTGGGATATAGAGACAGAGATGAAAGAGTGGAGGGAGGTGGGGAGGGAGGAGAGGAGAGGAGAGAATGCATGGTTAAGGGTTAGGGGATGGTGGGAGTGAGGCATAGAGAGACAGAGATGAAAGAGTGAAGAGAGAATGCATGGTTAAGGCTTAGGGGATGGTGGGAGTGAGGGATAGAGAGAGACAGAGAAGAAAGAGTGGAGGAGAAGCAGAAGGGATGGTGAGTGAGGCAGAGGAGTGGAGGGAGGGAGAGATGGTCAGTAGGCTGGAGTGAGAGAGAGACCAGGACAGCTGAAAGAGTGCAGTGTGCAGAGAGTGTTGGCCGGGTTAAGGGGTTAGGGTGGGTTAAGAGGACACAGTGGTTTGTGTGTGTGTGTGTGTGTGTGTGTGTGTGTGTGTGTGAGCGTGTGAGAGAGAGACGGGGGCGGACAGGGATGTCTCTGTGAGGATTCTGAGGGCCGACACCTGATCCTGGGTCAGACCCTTATCTGGCCTTGCCCGCCATGAATCTTATTCACACTCACACACACACATGCACACACATACACACACACCACACACACACACACCACACACACACACACATACACACACACACGCACGGTGAGCCCTCAGTGTTTAAAACACACACAGAGTGTTTTCAGGGCAGGAAACAGGCCGTAACATGAGACATCTGGCCCACCAGAAATGGGGTGTTTAACGGAAAGACAGTCTTGGGTTTCCAGCTGATAAACGTGTGTGTGTGTGTGTGTGTGTGTGTGTGTGCCACTGGGGATGGGTTGAAGAAGACAATGAAGACACTTTTAGAGGGGTGTATCCAGAGGTCAGAATTCACAGTGTTTGTGGTTAATGTCAGTGCGTGTGCCTGTGTGTGTCTTACTTGTGTTTGCTGTTGATCTCCGAGATCCTCCATGCATTCTGAGTATCGAAGCCCATGCGTTCCACTTCGTTTCGGAAGCGAGAGGTCACATGATCCCCTGAGAGAG
>PYXC01001311.1:82500-95000 GCA_015244755.2 Tenualosa ilisha | reverse complement strand
ACGAGTGACTGACAGCTGGGTATTAGGGCCGTATCATGCCGAGCATCACTGGCTTATCAGCAGTGCTGTCCGATATATCAGATCTGCCACTGATGGACTTCCTCTATCTATCACGCCTCTCTCCCTCTTGCTTCCTCATTCTCTCTGTCTCTCCCTCTCTCTCTCTCTCTCTCACTCACACACACACACACACACACACACACCTCCATCACTGGCTGACCTCCTCCGTCTGCCTCTGTGTGAATGAGTGTGAATGAGTGTGAGAGAGTGTGTGTGTGTGTGTGTGTGTGTGTGTGTGTGTACAGTGACACAAACAGCGCATCACACTTGGTCAGTCCCAGTGACAAAGCAGCTGTACATTTAACAGCAAGACCACAGGAGAAAAGCAGGACACCTTAAGAATCATGCAGGTTTATCTCACCCTAAAGACAGAGAGAGAGAGAAAGAGAGAGAGAGAGACAGACAGAGAGAGAGACAGAGAGAGAGACAGAGAGAGAGGCCTCCCAAAGCTGGTCAGGCTCCATGTCTTTGGAGGGTGTGGTTGAGAAGCGCTAGGTGTGTAGCGCTAAGATGCACACATGTGAGACACACACACACGTAGCGTCCTGCAAGTAGTGCAGTCATTGCACAAGCTGGGGGCTTCTGGAGGCAACTGATAAGCCATATCTGCACTTCTGTGAAAGTGAAGCGTGTGAAAGTGTGTGTGTGTGTGTTTCGGAGAAGAACTTGTGACCGGATGCTCCAGTGTGCACACAGAGGGCCATTCCAGTGCACTGGCACCAGGGTAAGCATGTTAGCTCATGCCAGGCTACAGCCATCCACTCTGGCCAATCAAGTCTGCCGTGCAAGATGGATGGAGATTCCAAGAATTTGGTGCACTGACAAACCTGGACAAGATACCTCAGAGTACTGCAAGTGGGACACCTTGAACAGAAGGTGTCCCATCTGTACTGTTTACCGCTTCCTCTGAGTTAACTTACCCTGCTTTGTCACTGAACCACAAACTTGAAAATACCCTGGTGACTGAAAATAGCTGGAAATAACTGCTGTCCATATTGTGTTACAGGTTAGAGGATGGTGCTGGGGTGATCATGACAAACACGGCTCTGTTCACTGTGATGAGTCTGAACCTGGCAACGCCAAAACAAACAAATAATCAAAACAAAAAAACATACAAACAGTTCTTCTGTGCACGGACGGGCAGATGGACTTTCCCCAAAATAGTCCACTTACAGGGGGAGCAATGGCTTTGTTTGGGAACCAGTGGAAAGCATCCAGTGGGCCTTTGGTGCTCAGGTATCTCGCTCTCACGATGACAGAAGGTCAGTCTGTAGCTCTCGGCCTCAGACCCGCCTGGCCTGTATGACGGCCTGGCTCGGCTTGCCTGCCAAAATCTGCCACTGAAAACCCAGACCTAAAAACAACATACCAAACAAACGGCCAGCAGTAACTCTGCTCTCAGCGCCGCAGCTCAATCTGAAAGCATTTCAATACTCTGTGTCCGCATGGGTGCACCCATGCCTGCCTTCCCTGCAAACAAGGTTACCTTACGTGGCCTCTTCAACTGTGACAAGTACATACTGCTCTGGGATGACCGAACTATTGAATTTTAACTTATAAGCAGCTGAATGCTTTCATTGTGACTTTACATTTCAGGCTGGTGCAACAAAGCCACAGTGGAATGTAGCCACTGCATGCAGTACATCGTGGGATGCAATTTTCAGTAACAGCGCAATCATATGCAGTTTAATCCGAGTTCTTACTGCATGAATGGTTTGGGATACAGGACATCCTCTGTTTGCATGGGGCATATGAGAGAAGTGGGTACAGAAATAGTTTCTGTGTCTATGTCAGAATAACTGAAAGTCTCTGACCGTTCGATATTGACTCCACTTTAACAAGCAAAACAGCGATAACAAAAATGCACGCTGCATGTGTGCTTACTTTCTGTTACATGCATTTCAGCTCCAATCGAGCTGCAAGCCATTGAGTAGATAATGTTTACGAGTTGGCTCTGCTTGCACTCTGCTACCGAACAGGCGAAAACACCAAGCTAGGTAGTTGCAGGCTTGAGCAGAATTTCTCAACTGCACTAGAAACAGATATCACTGTTTGTAACGTCGACATAACCCGTTACGGACTATAGTCTGTCTGAACAGAAAACTTGTATCGATCATTTCATTCATACAACTAAATCCAGAGAGCTATCGTTAACTGGTTGGCTAACCAGGTAGCTAGAGGATCCTTGCCAGCTGACTGGGCGACTATTCAAGCCAACCGGATAACTTATCTGATTAGCTAGGCAAGTACGAATACCATATTACACATGTTAATAACATTCTCCTGAATCATACTCTCAATAACCCTTTTAAAACTACCCAAACAGATGAAAGTAGGCACTTGGTTCCAAACGTTTCTGCTAATGTGTGTTCTGAACGGTTCGATTATGACTCCGTGATAGCTGTCAACACTGTGATTGCACTGTATAACCGCTAACGTTAATAAAACTGTATAGCGTTTCCAGCTAGCCTGCTAACACCAGCTAACTGTGCGATCTCTATGTAGCCTTGTTACTGTTCGTTCGCAACAGATACAATAAGAAGCCGTGGCATCTATCGAGAGAATAAACCTCCAGCACTACCTTACAGGAATAACTGTTATGTTTGTCGGTAAGTGTCGGTACCTTCCTCTTCCCCCAGTTCTCCCAGCTCCTCTCTTTAGCGGGCCTTTTAGGACGCTAAAGCTAACAGATGGGCTAACAGAGTAGGTTGTGTTTTTGTTGTTGTTATGCGATAGAGGGCGGAACCCGGAGCACAGGCCCGAGTCGACCCAACACAGTAGAGCAAGAACCCAGCAAGCACACTAACCTTACAATAAGCTTTAGAAGAGAATGAATATGTAGGTGATGATGTATCCTTGCATCCGGATTTAAATAAACGGTAAATAAGCGACTTAAACGGATATTCAGATCCATTTGCAGTCCTAGCCCGTCCCACCGTAGACTCTGGCCGTCATCGCCGCGTTTCAACCACCAGACTGTGCACGTGACGTAGACACGTAGTCTAATGAAAGGCTGTTGCGTAATCACGTTTAGTGTCTGCTTCTTGATAGGGAGAGGGGAGGGGTAGATATTTGAATATTACAATTTATGGAAATATCTCTTCAGTAAGAGACAGAATTTATCGAAGGACTTTACTGTAGAAAAGCCTATGAACAAGAAGTACCAGCAGATTAAGAAATTTATCTGACATGAGAAAGGAACATGTGATAAAATTCAAATACCCATTAAAAAAAAAAAAAAAAACAAATAAACAAGACTGACAAGACTTAGGGCCTATAATCGTTTTAATCAGGTTATTAAATAGAACAAATGTTGTTTCTGTTTGAATTACATAGTCTATTTATAAACTATCATCAAATATATTTGGACTTTGAACCTGAACTGTGGGCAAAGAGGCTTAAGTACAGTGGGTCTGACATGATAGGCCTAATCTACTCCGTGATTCAGATTTTATGGTTGGTTTGGGATACATAGGATAAGAAGACTAATTTGACCCGTTTTTCTTGTTTGTTTGTTTTTCCTTCAGTGTGAGGACAGTCATGTGAGCACTTCATAATTTTTCACAGGAGAAGGGTGTCTCATGTGTGAGCAATGACAATGCTTTAAAATGTACACACCATCCATCAGCATAATCACACCTGGACTATTAGTAGAGAATCTCACCAAAACCTCTCGTTTCTCTCTTGAACCATATTTCATGTTACTCATGCAATGTCTAACAATAGGCTTAATAAGTGAAAGCGTCTTTGATTCATTGTGACATGCGGTTCAGAGATGTTGGTCCTTAATCAACATACCATATCAGTCATTTTAATCCTGTGATCAAACCACAGTGCATATATATATTAAAATAAATTTAAAAATATGTGTTGTCATTGAAATATGACAGAACTAGTAAGAAGCTGTGCCCACAGTGTCACCTACAATGTCCCAGAGCCCCAGTTTCAGAAGGTCAAATCCATGCAGTCTCCTGAGTCCTAACCACAGCAGAGTGGCTGAAGCAAAAGCATTTCAAACCGTCCAGCATCATAAGATGGTGAAAGGCAGGCCGAACAGGTCAGGTGACTGGGAAGGTATGCGTGTCTCTGTCTGTCTCACCACATATCACCCACATCTGAGACATGCAAAGAATAACAGGAGAATGAAGACAGCCTGAGATCTTAAAGGTTCAAGCTGAGGAGAGGGCAGATAAACTCATCTGTGTTTGCTCTGTGAATGATCTTCACAAAGTCACACGCAAGTTCAAAACTTAACAAATAAATAAATCAGGCTATGGAACATAAGAGAAAAAATCTTTATTGAGGACCCACTGACTGTAATAAAAATGAATGTCACAAATATCACCAACACAAGCAGTGAATGAGTGAGAAACAGTGAGAGAGCAGGTGACCTGGAGGACTTCCTCATACCACAGAAATCCAGTGAGGTGAGTGTAGTGGAAGAGGAACCTTATGGTGAAATTAGCACATCTCCTCTCATTTACATTGTCTTGGAGACATTTTATTTTGTTTAATCATTGTTGTTGAGGAAAAACAAACAAACAAACAAACCAACAATCAATCAATCAATCAAACAAACAAATAAAAAGTTTGCTGTTTGGATAAATACTTGACCTCCGTTCCTAAACGGTTAAAGAAACATATCCTACATACACACAAATCTGTGCCTAAGTGTGAATGCAACATTTTCCAGAAGTTTCTGTGGTTTCACAACAGTTTTTTTTCTCTTCAAAGGTATAATACACATCTAAAATTGTTCTTCTGTTATTCAAGCCACGCTTGGCAGTGCCATCAGTGTTTTTGATATAAACAACAATCTCATAATTCTCCGATATGGAGGAGGAGTACCGCACTGGGAACAAAAGAGGTCATGGCTTAGTGGTCACAAAAGCATACTTGGTTAATCTGTATATATAGGGTGTACTGCCTGACTTCCTGCTTTATCCTGTGCATGTTTATTCAAAACCATTTAGAATTCAATCATATAAACATAGACAGTGTCATTCAGTGCTCACAAAATGCCGTGTTCGATTGATTTACATGTTCACTGAGAAGTACTTGTACGAATGAGCGAATATCCAGTAAGTCTGAGCTGCAGACGAAGAAGAGACAGCTCAGTGAGACTCCGATGGTTAATGTTTTGACGAACTTTACCAGTGATGCGCCCTGACCGGTTCAGTAAAGCTTCGAAGCAAGACTACCCTGAGAGGAGTTCTAGAAGGTGGGCAAGCCTGACAGACCGCAACTGGCTTGTGAGTTTGGTTAATATATCTGTACACTCTATTTCAATAATCAGCACACAAGTGTCAAGAACCTAAGATAGTATTATTATTATTATTATTGTTATTTTCAGTAAATGTGTAATATTCATATAACTATACATTTATAACTCCAATCCTTTGTATTGTACTATTAAAACAAGTGCAAGTTTGTACTACCACCTTTTACAATACATCAGAAGGCAAAGACTTGTGGAACACTAAAGTTACATTTTCTCCAAATCAGCTTGATTACGCCAGGATAAGTGCTGTAAGTATGCTAACAGCAGCTGACTGGGATGGACAAGACCTGGATCGAACCAGATGTGGGGCAAAGCAGGGCCAGGTCCAAGCCAGACATGGGCCAGAACTGAGTCGGACCCCCATCACAAGTCAGCTGTTCTCAGCGTAGTTCTCTCACGAGGTATTGTAGATCTATAAATCTTGTTAACCCGAGTATAAAACGGAAGAGACACACAAGTAGTAGAAATGCCAGTGTGACAAAATACAAATAAAAACAAAAACAAAAAAACTAAGTATTTTGTGGTGGCCAGCAGCAAAACACCCTGACAACCTTCCCAGCTTAATTGGGTTCAGTGCCAACATTATCTCTGAGCAGTACATGCCTGCCAGTTCAGATATGGTTCATGCATGACGGGCACCTCAGTGACAGGCACCTCCTTCTCATGTTTGGTCCTGCAGTTTCAATCTAGCAGTGAAACCCCTCTTGTGAATGTGTTATGCTGTAGACTTTGACCATTTGGCCGTATGAGACTGATCAGTGGTCAGTAGAGATATAAAGGGGATGATTAGAACAACGCCAAATCATAGTGATTAAGTGCTACTTCTTTGGGTCATTGACCAAATATGTGTTTAAGTGTTGATGTCAATTTTAAACAGTCATAAACCCTCCTACCAACTTTGACCATTTTTTCAGTGCACCTGAAACTGGGTACCACTCAGATTTAGACCTCAAGTTAAACCTTCTTACAGCATCAATCACCTCAGGTTTCAACTTTAGACAGGCTCCAAGCAGAGTCCTCCTATTCATCTCCTCAGGTTTGGACTTCATACAGCATAGATCTCCTCAGCGTAGATCTTCTCAGGTTTAAACTTTATACAGCATAGATCTCCTCAGTATAGATCTTCTCAGGTTTAAACTTTATACAGCATAGATCTCCTCAGTATAGATCTTCTCAGGTTTGAACCTCATACAGCATCTTAGTAGAGTCTCTCTCTAGATCTCCCAGATGAAAATGGACTCTGGAAAGACCTGGGTCACTCAGGGCTGTGCTAGTGTGTGTGTGTGTGTGGTGTGTGTGTGTGTGTGTGTGTGTGTGTGTTAGTAGACCAGGGCAGTATTAGCTCTGGGCCAAAAGTGCTGTGAAATCATGAGTCAGTGGCTCTCTAGTTTCTGCAAATGACAGAAAAAAAATAGCACACACACACACACACACACACAAACACAACACACACACATATACACTACCATGCAAGAGACCAGAGACCCTCTCTCTATGCTTGTATGTGCTGATAGATGTGTATGTGATGTAACCCATTGAGAAAAGATAGTTTGGCTAGGCCTATAAAAATGAGTCAGTGCTCATGCTGGCCAATGGGCATGTCCAGTGGCTGATGCGTGCACACATCTGATCTTCGTCGTGGGCAGAGAGCAGAGGGGTGGACTGAGGGACCTGGTGGAGGGGTGGACTAGGGGCTAAGAGCAGAGAGCAAAGGGCTGGGCTGAGGGACCTGGTGGAGGGGGGGGACTGGGGGGGGGGGGGGGGGGGGGGGACTAGGGCGAGGAGAGGCAAAGGGCTGGGCTGAGGGACCTGGTGGAGGGGGTGGACTAGGGGGACTAGGGCAGCAGGAGCAAAGGGGTGGGCTGAGGGACCTGGTGGAGGGGTGGACTGGGAGACCTGGTGGAGGGCTGGGCTGAGGGACCTGGTGGAGGGGTGGACTAGGGGCCGAGAGAAGAGAGCAAAGGGCTGGGCTGAGGGACCTGGTGGAGGGCTGGGCTGAGGGACCTGGTGGAGGGGTGGCTGGGGGCAGAGGCAAGGGGGGGGGGGGGGGGGGGGGGGGAGGAGGAGGGCGTGGGCTGAGGGACCTGGTGGGGGGGGGGGGAGGGGTGGGCTGGGGGCCGAGGGCAAAGAGCAGAGGGCTGGGCTGAGGGACCTGGAGGAGGGGTGGGCTGGGGGCCGAGGGCAAAGAGCAGAGGGCTGGGCTGAGGGACCTGGTGGAGGGCTGGGCTGAGGGACCTGGTGGAGGGCTGGGCTGAGGGACCTGGTGGAGGGCTGGGCTGGGGGACCCAGTGAGAGGGAAAGAGGGAGTCGTGGAGGCTGGGACAGGTATGCAGAGAAGGAGAGGTAATGGCTGCCGCCACCTAGGGGACGAGGCTCGAGCCTGGCACGGGAGACGAGGTAACACGCCGGAATGAATTATTGAGGACGAGTAAACGGTGCTCAGGTGCAGTGAAAGCCTCACTATACCGCTGGGCACGCACGTCCACACACACACACACACACACACACACTCGATCACACACACCCATGCCCACAGTCCCTAATGTAAACCTCTAAGTATTACTGAAAGGAAAGGAAGGATAGAAAGAAAGAACGTGTTCACTAAAATATCCTACAATTAACAAGGTTTAAACATTTCCATTTCTTCATATTTTTTGCAGATTTTTCAACTTTTTCTCTTTTTTTAAGCTCAGGTATATCACATGTGACTAACTAGGGAGAGGAGGAGGAGGAAGAGGGTAAGTTTGGTTCCATGCTACATCTTGTTCGGAGAAGGCTATTGCAGACAGTTCTACAACACGGACAACCACACATTATACGTCTGTGTAACAAATGTTCCAAAACATATCACCAAGAAACTAAGTACATACGATGTGTTCACTATTTTAGAGTCTTTTCAGGACTATCCCTTAGTCAGATCATGTATCATGTTTTTTTCTTTGTTTTTTTTTTTTCAGTTCCTCATCTTTTTACAGTCCCGTCTTACAGACAAAATCTGAAAAACTGCTATTCAAAAAGTAGCAAATTTTGGTCAGTGTCACATTTTAAATAAGTATAGTGCTTTTTGAAATGGCTTAAGACAGCGGTCTTTTTTTTTTTCAAATAATCTCACCCAGTGGCAATCTACAGGACTTCAGTGGCAATCTACAGGACTTCAGTGTGCATTTCATGACACAATAGCTGCGAGCCTGCAATTCAGAGTTCCTCCTGACCTCTATTTGTCTCTCTTCATTAAAACACAACAGTATGTGCTGAGACATAAAATTCAAAGTAGGATGCTTTATCAAAATACCTAAAAGAGGTTTAGAAATCTATGCATGTGTGGGGGTCTTTGTGAGTGTGCATCTGTATGGACATGTGCATATGTGTGTGTGTAAGTGTGTGTATGAGTAGGTGTGTATCCAGAGGGACATAATCAGTATTAAGTGTTGTCGGTTGGCATTCCCTTTGAGGGACCTGTCAGTGCAGAGGACCGTATGGTCCAGGTTGGGGTGAGGGCACGGGGCTTCTTCTAGAGCCTCTAGAAAGTTCTCCATCAGGGTCTTCGGGTGACTGCTGAAGGTTCTCTTTCAGAATCTTGAGGTGACTCTGGAAAGTTCTCTTTTAGAGCCTTGAGGGGAAACTCCACAAGGTTCTCTTTAAGAGTCTTGAGGTGACTCCAGAAGGTTCTTTTTTTTAAAGAATCTTGAGTGGTTCTTTTTCAGAGTCTTGAGGTGACTCTAGAAGGTTCTCTTTTAGAGTTTTGGGGCGATGAACAAGTGCAAGGGTTCTGACACACATACAAACACAGAGACAGAAAGAGAGAGGGAGATAGGTGGGGTTCTGTTCTAGAACTCCCACTCCAGACTCTCCTCGCGGTTGGCGGCCCTCTCTAGGCGGTGGATGATGTTGTTGAGGTTGGCCATCTTCTCATTGCGCCTCTGAGTGTTCTTGCTGAGTTTGGGGTTGTGCAGGGCAGGTGAGTCTAGGCCATAGCCGGGTGCGGAGGGGGTGTCTGTGTCCCCGTGAGTGGTGCTGGGGTTGGGGGGGAGGGATGGAGAAATGGGAGCAGAGGACGAGGGGACGGGGGAGACGGAGAGCATGAGCCCGGGGGACGAGGCGGCGGAGGGGGAGTTGAGCGACACCTCCAGGCTGCTGCGACACGGCTCAGACGTGGCCTTGAAGCTGACAGGATCCACAGGCGACTTTTCGGGGTCCTCCCCACCTTCTTGTTGGGTTATACCAGATCTCTGAAGGCCATCAGTGCCCAGACACCCAGAAAAGAGCCCCTGACCCTGGCTGCAGCTGGCCTCATCCTCCCTGACGCTATGGGGGCGGTGTGGAGCTCCGGTTAGCGTTAGCGTTAGCTCCTCGCGTTCTGCCTTCAGTGACTGGAAGGGCAAGCCCAGTGGGAAGTGCTTGATCCTGGGCTGTCGGCCAGTGCCGTCCCCCTCTCCTGGAGCCTCCAGCTCTGGGTCTCTGGTCTCTTGCTTGACGGGGACAGAGAGGTGGCGGAGGGAGGCACTGAGGGGATGGACGTGGGGCGGCAACTTCTTGTCATCGCTGTCGGAAACAGGGCTACGGGAGGGCAGGGGCGAGTAGGATGTGGCCTCAGCGTCTGTGTCGTTGTCCTGAGGACCCTCCATCAGGACCTCACGACGCATCCGGGACCTGCTGGGACACACACCCAAACACACACACAAATAGAGTCAGGCATATTTGTCTACCCTGGTTTCTACTTATTAACACTAAAGTCATCTGGATACAGACATAGATAGATTTATCTACCCATCTGTCTATATATCTATCTATCTACCTATCTATCTATCAGTCTACTGATCCATCATAACAGACAGATAGATAGATAGATAGATAGATAGATAGATAATAGATAGATAGATAAATAGATGGAGAAATTGAGAAAGAGAGAGAGAGAGAGCGAGTCTCTGTAGAGACCTGTAATTGTGGAACCAGTTGATGACGGTGTTGGTTTTGAGGTTTAGCTGTGCGGCGAGCATCTCAATGGTGTGTTGGGAGGGGTAGGGCTCCTGGAGGTAGGCCTTTCGCAGGGCCTCCTTCTCCTCGGCGGCCAGCACCACACGCGGCTTCTTGGCCTGCTGGGTGAAGGGACACAGGTCCAGAGCACCCAACCCAGGGCTCACACAGTCTGAGCGCATGCCTGGTGAGTCGCTGTCCGAACCCGGGCTTAACAGCCCATACCGGCGCTTCAGGTAGGCTGCAGATTGATACACACACAATAGTTACCAAAGGCTCTGTCTGTGTGTGTGTGTGTGTGTGTGTGTGTGTGTGTGTGTGTGTGTTTGAGAGAGAGAGAGAGATGTGGGGGCTTTGAGAAGTGGTAACACTTGAGTCTTCCACTGACTTCAAACAGTTAAACAGTCAGAGAAAGTAAACAGTCTTTGACCTTTGATCTTTGACATCAAAAACCCTTCCTGAGTGGCCTTGACTGAGTGGATGTTTTAGCCTCCAATAAAGACATGTAGTATCCACAGACTACTGCTGTTCAGCTCTATCTATGCAAACCCTCGTCCTGAGGTGCCCATGGAGTTGAACTCAGAGGTAGTCGATAAAGGTAATCTGCCTGGAACACGGGACGCTTGTCTCATCTGCCTCTTATCTGTTTTATGGACGCTGGCTACATGCAAACTCTTTCCCACAAAGAAAAACAACTTATGCAAACAGCTTGTGCAATCGGTATGCAGTTCTGTACATGTGTGTATGATATGCTGTGAATACGTATCGCATGATGATTCAGCCCCGCTAAATCACCTAGCAACTTAGTCTGACGCATAGGAACATATGAATGCATATAAACATACACACTTACAGACACAAGAACACACACACACACACACACACCCACAATGCACACACACACATACCAACAAATATACAGACATTCTGTACAAACATACACATTCACACACATACACATACACACACAGACATACTGTACTGTACAGGTCAACTGGTCCAGGGACAGCCCATCCCGGCTCAGCTACTGGTCCAGACACACACACACACACACACACACACCTTTCTTCTCCAGTTTCTTCATGTCTCTGAGCTTGTCCACGTTGTGTGGGTCGTTGAGCCAGAGCTGCATGCGGACAAACGGCTCCCGGCCCTTCAAGCTCAGCTTGTGCCACGGCTTCGGCCGGGACAGCAGGTCCGACACCGACCCCTGGGTCAGGCCCAGGATGGTCTCGCCAAACAGACGCTGACCTGCCACACACACACACACACACACACACACACACACGCTTGTGAGGAAACACACTAACATTACATCAAACACTCACGAGGCTGAGCATGACAAATACACACTTGCTTGTGAAAAGAAACACATACACACACACACACACACACACACACACACACACACACACACACACACACTTGTGAGGAAACACACTAACATTACATCAAACACTCACGAGGCTGAGCATGACAAATACACACTTGCTTGTGAAAAGAAACACACACACACACACACACACACACACACGCTCCACTACACACACTAATTTCCATCTCATTAACATTTACAGACATTCATTTTCACACATCCACAGACATAGACACACACACACACACACACACACACACACCCGGGAAAGAGCGGGTGGGGTGTGTGAGTGTTATTAGGTAGAGTTATGGCTGCCACGGTGAATGTCTCCCTTTGGTTTCATGTTTGCCATTTTCCTCTGTGCTCATGCATATTAATGGCAGTCTGAGCGCAATCCTCTGTTTAAGGGACACACTCAAGATCTGCACCTTTAAGAGGCTTACTTACGAAGCCAAGTCAAATTCTCTGGCACCTCTATCCACACACACACAAATTCTCTATCTGACACACACACACACTCTCTCTCTCTGTCTGACACACAGAGATTCATGCCCACCCCTTGTCACTAAACTCAAACACACACATTCACACCCCTTAGTCCTCCATGGAAGTGTTCAAAGAGGTATTGAGCCTTACAGGTTGGCATTCCTGCAGTGCTCTACTAAGCCCTACAGACACGTCCAAAACCTCCCTCTCTGATGTGTCTCCCTCTGAAAGAGAGCGCTCCCTTACCATCGGAAGCTAGAGTGTGTGTGTGTGTGTGTGTGGTGTCTGGAAAATCGTGTGTGTGGGTGTGTGTGTGTGTGTGTG
>PYXC01001311.1:65000-77500 GCA_015244755.2 Tenualosa ilisha | reverse complement strand
TGATGCTTGGAATGGAGAACTTTAGCTTAACTGTCGATTGATACTTATATTAATTACATTACAGTTATATTAGAATGCTAATTGTATCATAAATGCAGACAGGATTGTAACTCAAATCAGGTTATGGTAATAGACACAGTAATGGAGAATATTAATCTCACAGCACTGCCTAGTTTTCATATTACATTTCAGATCTAATGAAGCCATTCTGAAATATTTTTCAGACGAATTCTGTACAACGTGATATCTCACTAGAATGGCCCTGCTGGTCTGTCTATCTATCTGTCTGTCTATTTATCTGTTTATCTGTCTGTCTGTCTATCTCACCTTCTCTCCAAAGATGCGCTGGCAGATGCCGTTCTTGGCCAGCTTCTCCTTGACCTGTCTCGTGAGCTCGATGGTGTCCACCTCGCGGTACATGTACATCTCGTACTGCTCAGGTGTGAGCGGTGGAACCGTGGGCTTGAGTGAACGGGGGATGTACGTCGGGTAGTAGGGCACGCGGCTTGGACAAGAGGCCTCGCTGCTAGCCGCCCCCGCTGCTGCTGTAGCCGTCGTCATGGATACGTCTGGCTCCACCTTCACCTCCACTGGCCGCCCACCTGCTGGCCCCGCCCCCGCTTTGAATCCTCCTCCTACCACTTCCTCCTCCGCTCCAGATGTGTCATCGCTGGTGGGCGGTCCTTCGCCGTTCTCTGGGCGCGGCCATGGGCGCGGCATAGCAGAGTGCCCTGAGGACGAGGATGAGGAGACGGAAGGCGAGACGGAGGTGAAAGGTCGCGAGACTCCCGCTATGAGCCCCACACCTCCCCCACCTCCGACACGCTCGGCCGACCAGTGCTGGTCGAAGTACGCGCCGGCCTCGCCGATCTCTGACTTGACCTTGCGGATGATGTTTTGCACAAAGGCAGCGGGTGAGATCACGCTCAGGGGTGTGTGTGAACTGGTGATGGCACTGGTGCCCACGCACACGGGCACCACGCCCCCCTCCTCCTGCTTGACGTAAGCGGGCGCCGTGGGGCCGAGGAGGGCCTTAGAGGGGTCCTGGAGGCCCAGACGCTCTGCGGCAGCAGCCACAGCAGACGATGAAGAGGAGGAAGAGGAGGCTCGACCACAGACCTCCATCTCCAGCAGGGCCTGCTGCTGCGCCTGCATCTCCCGACGTGCCTGTTCCAGAATGTTCTTGATGGTCTCGTCAGAGTTGCTGCCACCTGCCCCACTCCCAACACCACTACGGCCTGAGGAACCACCTGGCAGAGACTTACCCTCACCTGTAGGCACACACAGACACACACACACGCATACACACACACACACACACACACCAAATATGCATCAAAAATTGAAATTCGTATTGCATACGTCTTCATATTATAAAAAAAAAGTTTTACTGCAATTAAACAAATGTGAGGTTTCTAATGGGCTTTTGTATGTGCAGTGATTCATCCTGAATGAATTAATGGTCAGTGCAGAATGCCAAACAATTACTGCTCAGCAAAACCACCAGCTGCAGTGATTAGTCTACAATCACCCAATCACAATACATATAGATCTATTCACACACACACACACACACATGTGCAAACACACGTACGCGCACGCACACACACACACACACACACATACACGTGCAAACACACACATACGCACACGCAAACACACACACACACACAAACACACGCACACACACACACACACACACACATGCAAAAACACACACATACACACACATACACACATGCACACACACACACACACACACAACCATACACATACACACACACACACACACACAAACACACTTGCACACACACACACGCAAAAACACACACATACACACACACACACACACACACACACACAAACATACACATACAAGCACACAAAAACACACTCACTCACCATGCACACACGCACACACACACACACAAACACACTCACATAACCATTCATCTGATGTATTCACAGACATATTCACACTATGGGTGGGTGAAAGGAAACAGCTTTATCAGTGCCGGAATACTCTCAGCATGGGCACCGGACAGGAGCTATGGGCACACACACACACACACCCACACACCTCTTTGAGACTGGATCTCCTTCTTGGCCTGTTCCAGAATGTTCTTGATGGCCTCGTCTGACCCAGTTTCAGGAGTTCGGATACGAGGAGTGATACTCCCTGCCACAGAGAAAGAGAGAGGGAGAGAGAAAGAGAAAGAAAGAGAGGGATGGAGAGAGAGACAGAGAGAGAGGGATGGAGAGAAGGAGCAAAACAGAGAGAGAGAGAGAGAGAGGAAGAGAGGGAAGGGGTGAGGTGAGTGGGCTGGTTGATCAGAGGCTTTGCCGTTTGACTGCTAGATCAATGGCAGCCTTTGAGAAGTTGGCATGTGTGAAGAGGCTGCCGCGTTCGAGCGGCGCGGCGTTCAAAGACGCAAGAACCGCACAGAGAAAACAAAGTTGAAAGAATCACAACAAACACAGCAGAGAGAGAGAGAGAGAGAGAGTAAAGAAAGAGGGAAAACGGAAGCCAGCACCGGCGCTGATGTGAACTGGGCCTCAGAGATTGCGGCTGAAAAAGTTCCGAGTTCACCCGGTGCCGACCCGCTGGGCTTGGGTCCATCCAGATCAGGGTTAGGGTGGGGAGACAGACGTTAAGCTGGGCCGAGCACTTACTCACTCACACACTTATACATCCTTACACTCACTCACACACACTCACACACTCACTCACTCACTCACTCCTCACCTCTCTGGCGGACCTGGATGGTGCGCAGGGCCAGGATGTTCTGCTCATCGGACAGGAACTGCTTCATCTTGATGAAGGGCTCTTTGCCCTTGACCGTCAGCTTCCTCCAGGGTTTGGGTCGGGCCAGAATCTCACTGACCGAGCCCTGGGACAGGCCCAGTACGTAGTGTCCGAACACACGCTGCCCGATGTTGTGCTTCAGGAGCTGCTCCTTCACTTGGAAGGCGATTTCTGCCGTGTCCACTTGGTCATCTTCGCTTCCGCCCCCGCTCGAGCCTCCGCTTTCCGATTGGTCACCGGGCACGCCCGTTTCGCCAGGGCCCGCCCCTGCCGAAGCCTGATTGGCTGAGGACAAGAGGGCAGCCTTGGCTGTGTAGAGGGCAGAGGGGAAGGCCATGAGGGGTGTGTGTGTGGGTGTGTGTGCATGTGTGTGTGTGGTGGCAGCGCCATCTTTCTTCAGGAGTGGAGAAAGCAGCTGCCTCTGCAGGAGCTGCTCGCCAGACAGCTTCTCGTTGGAGAACGGCGACACGGAGAAAGGTCGCGAGAGGTCGTGGGCCGAGGAAGAGGAGGAGGTGGTCCCGTCTGGGGGGGGCGGGCCTGGGCTGGAGGAGGAGCAGCCATCGCCTAATAGTGGCCTCTGGGGGGAGGAGTAAGAACCAACGGGCCGGCTCAGGTCTGTTCCAGACTCCTCTGATTGGCTTTCATCCACTGCTAGGAAATAAGAAACCCAAATGAGTTGACAGTTTATTATGAGTCATAACACTGTAACCACGCAAGGGAAACTTCCCACCAACTACACCATAACAATGAAGCAATTGCATTATGTTCAGCTAGGTGCCATATTTTCATGTTATCAAGCTAGTTTTAAGAAAAGTGTATTTTATCCAGGACTTCACAAAGAAGTAATACACTATCCTACATCCTAAAGTGTAAAGCAGTGTCTTTGATTGGTTGATGTTTGTGAGTAATCTGTCGCCTGCTCGTTGCTTGTCTGAACAAGATGGTGGCTAAATGCGTGGTCATCCAATTAGACAAATGTTGTTCAATCAGCAGTTGCTGTTTCAGAAATCCACTAGGAGCTGGAGGTGTCATGTTGGATCAAGAGAGTGTGTGCACACACTGGAAGTCATTTACTAAAATGATGACTCTGTTTCGTAAAATTAGCAAGTATTTAGTAAAACTTGCAGACAAAGTTGCAGCAATTAGTAGCCGGTTCTCTGACCCACTCCCCAAGGCTCAGTGCTGGGCCCCCTTCTCTTTTCCATGTATATCACCTTACTGGGTCCAATCATCCACCTGCCTGGCTTTTCCTATCATTGCTATGCAGATGATACCCAGCTCTATCTGTCCTTTTCTCCTGGTGACTACACAGTGTTAACACAGGTCTCTAACTAGCTGTCTGATATATCTGTATGGATGAAAGGACATCACCTCCAATTAAACCTCTCCAAAACTACTGGTCCTCCCAGCCAAGCAAACCATATTTCACACTATCAACCTTAAGATAGATTCCATATCTGTTGCTCCCACCGTGGTTGCAAGAAACCTGGGTATCATGATTGATGACCAGCTGACCTTTGCAGATCATGTTGCCTCTGTAGCTCAGTCGGGCTGTTTTTCTCTATTCAACATTTAGGAATATCAGGCTGTACCTTACCCAACATGCAACCCAGCTCCTGGACATCTGTCGCCTTGACTATTGCAATGCCCTCCAATCAGGTCTTCCAGCCTGTGCTGTGAGACCGCTACAGATGATCCAGAATGCAGCTGCATGTCTGGTTTTCATCCAACCAAAAAGAGCATGTCACACCTCTGTTCACTGAGCTGCACTGGCTACCCTTAGCTGCTCTCATCAAATTCAAAGCACTAATGTTGGCCTACAGGGTGATTGATGGTTCTGCTCCCATCCACCTTAATACCCTCTTAAAGCCCTATATTACCCCTCGGCCACTTGGTTTCTCCAAGCAACGCCATCTAGCACTGCCAACACCTCGCACAGGTCAATCCAGACTATTCTCATCTGTTCCACGCTGATGGAATGACCTTCCAAATGCTACCAGAGCAACAGATACCCTCTCCACCTTGAAAACCCAGCTTTTCCAAGAATATCTCCCACTCTCTCTTTCTACTGCACTTTTATCTCCTGCCAATTTCCTGTTAGCAAATTGCGCTCTTAAGATTTTAATTGTGTTGTAGCTTGAATATTAAGCTTCTTTTTGTAAGCTGCTTTGGATAAACACGTCTCCTAAATTTATTAATGTAAATGTAAAAAATTGCACATATTTTCCCAACTTAGAACATAAAACAAATGATCCAGCGATGCTACATTCTAGGTTGTACGCAAAATGTAACACAGCCATTTTGGAAACGGAAAGTGTCTAGTTCAAGGACACATAGACAAGGTCAGGAGACTGGAGCTCTGTGCCCTGATTAGACTCTAACTATTGCTGCTATACTGCATCACTGTGTCCTCATCAAAGTACAAAGACTCTCAATATCACACAGCTGGATAGCTGGAAGTTTGTCTCCAACCTTTCACTGGCGTGTAACACTCCAGATTTGCCCATCAGAAAGGAAATGAATATGAATGAAATGAATGCTAACATTAGCCTCTAACCCACCACTAGCAGGGAAGCCTGGGTTAAGCTAAAATCAATAGTGAATTAACAGCAGAGTTGGTCTCCATCCAACCTACTATTTGTGTGTAACACTCTAACTTTCTCCATCAGATACTTATGGGATGACAGGAAGGCCTCTTTGTCCAGCAGTAGAGCTTCTGTGGCCTTAGCAGATTCCTGTTCAGAACACACACACACACACACACACACAACAGGGAAAGAGAGGGAGAGAGAGAGAGAATATGTGAGAGAATATGAGAGAGACGGTAATAGAAAATAACATAGTTCAACATACACACAAACACACACACACACACACACACACACACACACACACACACACAAACCAAGGTAGGCAGTTAAAGTGAGATTAATCAATGCTGGTGGCTGAGCTCATCTGCTTTATGGCTGATGGTTAGTGAGGCATTGCCTTAGTCTATCTGCCTCATTGGCAGCGGCAGCATTAGCATTAGCGACGGCAGCCAGCGCTAGCAGTCTCCAAAACAGCCTCCTCCTCCTCCTCCTCCTCCTAAACTGCTGTTTCCACTCTGTGCTCGTGAATCTGACTGAGCTGATCTGCCAACCGCCCAGCTGGAAAGCCAAGGTAAACAATACGGCGATATGATTTACAGTTACTCGATAGCGGCTGCTCTGGCCAGGAAGCTGAGAGCCGGGTAGAGCCGGAATGTCGTCTCACCTGGGTTAAGCTGCCGTTTGCTGATGCCAGTTTCATGGCCTTCAGGATGCTGCGGACAGACAGGGAAAGACAGCACAGTTACTGAGGGGGCTCACTGCAGACAGGAGGGCACAGCGCGGCTACTCAACAGAACTACTTCAGACAAGAGAGCATGTTTAAGCTACTCAAGAGACTGACTTCAGAACAGCACGTGTCTCTCAGACTTTATTGCTTCAGAATAGCAGTCCAGTCACAAGAGAGGCAGAGCAAATCTATATGCTCCTATTTCCCTATTTAGTTTACTAGCATGGAAAGGGAAGAGTAAAGTTAAATCAGCAACTTTCGTATCTCATGACCAAAACAGGACAGTTCAGTTTTTTGGACATTTGATCAAAGATGTACACAAAACCTCAGCCGCTTTCACATCGTTTTACTTTGTGCAAAGCCTCTGAAACCTGAAGCATTTGGCATATGTTCCTGCCACAGTGTGCAGATACCCTCTGCTTCAACCAATCGCTACTGTTTGGTCATGACATATGCTACACGCTGGAACGCATCGTTTGAATTCAATGTTAACGCTTTCAGCCATCCCTCTGTTCGCTGATTGGCCCGTCCCAGCTCAGAGATGGGGTAAACCAGGTGAGCCTCCAGGCTAGGCTAGGCTACCAGGCTAGCTCCCTGTGCAGTTGCGGAGCTAAGTGGAATTGCCTGGTTTGATAAAATGCTGTGACTTTGATAATAGTTTTCTGTCGCTAGGCTGAGAGCCTAGCATTCGACATGAAGGGGCATGCAAGGTAAAGGAGCTGATCTGTTCATTTGGAATGAGCACGTCTATTAAACGAAAAAAACTTTCATCTCCATTGAGTCACCCGTGCGATACAGTCAACAACTATTACGACGATAATGATAAACTGTTATCACACATGTGCAAATTCTGTACAAGTTCCCACGCATCTAGTTTGACATTCACATGCAACAAGTTCTATTTAATCCACCGTCAAGAGAGTCTACCGATGGTCTGAAGTTTAGAGCAGCCTCTGACTTACCTGAGCTCAGTTTTAATCTCTTGGTAGTCCCTCTGTACCTGCAGTTTGCCTTCTAATCTCTACACACACACACGCACACACACACACACAAACACACACACATACGCACACACAAACACACAAACACACACACACACACACACACCCAAACACACACACACAAGCAGGTTAAAACTGGTTAACGACACATACAGTATATACACTACGTACATGCATACCTGTGCGTTTATGTGTGTGTGTGTTTCTACATGCATGTATGTGTGTGTGTGTGTGTGTGCGCGCATGTGTGTGTGTGTGTGTGTGTGTACTGGCTTACCTCAATAGCTTCTGTCTTGTAGGCTAGCTGACGCTCCAGCTCTGCGACCTGATTGGCTGAGGAATCCTGGACTTCCTGTAGAGTGAACTGAAGGTTCTGAACGCTCTCGAGCAGTCGCAGGATCTCACGGTCCTTTGCCAACAGAGCCACTGAGCACTCTTCCTTCTCTCCACGCTCCTGAGGGACAGAGAGACACAGACAGAGAGTTAGAGAGAGAGAGAGAGAGAGAGAGAGAGAGGGATGGAGAGGGATGGAGATTTAGAGGGGAGAGAAAAGAGGAGAAAGAGAGATTCAGGCAGAGATACAGAGACAGACATGAAGGGTTAGAGAGAGAGGGAGGGAGGGGGGTAGGGAGAGATACAGAGAGGAAGGGAGAGAGAGAGGGAGAGAGAGACAGAGAGAGAAGGAGAGGAGTGCAATCTCAGGATCTTAGCCAACAGAGCCACCTCCAGCTGGGGGGACGCTACTGAACACTCGTCCTTCGCTCCACGTTCCTGAGGGAGAGGAGGAGAAGAGAGGGCAGGGAATGAAAGAGAAAGATGGAGAGAGAGGAGGAGAAGAAAGAAAGAGAGAGAGAGCAAGAAAGATGAGGTAGGGAATCAAAGGAAAAAGAGAGAGAGAAAGAGAGAGAGAGGATGGAAGGATTGAAAGAGAAGTATGGAAATAGAGGGGAAGAGAGACAGAGAGAGAGAGAGAGAGAGAGAGAGAGAGAGAGAGAGGGAAGGGAGGAGGAGTGGAGAGCGGCTCTCTTGAATCTCCACATCAAACCTGTGTGTTGAGATGAGTGCAATCAGACAGCCTTAGAGGCGCTTAATGAGGTGAGCTGGGCTGCACCACTCCCCAAGACAGACCTGCCGCTTCACACACACACACACACACAGCCCACAGAGATGGACACACTCACACACACACACACACACACACACACACACACACACACACACTACACACACACAGATCCACTACTTCACAGAGGCTATAGCAGATTATGATGAGAGACGGTGTGTGTGTGTGTGTGTGTGTGTGTGTGTGTGTGTGTGTGTGTGTGCCCGCGTGCTATACCTTCCCCTTGGTGTCCTGTGTTGGGCAGCTAGTGATCTGGGAGTTGTGAGAGTTGGCCAGCTGCTCTTTTAGCCTCTTCGCCTCCCTTTGGGCAAGTTCCACTCTCTGTGGAGCAGAGGTACAGATGAGAGACATTACACACACACACACACACACACACACACACACACACACACAAACACACACGCACACACCCACCTCCCTAGATAGTTTTGCTCTCTGTGGAGAGGCATTGCATTACACCCACACACACACACACACACACACACACACACACACACACACACACACAGACACACACACACACACACAATACCTACAAACTCTTCCAGATTTTGTGTCTCAGTCTGTCATACAGAGCAAGTGCAACAGCCAAGCCTAAGATTTATACACAGCTATAAAATACGAGCTGTCAGACACACCAAATCACACTGAGCAGACAGTGTGTGTGTGTGTGTGTGTGTGTGTGTGTGTGTGCGTGTGTGTCTGTGTGTGTCTGTGTCTGTGTGTGTTACACTAACTCAACAACATGCTCTGCGCACTCAGACGTGGAAACAGGTGTGCGTATACAGACACGCACGCACACACACACACACACACACACGCACACACACACACACGCACACACACACTTGTTAAAGCTGTACTACTGAGAGCTCATCAATCACTGTTATGTGAGATTACAGGTGTTCACAAACAGCTAGAGAGGAATAGAGAGAGCACAGCAGGAGAAAGAGAGAGAAAGAGAGAGGGCGAGAAAAAGAGAGAGTTATAGAGGGGGAGAAAGAGAGAGAAAGATGGAGAGAGGGAGGGAGAGATTAATAGAGGGAGAGAGTGACAAAAAGATGAAAAAGAGATGGAAAGAAAGAAAGAGACACAAAAAATGAAGAAAAAGAAGAGATGGGGTGGTGTGTGTGTGTGTGTGTGTGTGTGTGTGTGTGTGTTCACTTCATTCTGCTGAGATGACTGTTTGCTCCCTGCTCTTTCCTTCCCCAAACTGTTTACCTGCGCCGCTACACTCCAGCACCTAATTAATGATTCATTCTCAGGGCATTTATCTGAGGACTCCCAGAGTCCTACAGTGAGCGCAGCTCAGCGCAGCGCAGAGAGACAGGAGAGAGAATCACTGCGGAAGAAGCAATCAGGGTGATGAGGTGGCACACAGCCGTTACGCCTCCCCACAGTCCCCTGCTTCTCTCCTCCTCAGACTCCTCTGTCCTCTCCTCTCCTCTCCTCTCCTCTCCTCTTCTCGTCTCTCAGGTTCTCCCCTCTCTCCTCTCCTCTCCTCCCTTCTCCTTTTCTTTTTAGGTTCTCCTCTCCTCTCCTCCTATCTCCCCTCCTCTCCTCTTCTTCTCTCCTTTCTCTACTCTCCTCTCCTCTACCCTCCTTTCCTCTTCAAGCTCTCTTCTCCTCCTCTCCTCCTCGCCTCCTCTCTTTTTCCACTTTTCTCCTCTCTTTTCTTTTCCTCTCCTCTCCACTTTAGTCTCTCCTTTCTTCCCATCTCTTCTCCTCTTTTTCTCTCCTCCTCTCTTTTCCATTCCTTTCCTCCCTTTTCTTCTCCTTCTCTCCCTGTTACTCTCTCTTTTTTTCTCCTCACTGTACATCCTGTCACACACACCGTCAACATGAGTCGTGTGCCGCAGACGCCGGGCGGCCGCTGTGCCCATTGCAGTGCACCCTGGGAAAAAGTCTAATCACACACACCGAGGTGGGATGTATGTATGTGTGTGTGTGTTTGGGGGATGGTGTTTGGGTGGATCAGAGGGGCGTGGGCTATGGGGGGGTCTAATTAAAGCAAAGGCTTGATTACAGGGATGATTATCTTAATGAGGGGAGCACTCAATCACAGACAGACCCCCCTCTATCTCACATACACACACACACACACACACACACACACACACACACACACACACACACACGTACACAGATCCACATGGGAGACATATACAAAGCATGCATATTGAGGTAAAAATTCATAGACCACCAGACACAGACACAAACACACACGCACGCACACACGCATACACACACATATATTTGACTTGACTTGACTTGACACACATACACATAAACTCACCTGGTTGGCTTCTTCCAGGTTTGAGACAAGCAGGCCTACTTCCTCTGCCCTGAAAACAAAGACCACAGAATTAGCGTTTTTGAAACACGCAGACACACACACGCACACACACTCACACTCACACACACACACACACGCACACACACACACGTCACCGTCCTCACCAGCTTATCACCCACTAAAACAAATGCAACTTTCTTAGGAATCAATCTTCAAAGCTTGAAGTCATCCAACAACCATGACCATATCTACATCCACTCACTCACACACACACACACACACACACACACACACACATTTTTGTGACTGGCATTCCAAAATTCTGAGCAACTCACTATACTATGTGGCATCGCACAACTTTGCTCCCTGGATGCCACACACACACTGGCAGTACCATGCAGGATACACACACACGCACGCACACGCACGCACACACACACACACAGTATATCAAAGGTTTGTGGGACTTGACACGTGTGAGTCACTGTGATGTTTTTTTTTGTTTTCTAATCTTTTGTTTATCCTGTACAGCGTCTCACCTTCACACACACACACACATTCATTTGTGTTTATGTGTGTGTGTGTGTGTGTTTGTGTGTACGTGTGTGTTGGTATGCATACTCGTGCGGTGTGTTTGAAGTTTACCGGTTTACCGGCCTCTTGTGGCTCTTCAGGGAACAGAGATTTCATAAGGGAGGTGTTTTGTGTGTGTGTGTGTGTGTGTGTGTGAGGGGCGGAGTGCGTAGTGTAATGAAGGGGGAATTGATTAAACAGCCTGATCTCTCGAGTGACTCCAAACAAAGATATGCCTTAAATTAGGTATCACAAACATCACAGAGTAGCTTTCTATTTCTCTCTCTCTCACACACACACTCTCTTTCTTGGCAAGACCACCACCCCCCTCCCCACACACACACACATACACTCAAATACACACACACACACACAGTCACAAACACACAGTTTTGCATGCTGGTAGTATTCGTACTCAGTCTGCCATGTCAGACTCAGAAAGTACTGAAGCTCTGCAGACTCTAGCCTCCACTGGCAAACGTGACCTCTCCGAGAGAGCTGCTTATACACACCACACACACACACACACACACACACACACACCTACGCGCACACACGCTTACACACACAGACACACACAGACACTAGGATGTCCCATCCCCGCTTACATCAATTGACGTGTTGAATCAGGACAGCTGCCAAGTGCTTTCGACGGAAAACACACTTCAGTGCCTGACAAACCCGGGCTATTGGTGTGTGTGTGTGTGTGTGTGTGTGTGTGTGTGGTGTGTGGGAGGAATGCAGAGGAAAGTCCAATGGAAAGTGCTTCAGATCGGAGTGAATGGAGAGCCGCCGTATCTGAAAGCTTTCAGTTCAATTGCAGATGGATTAGACTGGGAGAGAAAATCCATCAGAGATTTATGGGCTGAGACGGGCACAGACGGGCATCAGAGAGTTATGGGCTGAGACGGGCACAGATGGGCATCAGAGGGTTATGGGCTCTGGGTCCCCAGCTCTGGGCACAGACAGGCACAGACGGGCATCAGAAACTTATGGGCTCAGGGTCCCCAGCTCTGGGCACAGGCAGGCACAGACGGGCATCAGAGACTTATGGGCTCCGGGTCACCAGCTCTGGGCACAGACGGGCATCAGAGACTTATGGGCTCCGGGTCCCCAGGTCTGGGCACAGGCAGGCACAGACGGGCATTAGCAAGTTATAGGCTCTGGTCTCCCAGCTATGGACAGGAATGGGCACAGATGGGCATCGAGCGGGCACAGTCGGTGCATGAGTAGCTACTAGCTGATGCTAGGAGATGATTATCATGAGGACATTATATTGATTACATGATCATATTGATTACATGGTTATATTGATTATATGATCATATTGATTACATGGTTATATTGATTATATGATCATATTGATTACATGGTTATATTGAT
>PYXC01001311.1:52500-60000 GCA_015244755.2 Tenualosa ilisha | reverse complement strand
CTGAAAGCCACGAGACGCAGGAGACCCATCGCTCCGCTGCACCGTGTTCTGTGTTCCGCGTTCCGCGTTCCGCTGCGCTACAAGCCACAGGAGACGCGCCACGCCACTCAGGAGGGAGACGAGAGCCTCGCTGGAGACAAACTGGGATCAGTTCTGATCCAATCAAACAGAACCAGTCCAAAGCAAACACAACAGAGGAACTTTAAGCCAGACTGCGCAAAGAACACTCTCTCTCTCTCACACACACACACACACACACACACACACACACACACACACACACACAGGCACTTCTAGCCCGGCCCAAGTGTTCCTACTTATCTAGACAAATCCACCAAAGTAGAAGCAAGTGCAGGGACGAGGAGAAGAGGAGTGAAAGTCTGTGGGTAGAAAAAAGAAGAAGCGCTTGATGTAAAAAAAGGAGAAAGAAAAAAAAATGGTGCAGATTCTTTAGCACAACAGAGGGGCTGTTTTGCAATGCATGTGGCAGAGCCACAGCACCCATGGGGCCAACTAGGAGGCTGTTTCCCCGCTAACAAGTCTCCTCTGCATCATTTGATCATTTAAATTATTATGCCGGGAATCCTCAGGAGGCGCTGCGCCTTCGCCGCTTCACACGGCTCCTTTTAATCTTCCCTCGCTTTCTTCCCCTCCCCAAAAGAAGAGGAGGAGAGAAGGAGAGGAGGAGAGGAGGAGGGTGGGCGGGGGGGGGGGGGGGGGGAGCACTCCTGTTGTGTACCTGCCTGCCTGCCTGCCGCGCACCAAAGGAGGTGTGTGTGTGTCTGTAAGAGTGCGTGTGTGTGGTGTGTGTGTGTGTGTGTGTGTGACTCCATCGCTCCTCAGCGCAGAGGGGGACCCTTGGGAGAGAGGCACAGCCTGACATGAAGAAGCTGCTGTGTGTATGTGTGTGTGTGTGTGAGTGTGTGGAGAGACACATTTATACACACTCACTCACATGTGCACACACACACACACACACTCGTTTTCAGGAGCCTTTCAAAACAAAAAGAAAAAAAGTAAAATCACTACTTTGTGGTGTCGACCTCTTTCAGATTTTCATGTGTGTGTGTGTGTGTGTGTGT
Source organism: Tenualosa ilisha (assembly GCA_015244755.2). Taxonomy (NCBI): domain Eukaryota; kingdom Metazoa; phylum Chordata; class Actinopteri; order Clupeiformes; family Clupeidae; genus Tenualosa; species Tenualosa ilisha. The sequence continues at coordinate 58,918 of PYXC01001311.1, read as the reverse complement.
GTGTGTGTGTGTGTGTGTGTGTGTGTGTGTGTGTGTGCGTGTCCCTGGTGACAAGGGGGAGGAGGAGTAGGGGGTTGGCACTGATCTTTCTCTGAACTCTCACTCTTAAAGCAGAGCAACTTCTCCAAGTCTCACCCTGGCTGGCAACAGCCCCCTCTCTTCCTCTATGGCTTACCAAAGCTGCCTGCCAAGTGCAAACTTCACACACACACACACACACACACACACACCACAGACAGAAGACGCTTCTACTAAGACATCTCTGTACCAAAACACTCACACACACACACACACACACACACACACACCACACATTTACTGGGCACACTTATGGCCTGGGATGCTACTTCAACCCTAACACACACACACACACACACACTCACATACACACCTCTGTCATGACACACCTCTATTGGACTATCAGGGTGCAGACTTGGGAGGGCCATCAGTGTTAACATCTATCAGAATCATTTGACTGGAGAGGGAATATTGCGCCCATGTGCAGTGTATGAGCTGGTGCCAGTGAGTGTGTGTGTGTGTGTGTGTGTGTGTGTGTGTGAGTGTCCAGGCGTGTGTTTTGAGTGTGTCTCCAGGTATGTCTTCTGAAGGTGAGTCTGTTTTGTGCGTGTGTGAGTGTCTTGTGTGTTCTGCCACTGTGTGTGTATGAGTGTTATGTGTGTGTGTGTTCCTGTGTGTGCTATGTGTGTGTGTGTGTTCCTGTGTGTGCTATGTGTGTGTGTGTGTTCCTGTGTGTGCTATGTGTGTGTGTGTGTTCCTGCGTGTGCTATGTGTGTGTGTGTGTTCCTGTGTGTGCTATGTGTGTGTGTGTGTTCCTGCGTGTGCTATGTGGGTGTGTGTTCCTGTGTGTGTTATGTGGGTGTGTGTTCCTGTGTGTGCTATGTGTGTGTGTGTGTTCCTGCGTGTGCTATGTGTGTGTGTGTGTTCCTGTGTGTGCTATGTGTGTGTGTGTGTTCCTGCGTGTGCTATGTGTGTGTGTGTGTTCCTGTGTGTGCTATGTGTGTGTGTGTGTTCCTGCGTGTGCTATGTGGGTGTGTGTTCCTGTGTGTGTTATGTGTGTGTGTGTTCCTGTGTGTGCTATGTGTGTGTGTGTGTTCCTGTGTGTGTTATGTGGGTGTGTGTTCCTGTGTGTGCTATGTGTGTGTGTGTGTTCCTGCGTGTGCTATGTGGGTGTGTGTTCCTGTGTGTGTTATGTGTGTGTGTGTTCCTGTGTGTGCTATGTGTGTGTGTGTGTTCCTGCGTGTGCTATGTGTGTGTGTGTGTTCCTGTGTGTGCTATGTGTGTGTGTGTGTTCCTGCGTGTGCTATGTGGGTGTGTGTGTTCCTGTGTGTGTTATGTGGGTGTGTGTTCCTGTGTGTGCTATGTGTGTGTGTGTGTTCCTGTGTGTGCTATGTGTGTGTGTGTGTTCCTGTGTGTGTTATGTGTGTGTGTGTGTTCCTGCGTGTGCTATGTGTGTGTGTGTGTTCCTGTGTGTGCTATGTGTGTGTGTGTGTTCCTGTGTGTGTTATGTGTGTGTGTGTTCCTGTGTGTGCTATGTGTGTGTGTGTGTGTGTGTTCCTGCGTGTGCTATGTGAGTCTGTGCCCAAGTGTGTTTTCTGCTGCTAGGTTGCTGCCTATTGCGTCAGTCACCGGGGACACAACCCTTAAGAGCCAACAACTGCTTTTAGACAAAGACTTAAGATACAGCCTAGCTAGTGATACTGCCTTGCTGCCATGTACACACACACACAGACACACACACAGACACATGCACACACACAAACACACACACACACACGCCATCTCTGGCGTTTCAAGGCACAACGTGACCAAGATCTGGCGTGTCAATCCCTAACCGGAACAACCCTCCACCCCCCCCACACCCACACACACACACACACACACACACCACACCGCCCCCCCATCACTCCCCACTCCTTCAAGATCAGATGATCAAAAGCGTGGGGCCGGTTCTCACACATACTAGTGCCTGCCCCAGCAGTGATTAGCAATCAGAGGCTCGTGCAAGAGTCCTGCTTAAGGGCGTAACCGCCGTGATGCAAGAGGGCACCTAGCAGTCAGGTGACACCGACGGGGTTCAGCTGCACTCAGCTGGGATTCTCCACACGAACAACCACATGAGTTGGCCTGGAGATCAGCAACTCCATCATCAGCATCAGCATCAGCATCAGCGGTGCTGGCAGTGGTAGTAACCTGAGTCATCAGTGCCGTCACGTCTCCTCCACCACACGACTACTACGTGATGTCATCATTGGCTTGGAATCTCTCTTCCTAACACTTTCCTGCCAATCACTGCCAAGTACCTTTAAGAGGGATTTAAGGGGGCTATTCACTGTTTCACATGGGGATTATTTCACACACAATTCACTGTTTCACATGGGGATTATTTTACATATTAATCACTGTTTCACATTGGGATTATTTCACACACAATTCACTGTTTCACATGGGGATTATTTCACACACAATTCACTGTTTCACATTGGGATTATTTTACATAATAATCACTATTTCACATGGGGATTATTTCACACACAATTCACTGTTTCACATGGGGATTATTTTACATATTAATCACTGTTTCACATTGGGATTATTTTACATACTAATCACTATTTCACACGGGGATTATTTTACAGACTAATCACTGTTTAAGATTGTGCTTATTTTGCGCTATTCTTTTCTTTTTTAAAACATTCCAGAACATTCCAGCCCACAGCCCTGCTGTTTGAGGTGACTGAGTGCCGGAGGAGTGAGGATGAAGAACAAGATCATTTGGTACAACACAGACTGAATCTGTGAACCAGCAGCAGCTACTGTGAACGTTCACTGAGTGGGGCACAGGAAAACTAAACTGAGTTTCCTTCCTCTTATCAGTTAGTGTTAGCAATGGGCTGAAATATGCCAATATTTCCCTAATTCCAGGAGAGGCCATAATCTGCTTTATAATAGAGTCATGTGCTTCTACTAATCTCCCAATCAGCACTGCGCTCCAGTGGAGATTGCATCATCACTCCCAAATAGATGCCATTGGTTCCTGAACAGGTTAGTCTTTGTTTGCTCTGCCTCCTACTCATATTCTTGCCCAGGTGGTTCATACTGTTTCACAGAACACAGTCCCACAGTGTCCATGCCAACGCACAGAGCAGCTGATGTTTAGAGTTGCATAGTACTGTTAAAAACATACACAACTTGTGAGACATGTGACAGCAGACGTCTACAGAGCAGCACAGAGTCCAACGCTCTCAATAGAGACGTCTACAGAGCAGCACAGAGTCCAACGCTCTCAATAGAGACGTCTACAGAGCAGCACAGATTCCAACACTCTCAATAGAGACGTCTACAGAGCAGCACAGAGTCCAACGCTCTCAATAGAGACGTCTACAGAGCAGCACAGAGTCCAACGCTCTCTATAGAGACGTCTACAGAGCAGCACAGAGTCCAACGCTCTCAATAGAGACGTCTACAGAGCAGCACAGAGTCCAACGCTCTCAATAGAGACGTCTACAGAGCAGCACACAGCTTCACACACTTGAAGAGATGTCTACAGAGGAACACAAAACTTCACACACACAATGATCTCCAAAGAGGAACACACAGCTTCACACACTTAATGATCTCCAAAGAGGAACACACAGCTTCACACACTCAAAGAGATGTCCCCAGAAGAACACAAAGCTGCACACACTCAAAGAGACGTCCCCAGAAGAACACACAGCTTCAAACACTCTCAGGAAGGCACACACACACACATCTGGATGCTTAAATGTTTGTGGCCAGCTGGATGCCATCTCTGTGCAGGGCCATAATCAGAAGGGGGGCAATAAATCCAAAGTGGACTTTATGTAACAGCAATAAAATGACACAAACCTTTAGTATATAAATGATTACATGGAATGTGAAGAGTTCCTGCATTTGCCCATAGAGGTGACATTACAGTTGGTGCAAAATATGTACATCTACTAGACTTGCTCTTCTTCTGTCTCATCCATAACACTGGCATAGCCCAGGGAAGCACACACTCTATCATTGTACCATCCGTGTGAACTGTCTGAGCGTCTGAACTGTTCTTTTAATCGCGAACCCCCAGCTCTTTCGAAGAGGTTAGAGAAGTCAGGGTCTGTCCCCTACCCGGTGAGGCTACATGCCTGACCAATCAGGACGGACGCGATGACTTTGTGCTGTCATTCCCTGCTTTCCTTTTTATTTGTTTGTCTAACTTAATCACACTTGATTGGTGGAGACCCGCAGGTCTCCATGACAAACAATGACACACCTTCTCCCAATGACACACATAAATCAGTTCGGAGCACATCTTAGCCAGGACACCAGAGCACAGCAGTCCATTTATCTGAACACAACATGGCCCAAGGGGGTGAGAAGGGGACTGGGGAGGGGTCAACAGGAACACACACACACACATACACACATACACACACACATCTCTGTGAAAGAGGAGAGTAGAGGGTGGAGTGGAGACACAGGTATAAACACACACATACACACACACACACACACACCTCCATGAAGTGTGAGGTTATTTATCTGAGCATGTTGTGACCCAAGGCAGATGAATGAGCCAGAGCAGGTCTCTCTGTCTGAGGGTCTCTCTGGACCAGCAAGATCACACCCCCAGAGTCTCTACCTGGCTTCACCACCTCTGACCCAGTGTGTGTGTGTGTGTGTGTGTGCCTGTGTCTGTGTCTGTGTCTGCAAACAGATAAAATCAAATGAAAGTCAGGACACACACAACCCAGACCACTCCCAACACCTGGCCCACAGCACAGCAAACAGCTCAGATGAGAGTGAGAGACACATAAAACACAAAGTCTGAGTCAAAGTCAGGATTCAAACACAAAGTCTGAGTCAAAGTCAGGATTCAAACACAAAGTCTGAGTCAAAGTCAGGATTCAAACACACAGTCTGGAGTCAAAGCCAGGATTTAAACACAAAGTCTGAGTCAAAGTCAGGATTCAAACACAAAGTCTGAGTCAAAGTCAGGATTCAAACACAAAGTCTGAGTCAAAGTCAGTCAAAGCCTATTCACTAGTGCTCCGATGGGATCAAAGTCAGTGCTGACATACACATACACACACACACACACACACACATACATACACATACACAGACAAACACACACACTCACAGCTGTCATCTGTAATCTTGCTGGCATGAATGGGCCAAGATGGTGTGTGTGTGAGAGAGCACGCACAGACACACACACTTCCACAGGGTCCCACTGTCGGCGGACTGAGCTCTCACAGAACATATGGGACGGGACATACAGAACCTTTACAGGCACTGAGTTACATGCCATTAGATCACAAGGGCTATGATCAGGTCCTGAACCTTTGTGTGTGTGTGTGTGTGGTGTGTGTGTGTGTGTGCGTGTGTGTGTGTGTGTGTGTGTGTGTATGCGCATTTAGAGGGATACTTTTAATTCATAGGAATACTGAGATCAGGTCCTGAACCTTGTGTGTGTGCGTGTCTGTTTGTGTGTTGTGTGTGTGTGTGTGTGTGGTGTGTCTTGTGCGTGTGTGCCTTCCTCCACACTTCCTCCACTGGATTATCATCTCCCTACAGTGCTAGTCTGGATTTGATCCCCTTGAGTTCATGATCTCCAATAGCATTTTTTCCACATCCAATCAGCAAACAGAGAGAGGCATCGTGGAATGCTATTAGTCCAGGCAAGCTGTCAGTCAAAGGCTGATCCAATCTTTTTAAACATAAACACCTCCAGCAAGCAATTGTCCAGACCAGACCATCTGTACGAAATCAAGTACAGTACGATCAGCTGGTGTTATTACCAGGCTTGAGATTAGGCCCTGGACCTTGTGCGTGCGTGTGTGTGTGTGTGTGTGTGTGTGTGTGTGTGTGTGTGCATTCAGTCTATTTCTCACCCATAAGAACACTGAGGTCAGGCCCTGAGTTCTCGTCTACTCTGAGGGTTTGTGTGATGGAGATTCCTGCTTTACTGTTTTATATTTAAGCAATCTAACGCTTGTGGTGGTGAAGTTGTTGGTGGAGACCCTCAGGGGTTCGGCCGCAGGCCCAAAGCCGCAGGCTGAGTGCTGCAGGTAGCCACACGCAGGAGGGTGGCCACCAACAGCCTCATGACCACGAGTGCTGCCCTGTTTCTCTACAGCAGCTCCGCTGCCAACTACCAAAGTTTGAAGAAACTAAGTGTATTTTCTATTGTTCAGTTCCCTTTATGCTCGTTCATCCCCCCAAATAGTTCTAAACTTCCCAAGCAAAGCAACTGTTAACAATAAACGATCTACGCATCACCAGGAGTGAGGATATCCCACGATCTCCCATGGGTGACTCTGCTCACCTAACATTCACTCCCACTTTGCGCTGAGAGAACTTCCAAGCCGTTGATTAACTGTTGCGTTGCTTT
>PYXC01001311.1:35000-37500 GCA_015244755.2 Tenualosa ilisha | reverse complement strand
ATGAGGGAAGGCTTCTCCCCCAGCAGGTGTGTGTCTCACCTGGGGCCTCGATCAGCTGTTTGTAGACTCCCAAGAATGCTGCCTCAGCCTCCGTACTGCGCTGGCTCAGGGCTGCCACCTGCAGCAGAGAGAGAGGGGGATGAAGAGAGAGAGGGGGGGGATAGAGAGAGATGGGAAGACAGATAGAGGGGAAGAGAGATAGAGGGAGAAGGAGAGATGGGGGATTATTATTGAAGAATAGAAAGAATATGGACAGTAAAAACACATACATTTCAAATAAACACACACACACACACACACACACACACACACACACACACACACAATGCTTTCTGCATATAGAGCCAGCTATCTGTGTATTCTGTACCTTTTGTTATATGTGTTCATATCTGCGTGTGTTATATAGGTGTGTATGTCTGTGTGTCTTATATGTGTCTATATCTGCGTGTGTTATATAGGTGTGTATATCTGTGTGTGTTATATGTGTGTATATCTGTGTGTGTTATATGTGTCTATATCTGTGTGTGTTATATGTGTGTATATCTGCGTGTGTTATATGTGTCTATATCTGTGTGTGTTATATGTGTGTGTATGTCTGTGTGTGTTATATGTGTGTATGTCTGTGTGTGTTATGTGTGTATATCTGTGTGTGTCATATGTGTGTGTATATCTGTGTGTGTCATATGTGTGTGTATATCTGTGTGTCTTATATAGGTGTGTATGTCTGTGCGTGTGTTATATGTGTGCGTATATCTGTGTGTGTTATATGTGTATGTATATCAGTGTGTGTTAAATGTGTGTATATCTGTGTGTGTTAAATGTGTGTATATCTGTGTTATATGTGTGTGTATATCTGTGTGTGTTATATGTGTGTGTATATCTGTGTGTGTTAAATGTGTGTATATCTGTGTGTGTTAAATGTGTGTATATCTGTGTTATATGTGTGTGTATATCTGTGTGTGTTATATGTGTGTATATTTGCGTGTGCTATATGTGTGTGTGTATCTGTGTGTGTCATGTGTGTGTGTGTATCTGTGTGTGTTATATGTGTGTGTATATCTCTGTGTGTTATATGTGTGTGTATATCTGTGTGTGTTATGTGTTTGTATATCTGTGTGTCTTATATAGGTGTGTATGTCTGTGTGTGTTATATGTGTGTGTATATCTGTGTGTGCTATATGTGTGCATACCTGTGTGTGTTATATGTGTGTATATATGTGTGTGTGATGTGTGTGTATGTCTGTGTGTGTTATATATGTGTATACCTGTGTGTGTTATATGTGTGTATATGTGTGTGTGATGTGTGTGTATGTCTGTGTGTGTTATATGTGTGTATATCTGTGTGTGTTATATGTGTGTGTACACCTGTGTGTGTTATATGTGTGTATATCTGTCTGTGTTATGTGTGTGTATATCTGTGTGTCTTATATAGGTGTGTATGTCTGTGTGTGTTATATGTGTGTGTATGTCTGTGTTACATCTATAAACCAGCAGAGATCTATTGATCCCAATGAAAATGAAAGACACAGAGATCTCCTCACTTCAGAACCAGCCAATGGGATTACAGAATACTGTACCAAACAGCTGGAATGGGATCTACCTCATGACAGTGGGCCTCACTCATATGGACATGTACAGGTTTGTAAAATATATTAAACACACACACTTTAACACACATGGGCTGCTGTTTGTGTGAGGACAGTCTATTGAATACACTCTAGTGCTGTGTGTGTAGGAACAGCCTACTGAATCCACTGTAGAGCTGTGTGTGTAGGACCAGCCTACTGAATCCACTGTAGAGCTGTGTGTGTAGGAACAGCCTACTGAATCCACTGTAGAGCTGTGTGTGTAGGACCAGCCTACTGAATCCACTGTAGAGCTGTGTGTGTAGGAACAGCCTACTGAATCCACTGTAGAGCTGTGTGTGTAGGAACAGCCTACTGAATCCACTGTAGAGCTGTGTGTGTAGGAACAGCCTACTGAATCCACTGTAGAGCTGTGTGTGTAGGAACAGCCTACTGAATCCACTGTAGAGCTGTGTGTGTAGGAACAGCCTACTGAATCCACTGTAGAGCTGTGTGTGTAGGAACAGCCTACTGAATCCACTGTAGAGCTGTGTGTGTAGGAACAGCCTACTGAATCCACTGTAGAGCTGTGTGTGTAGGAACAGCCTACTGAATCCACTGTAGAGCTGTGTGTGTAGGAACAGCCTACTGAATCCACTGTAGAGCTGTGTGTGTAGGAACAGCCTACTGAATCCACTGTAGAGCTGTGTGTGTAGGAACAGCCTACTGAATCCACTGTAGAGCTGTGTGTGTAGGAACAGCCTACTGAATCCACTGTAGAGCTGTGTGTGTAGGAACAGCCTACTGAATCCACTGTAGAGCTGTGTGTGGGTTTGGTGATAAGAGAATAATGGGAAAAGATGCATACTGTTCACAATCTGCTGCAGAGTTACTAAGAAAGTGTTGTTTTGAGTTGTGTTGTGTGGTGTTGTGTT
>PYXC01001311.1:17500-22500 GCA_015244755.2 Tenualosa ilisha | reverse complement strand
TCCACCTTATACACAATACAGAACAGGGTTCTACCCCTGGAACGGGTTCTACCCCGGGAACAAGTTCTACTCTTGGCTGCACAGAAACAGTAGCTCTAAATTGGGCAATTCTGAATTAAACATTGCCTCACGCCACCCACCTGAGAGGCCATATTTTATGACTCACACACGCACACACACACACGCACACACACACGCGCACACACACACACGCGCGCACACACTCACACACACTCACCACACACACACATATACGCATACACACATCCACCACACACATTTTGAGAGGCCATATTTTATGACTCACACACACACGCACACGCACACACACACACACACACACACGCACACACACACATATACGCATACACACATCCACACACACACACACATTTTGAGAGGCCATATTTTATGACTCTCTCCCACCACTCATTATTAATTTGTAATAACCTTTAAGGCTTTTTTGATGTCATACATATTTTACTGAGAGATATCCTTCCCCCAGCGACTGACTATTGGGATGTGGATGTGGCTCCTCTTTGTGTGTGTGTGTGTGTGTGTGTGTGTGTGTGTGTGTGTGTGTGTGTGTGTGTGTGGTGTGTGTGTGTGTGAGAAAGAGAGAGTTGTCAAGGATAATGAGTGGACTGGGCACTGTACCTCTATCAGTCACTATAATTAGAATCAGGTGAGGAGAGAGAGAGAGAGAAGGAGAGAGAGAGAGAGAGAGGAGAGAGGAGAGAGAGAGAGAGGCAGCAGCGCTGCAGTGAACACAGGAGCAGATTAAAATCTACTCTAGCCTGCATGTCCCCAAATTCACACACACACACACACACACACACACACACACACCTCTCCAAGAAGTACGATAAAGAATGCCTGAAGTGAGTAAGAATACTGCAGCTCCAGCAATAAAACTAATCAGCATTTGTGTGACAGACAGAAAGTCTGTGATCGAACTGTTCCAACTGTCTGAGATCCAACAGCACCATTACGGTGTAAGCTGTGTGTGTGTGTGTGTGTGTGTGTGTGTGTGTGTGTGTGTGTGTGTGTGTGTGTGTGCACGTGTGAGAACATAAAAACTACAGATGTGTGTATGTGTGCAGGTCAGAGCTACAGTGTGCGTATGTGTGTGTGTGTGTGTGTGTGTGAGTGTGTGTGTGTACATGCGCTATAGATGTGTGTATGTGTGGAGGTCAAAGCTACAGTGTGTGTGTGAGAGAGAGAAAGAGAGACAGAAAAAGAGGGAGAGCGTGAGTGTGCAAGACTGAGCTACAGTGTGGTGTGTGTGTGTGTGTGTGAGAGAGAGAGAGAGAGAGTATGTCTGAGCTTCAGTGTGTGTGTGAGCAGGTATGAGTTCATAGAAGCATTCTGTAGACAGACACACAGACACACACACACACCACACACACACACACACACACAGACACCATAATTATTTGAAGGCTCTTTGGCTGGCACTCAAAGCAGGGCTGGAGAGGTGGGTAAGGCTGCTATAATGTGGCATAAATCACACACACACACACACACACACCACACACACACACACACTTAAAGGAGGGCTGGTGGGGTGGTTACGGATGGTATAATGTGGCATAAATCAGCCTAATGCTTAAAGGCTGCAGGGGAGCTCAGCACAGCGACACAGGACACACTACATGTCTGACTGCTCCTGAGGCCTTCTGGCAATTGCAATCACACACACACACACACACACACACACACACACACACACACACATTGAGGTGACCACACACACCAGGACACAATATGTGAAAACGCACACGATGCCAAACATAATGATATACTAACCTATAGACAGACATAAACACGCACACACACACACAAACTTTCATACACACACACACACACACAAACACACACTCATCTGGGACTTCCTGCTAGGCTGTTGGCAGGCAGCCCAAAGTCGGTGTGTGTGTCGGTGCCAACTGGGCTCAGTGAGCTGGTCCATAAATTCACTCTGTTTGTTTAATGCCAACCTGATAGACCCCGCCATTGGCCACCCACTTTTATAGAATCACCACGGCAATGACTGCCTGACCAGACACATCTTCCGTCATCCCTCTCTCCCTCTCTCCCTCTCTCTCTCTCTCTCTCTCTCTCTCTGCCGCTCTCTGTTTCTCTCTCTCTCTCTCTCTGTCTTAGTCTCTTTGGAGTGTCCAAAGGCATCTGAAAGACACCCAGGAAGAAACAAGCAAGGTCACCCTCATCAGTCAAGGTCACACTCATCAGTCAAGGTCACACTCATCAGTCAAGGTCACACTCGTCGTCAAGGTCACCCTCATCAGTCAAGGTCACACTCATCAGTCAAGGTCACACTCATCAGTCAAGGTCACACTCGTCATCAAGGTCACGTGACACAGGGGGAGCTGCAGAGACGGACTCAGTGACTCAGTCCCGTCTGTCTGAAAAACAAACAGATTGTTTACTGCCCACCCCTTTCATAGGTTTAGGAACAAGGTCCCAACACATGAAAAAGTGCTGTCTTTTGTGGACACACACACACACACACACACACACACACACACACTCTTCGGAGGTCTATAAATAGATGAAGGGGAGGTCTTTAGGCTTACATAAAATGTCATTAAGAACTCGGTGTGAGTTTTAGAACACTTGAAAGCCTGATGGAGAGGGTTTGTGTGTGTGTGTGTGTGTGTGTGTGTGTCTGTGAGTGTTGTGTGTGTGTGTGTGTGAGTGTGTGTGTGTGTCTGTGAGTGTGTATGTGTGTGTGTGTGTGTGTGTCTGTTCTTACGTGTGTGTGTGTGTGTGAGTGTGTGTGTGGAGGGGGAATGTAGTTACGCAAGCCTACATATGCTACTGCACAGAAATGATGCCACTCGGGTCCTTGAGGAGGGAGGGAGAGAGCGGGGGAGGAGGAGGAGGAGAGCGTATAGAAGGGACGGTAATTTAGGCAGGTTCTCACATGGGACGTTCCGCTGCGGTTCCGCTGCGGTTCTGCTGCGTTACTTCCCCAACTATTTCAGTCACAGGCTCATTAGAGAGGGGAGACGCTAAAGAGAGGCCCAGAAGTTTGTGTGTGTACACATGTTTGTGTGTGTGTACGCGTGTGTATGTATGTGCTTCTGTGTGCGAGTGTGTGTGTGTTCAAGAGTATGTAAGTATGTGCATGTGTGTGCATTTGTGTGTGTATGTGCAACAGCAGGTGTATGCGTGCATGTGTGCTTATGTGTGTGAGTGTGTGTGTGTGTGTGTATGTGTGTCCCTTATGTATATTTGTGTGTTTGTGTGTGTGAGTTCTTACGTGTGTGTGTGTGTGTGTGTGTGTGTGTGTGCTTACATGTGTGTGTGTTGGGTTAAGGGGCATTAATAAAGCATTTATTGAGTTAGCCCAGGAACACCTGACCTGCTTCATATTTGAACAGACCTGCATTACGCCTGAGCAACAGAGAGGAGGGCAACAGAAACTATGGAAGGGAGCAGAGAGAATAGAGAAAGAAACAAGAAAGGGAGAGAGAGAGAGCAGGAGATGGAAAGAAAGTGAGGGAGAGAGTGAAAACCAGAGAAAGAGAGAGTGAGAACGAGAGAGAGAGAGATTGTTTTTCCTTGTGAAAATACATAAATAGTGCAAATAAAATCAAATACACATAGGTGTGTGTTTGTGTGAGACAAATACGCCATTAAGAGAGAGAGGGAGAGAGAGAGAGAGAGAGAGAGAGGGGTTTCCAACCCAATAGCGAGTGACTAAAGGTGTATGAACTAGCTTTGAGGCTAATCAACACACCATTATGGGCTGCCTCTCTTACCTCAGCCGTGCAGACAGTGTGTGTACTTTCACAGAGTGTGTGTAGTTGCAAACGTACCCAAAGCCTTTGTGCTGAAACATTCAAAGAGCTGGTCTGAAACACTGTCTGGATGACTGCAAAATTCATGACCAGAAAAAAGGCCCAGCTTAGTAGGATCGCCCAAATAATACCCACGACTCCAAGCCAGCACACAGCGAGAGTTAACCCAGTCAGGGCATGCCAATCTGGGGCCGAACCCGTACCAGACCTGCTGCTGAAGCACCTCAGAGTCAGACTGTGTGTGTGTGTGTGTGTGTGTGTGTGTGTGCACCTCAGAGTCAGACTGTGTGTGTGTGTCTGTGTGTGTGTGTGTGTGTGTGTGTGCGAGTGTGCGTGTGTGTGAGTGTGTGTGTGTGTGTGTGTGTGTGTGTGTGTGTGTGTGTGTGTGTGTGCATCTAAGAGTCAGACTACACTTGACTGGCTTCAGCGGCGCAGACTGTGTGAACAGATTTTAATTGAATTGACTTGAGCACACGTGTGTGTTTGTATGTGTGTGAGCACACGTGTGTGTTTGTATGTGTGTGAGCACATGTGTGTATGCGTGTGTGCGGGGGGATATTTTGAAAGGTGTCAGAGGGGCTCACAGAGCGGAGGGAAACAGCTGCTCTGTGAGGAGGAGAAAGAGAAGAAAGAAAGAAAGAAAGAAAAAAGAAAGAAAAAAGAAAGAAAGAAAGAAAGAAAAAGAAAAAGATGGTGAAGAGACAAAGCCTCACATTGTTTAGATGCTCATGCTGTCTGCTGGGGAGAGTCTTTCAATTTTGGTCCTATTTGTAAGTGTGTGTGTGTGTGTGTGTGTGTGTGTAAGTGTTTGAGTGTGTTCCAGGCTGACACATTAGGGAATAGATGCCTGTCCTTCAAACCCAAGTGGTAAAAATTGGTCTCAGTATGAAAAGCAATAAAGGAACCTCAGCCCCCGTTCTCTAAGCATCACAACCGTCACTCATGTCTACAGACCGCACACACACACACACACACACACACACACACACACACACACACACACACACACAGCAAAGACACAGCAAAGACACACAGAGCAAATACACATTGTTTCATGGACAAAGACACCTATATGTCTGTCTGGCCTCAGCGAATCAGACAGAACTGTCCACACTAGTGCTGTGTGTGTGTGTGTGTGTGTGTGTGTGTGTGTGTGTGTGTGTGTGTGTGTGTGTG
>PYXC01001310.1:1912500-2295614 GCA_015244755.2 Tenualosa ilisha | reverse complement strand
ATTCCTACCAGTGGGTGGTGTCCTGTGGGTTTTGAGTCTGTGAATGATGCCTATGTAACAAAAAGCATATGAGCTTTTGTTGGCCTAGTAAAGTGATGGTCAGGTTTTTACTGAGCCTCTGTGATTTATAGATTTACTCATCAGTTAGTGTGGCATGAAATATCACATTTAACAACTAACTTTTTTGTTTTTTTACAAACAAAGGGGGATTAGATTATAGTGCAAAGCTCTTGGCCTTATCCATAAGCAACCTTGATGGGCTCCATTCTTTCTTGGAGAAAAACATGGCTGGTACTTAATTTGCCACAAGCATTTGCAGTCACTTAATTTGATTACCTGCACAGAGGAGAAATGTAGTGGGAGACAGACTAAACCATTTTCCTGCTTTGTGGAGTAACCTCAAAGAGCATAATTTTTTTCAAGGGCCCTTTTTCCATTGGAAACCAGTGAATTCACGCCTCTTTTTCCACAACAGGACCAGTGAATTCACTTCCTCTTTCTGCACAACAGGAATATGATGAAATAACTTCAGTAATTCTGAAACGTCATGCGACTCCTCGTACTTCTTGTGTACATATGATGTTGAACATATGATGACATTCACAATTTTTCAGATTCTTAACAGCACACATTCATTAATGTGAATATAACAGCTTTTTGAAAAGCAGCTGGATTAGTGAACAACTATATCCATAATTTTCTTGCAAATGCCATACCAGCAATCACTTTAGTCATTTTTTGAAGGACCAAGACCAGGAAACACTTATACATCTTATACTTAATCTCTCTTTTATACTGCACTTTTTATTACACTATTGCACTTTCAACTTAAAATAGTGCCGTTTTTATCTTAGCAATATGCACTCTTTGTTAGTTTCTTGAATGCTAGATAGCTTGAATGTTATCCTCTTTTGTAAGTCGCTTTGGAGAAAAGCGTCTGCTAAATGCATAAATGTAATGTAAATGTAATGTAGGAAACAGAAGGGTGCAGTGATCTCAGACAACATTAAAACACTTGTTAATCATTTCTCTGTCAGTCTCTCCTAACTGGCAGCGACTATAGGGTACATAATAGCATAAAACCTTTTGGTGTCTTCAAAACATAATTCTGTGCAATAGAGTTTACTCTATCACACAGGCTGTGTGTGTAAAATACATTTAGGCTTATGATTTAAATTACATGCAACCTCACTGTTTATGGAATTTTTCTGAGTATCATTGTTGTTTGGGTCCCTCTTTATCTTTCATGTGTAACCCTACCAAGAGTTCAGCATGGGTAATGGAATACCCATATGTCTCAAAGTCAGTATGAATGGTATTTTATGACCCCTCATTGTCTTATGATGGAGTAGGAGTAAATCATTGTCAAAGGATAGTTAAAGCATAGTTACCAAAAAGCAGGGGCGGAGCCAGAGGAGGGGCCGGGACAGCACTGGACTCCCCTGGACTCTGATTGGCCACCCAAGGTGCCCCCTTGAATTTTATTCGCTAATACTGATGATTGACAGTTCACTGCACATCTTTGTAAGAAGCACTTCTTTCAAGATGGGGAGCAAGAAAGGGTGAACATTTGTGCAGTCAGATCTCTAAGAATCATTATGATGTAAGTTTTAAGGAGGAATCAGATAAAAGATGTCAGTTCCCAATTGTGTAACTGTGCATTAGGATTAAGGTTAACTAAATGAAGACTATATACTCACTATATGCAAGATATGGTGTCCATCAACATTTACATGGATAAATTAGCAACAATCAGAGTTAAGATGCATAAAGTAATATAATAGGGTATAGCTATCAGTGTTCAAGACACTTAATTAGCAATTTGAGATCAATTCAGGCAGCAATGTCTGCCAATTCAAACTAAAATGACGTGTCTGTCATGCTCCAAAACAATACCCATACTGTTTAACTGCTATTCGTCACACAGGCACATCTTGTATATCAAATAAAATTATAATCTGAATTTGCACGTGGTGTCATTTGCTAGTTGCTGTGACAAACAGTTCACAAGAAAATTTACTTTGAAATTATGGTACATACTTAAATTTTGGCATATCACCATCTGCATCTAAATTGTCTCTCCACTGGATTGCTCTCACAGTATTTGTCACACATGCACACCACGTAAAAGTAATCTGAGCTTTCAAATGGTACAAACGGTTCATGAGAAAATTAACTTTGAAATTAGTTAATCAGTTTAATCATTTAATCAACTGCACATATTGCATTCTCTCTAAAACAACACCCTTTTCTCTGTTGAACTGCACTCACACTCACAGTCTTCGTAACACATAGCACATGGCCTACCATACACTATATAATGTGCAAGCACACAACCTGAACTTTGCAATATTAGTTGAGTTACCGTGATAAATGTATAAAAATAAGTGAATTTATGTATGCAATGCAATATATTTTTTATCAAGCCAGTGAAAAGAGAGAAAAGGTAAAGATTTAACAATTTTTTAAAAGCAAAGTTTGAAATACACAGTAGGCTAAAAAACAAAGAGGAAAGTCTAGGTTGAGAGGAGAGTTTTGAATGCTTTCCCCCAGTAAGTTACTTGAGCCTAAATAAGAGGGATTTTGAGCATTTTTGTGGTGTGGTGTGTGTGGTGTGTGTGTGTGTGTGTGTGTGTGTGTGTGTGTGTGTGTGTGTGTGTGTGTGCATTTGTGCGTGTGTGCATGTGTGTATGCACATGTATGTGTGTATATTTGTGGTTCTGGCACCCCACGTGCTTATGTTGTGTCATTCAGAGGTGCTTCAGAGGTGGCCACACATTTTTTGTCATATTCGGACCCCCTGAAATTGCCCTGGCCACCCCCTGGCCACCCTATGTACAAAATTCTAGCTCTGCCACTGCGAAAAATGACTGATACATTGCTATTAGAAGAAAAAAATACATAGGTTAATGTATAGGTTACTATTACCAAATACTACCAACAGCCCAGCTTGTTTACAACTGCTGTCCTTTGATGACATTCTTCACATTTTCATCGAGTGCTTTGACTCAACCCACAAAAGGTAGATAATGCCCCAGAATAATAACTCAGGCACAAGTCCTCTTTTTGTCCTAAAACACCAAACACACTTCTTATTTTTGCTTACCAGTTGAAAACACCATTTCATGAATAAGTATTTCAGGCAAGTGACCGCAAGGAATTTGGGTGGAATCATGAATAAGTGTTTCAGGCAAGTGTCAGTGGGAATTTTGCAGGTCAGTGGGAATTTTGCATTTTGCAGATTGAATGATTGTCTATAGGGAGGATTATTACTCAATCTTTACTGGACAGACACATCATCTTTTACTGACCTTCCCACACTGTGCTCAGTGTCACTACTATTTCAAACTCAAGAATATATCCTGGTTGAAAAAAAGGTGGACATCACTAGCCTATGCTCAAAAGCTGAGTGACCAGGGAAGAGAAAAAGTGTGACAAAGTTGTGTGTGTGTGTGTGTGTGTGAGTTTTGTGTGTGTGTGTGTGTGTGTGTGCGTTTGTGTGTGCGCGCAAGACAGTGAGTGAGTGAATGCGTGAGTGAGTGAGTAAATAGGAGCAGGGGAGAGCTAGAAGGAGGAGGGAGGGAGGGAAAAAAAGAGAATGTGTGTGTGAAAGAGGAAAGGCCTTCAGGATTTCTTATTAATTCTGTATGCCCTTCCCTCCCCTACTCTGAACCCGCCTACCCTCCATTATCAGCCGGGTGGCCTATAAATGCAGGCCACTGGCTGTGATGTTCATACACAGTCTCTCAAGGGTGATCAGACAGACGCATATACATACACACACATACACACACACATATACATACACAGAGGCACTCACACCAGCAGTCCCTGCTCAACCAATCCATCCTCCTGCAGCCATGAAGAACGAGATCAAGAGCAAGGCGTTCTGGAGGGCCGTGCTAGCCGAGCTCCTAGGCATGACCCTCTTCATCTTTCTCAGCATCACGGCCGCCATTGGCAACGATACGCTGGACGAGGTGAAGACGTCGCTGGCCTTCGGCTTGGCCATTGCCACACTCGCCCAGAGCCTGGGCCACATCAGCGGAGCCCACCTGAATCCAGCCGTCACGCTGGGTATGCTGGCTAGCTGCCAGATCAGCGTGCTGCGTGCCGTCATGTATGTGGTGGCACAGATGCTGGGAGCCACCGTGGCCAGCGGGATCATCTATGGAGTGCGGCCAGAGAACAACACAAAGCTGGGACTCAATGGCGTGAGTTGAGAACCGTCCCCCTCCTCACACACACACACACACACACACACACACACAAACCTGCACACAGACACATTCCAAGACACACAGACATGGGGAAATATATAAAGATGAGCACACACACACACACACAACGTCACACATTCACACAAACCCCCACCCAAACATTGTCCTATTCTCTCCATTCTCCCACTGGTCACATTGACATGGAAATTGGGATCTAAAGCAGTCTTCTGTGTATGGTGTATTACTGTGAAATAACAGACTGTGCACTGTGCATGTGTGCTGAACTACGGTTTATGACCTGAAATGATCCCCCTTGTTTTTTAAGGATTATATGTTTGTGTGTATATGTGTTCATGTCTGTGTGTGTGTGTGTGTGTGCTGCAAGTCCTAAAAGCTGATAATAAGTTATCTGCTGAGTTCAGTGAAACGGTCCGCCTCACTGATTAAGGTCCCTTTGCGCTAAATGAAAGGAGGGACGTAAACACACTCCGTCATGAGTTACGCGTGTCTCCAAAAATTATCCCCGTGGACAGAGAGAGAGAGAGAGAGAGGGGAGTCCCTTGTTAAGTCAAATGTGCACTTGCTGGTGTCTGAGACACCATGTGAGACTATTTAAACTAATTCTTCCTTTCTATGAATTTACTGGCGTCTGGTGCTTTCTTGACCATCAAAACATTTCTGCTACCCTGTGGCATTCACTCTCATATGTCATTATGTGAAATATGTACTCCAAGTGCTCAGATTGTTATGTCTTCAATGAGTCTTCATTGCTTGGGATACAGCTTCAGTATTTATTCTGCTGGTCCCTATTTTTTTAAAAAAAATTTTGGTCCATCTCATTTGAAAAGTAGAACCATGATTAAAAACAACAAGCATTGAAAAGCAGTGCAACAATGAAAATGTATATAAGACACCCTTAATGGCTGCATACTTGTGTCTTTTGTCTGAGGCAGGGTCGTGTCAGTCCATGTTTCATGAGAAAAAGTGCAATTATGAAAAGCCATTCATCCATCTGATGCAATTTGACAAACTGTTTTTTGTCTAATGTTTTCTTTTTTCCTTTCATTCTCTCTCTCTCTCTCTCTCTCTGTGTTCTCTCTTTGTCCTCCATGCAGCTTGCTGGTGTAACCCCAAGTCAAGGTATTGGCATCGAACTGCTGGCCACCTTCCAGCTCGTCCTGTGTGTCATAGCAACCACAGATAAAAGACGACGGGATGTGATGGGGTCCGCCCCCCTGGCCATTGGTCTGTCTGTTGCTCTGGGCCACTTGACAGCCGTGAGTAATTAATAGTAGAGCCAAATACACTTCCCAGCTCATGTGTGTGTGGCAGAAAGAACAGCATCATTTTCCTAGGGGTACTATTGTCGTTCCCCTGTGAACAACAACCCACTGTGCCCACAAGTGTATTCTATATCATTTGAGGTTAATGTTTTACGTTCATGTTTATTGTATTTGGTAGATGCTTTTATCTAAAGCAGCTTACGAAATATACACACTACACACATTATTACACACTTATTAAAACCAGTGATTGTAAAAACCAAAACACAGATTAAGCATAACAGAAGTAATAACAGTAGCATCTCAAGAATGACATAATTAAATATAGTGATAATGAGTTGACTCTTTGGCTATACAGAAAGTTAAGAGAGCGCACATAAGTGCATGTGGTATGTCTGCATTCTGGCCATGAGACACTTACTGATCTGGTCCCCCTCTTCTTAAATTCTTGCAGATAAGCTTCACAGGGTGTGGCATCAACCCTGCACGGTCCTTTGGTCCTGCTGTCGTTCTGGCTGATTTTACCAACCACTGGGTAAGCCTGAATCCACACCATATGGATCAGGGTGACAGGAAAAGTGACACAAGCACACAAAGTGCATGATTTAACACCATGTTCATGATTACCTCATGACAGTAAACCCAGTTTACTGGTTTGGGACCACTCAGGCTCTACATTCTTCCCCCATGACTGATGTCATGCTCATGCTTTTCTTAACAGGTGTACTGGGTCGGGCCCATGTGCGGCGGCGTGGCTGCAGCTCTTGTGTATGACTTCCTGCTCTATCCCAAGATGGATGACTTCTCCGATCGCATGAAGGTGCTCGTCAGCGGACCGGCCAAAGACTATGACGTCAATGGGCAAGATGATGCCACAGGAGTCGAGCTGTCATCAAAATGATAGCTTGTCAGTCCCAAGTTTTGTGTACAGTCTCCTCAAATGTCTATCCATACAAGTTGAAAATTATTTTTTATGTGTGGAAAATATCTTTTCTACTTTGATCATAACTCATGGAAAGTGTCATCTGAAGGTCGCTTTAGTCCAGGTAAATATTCACATTTGAACAACTGAATTCACATGTGTTTGTCTGTCCAGAGATTGTTAACAGCCTCTCAAATATGGCATGTTTGTTACAGATAATGGAAGATAACTTCTTAGTGTTTGAATCAACAGGCTCTAAAGTCAGTATTCTAGAAGTAGAATCACATATTTTTGTAAACTATTTTCTATGTAAATGTTTATTGTATCATTTTATATTTGTACTCTGTGTGCACTTTGATTCCTTGTCTTCACTTTTGTAAGTAAATGAGAATACATATGTTGAGTATGTAACAGCTATATGAAAAATGTTTCCCCATAGGTATATGAAAATAAAAATGTTAAATTCTCTGAATGAATGTAGTTTTCTTGTATCCTTAGCTACAGTGCTACAGGCTAAATTAATTTTATGTTGAATAATGGCCTGGCATTTTGCTAATGATAAGAATTTGATTGGGTTAAGGTTTTGTACAAGCTACCACCACAACTGGTCCCTTCTCATGCAACAGCAGATTATACACTGTACTTACATATGAGATGAACCCCCAACATCAGGCAAAATATGAGTACATTTCTAATCAATCCATCATGAAACTGCTGGTCACTCCATCATGAAACTGCTGACTGGGAACACACAGTTTGGAAGTACTTTGGTACTCTGTCTGTGATGTTATTTCAGAAGGTGGACAGTTCTAAAGTCTGTCCACGTTGAAAAAGATGTTCCCAACATTCCCACACCTCCTCTGAGCGGTCAGTGAAAACAGGTTTGGCATTTTTGTCTGATACCGCAGCCTATTCAAAATGCATTAATCCTGAGGACAGTGTGACCCTTCACACGGCAGTTTGAAGGGACTCAGTGCTTGCTGTTCCCTTTTCCCTCCATTTGTTAAAGCCCATGGGGGATTTTGTTTTTGCTAATAAATTAACCCTTGAATTGAATGTGAGTGGTATGGAATAGCTTCTCTTTTATGACTGCTCAAAAGGAGAGGCTATCTGAATATTTTATCAAAATAAATGGGCTACATTGAACCAATATATAAAATGCCTTAAAAAGACATAGATTTTCTCATAACCTACATAGCAATAAAAACAAAAACACACATAAAAACGTAGCAATAAAAACAGACAAAACCACACACACACAAAACTTATTCATAAACACCTTTCCCGGACAGGCAATAAAAACAGGATCCTGTGAATCTTGATTTGGTGGTTAGTTAAAAGTTGGATGGTCAGTTATGGTGATGGGATTTTGAGCCCTTGAAACATACTGCAAAACAGAACAAAAGTGAGAACAAAAGTGAACGTACACTCTGACATGCACTGCAGGAGATAAGGTTGGACGCTTTTTAACAAATAACATGTTGTTTTCCATCAGTTGGTCTACTGCCATCTGGTGGTCTACATGCATAGCTCCAGAGCTCTTTAAAACATTGCTATTAGTGTAAGTACTAGTATAAGTCTTATATAACGTAGAGAGAGAAAACAGATGATACTTCTTTCGGCGCTTCCTCATGGTCTGATTGTTAAGCCTATCGTTTAACACAGCACCATTTCCCCCAGCTTGCGCTGAGAAAGTTTGACTCCTAACACAAACATCAGAAACAGTCTCTGTCTAATTTAATGAGCTGTCTTTCAGATATGTTTTGGAAAAATAAAAACCATCTGGACCATGTTTTCTGTTATTCCTTTACCACAGATGTAAAAGCATAGCTATCTGCTATAAATATTCCCCAGGTGAAATATTTGCTGCTGAAATAATAGTTCTGCATTTCATGGATTTGTTCAAACATATTTTGTGGTGAAAATAATATTTTTACCTCTCTTGTGACTCAGGTTTGCATCTGCCACAGTATAATAAAGTATAATAATATGCAGGGCTTTTATATCTGTTTCATTTTTGCCTGAAGGCTCTTTCATCACAATCCAGAGAAACAAAAAAAAATATTCTTTTTAACCATAATATTTTGTTACAGTGGGAGGAATGGGAGTCAACCTTTGGAATGAATGAATTTAGGATTGAAGGTTCAGTGAAAGCAAAATGTATACTTCTAGTGAACAGCCCTCTTAAAGGTATCCTGCATGCATGAGTACCTTGAATCAACTGTTAAAAGTCTTCTAACATGATTTATAGGGATTACTACAACCTCCACTAATGCTTGGTCATAGCAGTAAGCTACAATATCTGACCCAGCACAGCAGCACACACTCTTTATTTTTAGACACCTTCCAGGAGCTGTTGTAAATGCCTGGAGTAAATTGTGTGTCTTTATGGCCACTGGCCAACCTCAAACCTTTAAGAGGAAAATATGGTGGAGAGGTAATCACACAATACTGAATGACATCTTAATTATACCATAAACATTAAAACTAGTTATGGCCTAAATCCCTTTCAGAAAAAAATATGCATTTCTAAACTTTAGTTGCATTAGGAAACATCTCCCCATTGAATTCTTAAATAGCCTGTTTCAAGAACAGCATTTTGTTAGTCTTACGGTCTATTAAGCCTCTCCCTTAAAGTGTTATTCAGACACTTTGGAATCAACAGATGAACAAGACCATTTGCAGAAATAGCACACCCATAACATCAACATTGCACATAGGCTTTTCTTACATAACTGCTATAGATTGAGTCCAATCATACGACTGACACCTAAAGGTGGAGGACAGTTCGTTTATTGTTTGCATCAGTGACAGATGTCCCTGAGGACCCGTTTTCATTTCCTTCTGTGCGCTCTAATCAGGACCAGCAGCTGTGTGTTACTTGATTGCTGAAAGCTGTTGGCACCATAGACGTTGCACTGCACTTCCTGCATGAGCGCAGGCTACCGACTCCAACTGTACAGATAAAATTTCAAAATAGCGAAATTTTGAGCCTTGGTGTACTCATTGTTACAGCCCTGCAGTAACAACCATTGGGGTTTCTGAAAAGAAAACTGCGGAAACAGAGGATGGACAACGCACGTTCCATGTGCTCGGGCCATGTTGGAGTTATTAATTTGTGGTAGAATAGGTTATTCTTTCTTCCATGTTACCATGTTACGGCCCTCAACCAAGCTTCATGAAAATCGATGCTGCAAGTTTTCTCGTAAAACACAAGAGCTCACTAAAACCTCCTAGCCAGGTAACAACATAAATGCATCAGGTGCAACTGCTTTATGCTTAAAGTTGGTAATTGGCCTGTTAGATAAATTGCACCTGTAATCATGACTTAGTTAATCAGCATAGCGGCTGTGCAGGATGGTTTTCATTTGCATTCGTCCTGTCTTTTATTGACCCGTTTGTGTTTTGTCAGTTCTACCTGCCCTATGTTTTTTCTACATCAGATTTCCAGCCGGTTTTAAAAAACCCGACAAAGCATGGTGAGCGACGTGAAAACTTTGGCATTCTGGCGCGCTGTCCTAGCAGAATTAGTGGGAATGCTTCTCTTCATTTTCATCGGCATCATGTCTGCCATCGGAAATCAGAACAATACCGACCACGATCAGGAGGTCAAGGTGGCACTGGCATTTGGGTTGGCCGTTGCCACGCTAGCGCAAAGTCTAGGGCACATTAGCGGGGCACACCTCAACCCGGCCATCACCTTAGGGCTGCTCGTCAGCTGCCGGATCAGTCTGCTCCGGGCAGTGTGTTACATCGCTGCTCAGATGTTGGGAGCTGTCTTGGCCAGTGCCATTACTTTAGGACTGAGACCAGCCAGCATTAAGGCTCTGGGCTTGAACCAGGTATGAAACGAACAGAGTCTAGACAATGGTTTATGTTTGTGCCAAGAGGTTGACACAACACAACTATATGTCTACATTATATTCTAAGCAGGTGCCATGGGTCATGTTAATTTTTCAGGTGTTGTAGCCTATGTTCTATGACTGCTGGTACAGCTATGAGCTACTGTTTCCGGGGGAGGATCAACGCACAGGCTAGATATGGCTTGAACCTAGTGAGCCCACTGCCAGCCTGCAAGGGTCCCCCACTGGCCAGTAAAAATGTATATAATTTTATTTCAATTTAAACTAGTGAATACTTAAATTATAATAATTATTAGGCTCCTACTACTTCAGCTAGGCTACTACTACTACCACAACTACTACTAGCTTTCAAGTGAAAATGTGAAAATAAGATCTGTGAAGCCGCACACAGTTTAGCCTAACACTGATCTTTTTGCAAGGTATGTAAACAATCGCCCAACAGACACCACGCTGTCAGTTAGCTTGCCATTTTTTTTTTTTTTTTTTTTTAACAAACGCAGAGCACACACAGCAACAAGCCATTATGCATTACTGCAAATGTCCCCGGACTGGACCAGACAAGAAGGCGGGTGGCGGGGGAGTGTTGGTTGTTTAGACCACTTTCAAGTTGACATTAAGTGGTTCTGTTAATTGATGTTGAAATGTGTACTAGTTCAGAGGAAAACAAGGTCACTGATTTTGTTTCATGTTGTTGCGTTTCATGAGTACAACTGTTTTTTTTTAAAAGATTATTCTGTAAGGAGGTATAAGGATGGTTGGTCATCAGTGTGTATCGATTAGTAATGGAAGCTTTGTTTGATGAGGCCCTCCTTGGTTTTCCCTTCTTTCCCTCTGACCGTTTAGCTGAATGGAGTCAGTGCTGCGCAAGGCTTTGGCATAGAGTTTCTGCTCACCCTCCAGCTTGTCCTATGCGTCATTGCTACCACAGACAAAAGGCGCCGTGATGTTGGTGGTTCAGCACCGCTGGCCATTGGCCTCTCTGTAAGCCTTGGACACCTGGGAGGAGTAAGTGAACGCTGCTCTGACCATTAACAACAGCCCTCTGAATTTTTTTTTTTTTTTTTTTTTTTTTTTTTTTAAATTCTACTGATTCAGTGAATGTGTAATGTTGAAATGCTACAGGTTACAGTGCCAATACCCTATCATCCTAAATGGCCTCTGTGTATGTGGTTCTATGGATTCTTTTCATGACAGTTAAATTACACAGGCTGTGGCATTAACCCTGCTCGTTCATTTGGGCCAGCAGTCATACTGAAGACCTTTGAATACCACTGGGTAAGAGTGTGTTTTTGCGTGCATCTATATGTGTGCACACTTCCGTGGTTCTATTTTTTTTTTTTTTTTTTTTTTCTCTCATTGTAAGTAGTGCCTGAGTCTGAAAGTAGAGAAGCATTCTCATAACTCCTAGTTAGATTTTATAAATGATTTGTGTGCGTGCGTGTGCACACTTGGATGGTTCTGTGTTTTTTGTTTCTGTTTTCAGGTATATTGGGCCGGTCCCATGGCCGGTGGAATAGTGGCTGCCCTTCTCTATGACCTGCTTCTGTCTCCTAGAAAGGGGGACCTTCCCGAGCGGCTCAAGGTCTTGTGCCATGGTGACTGTGAGGGTGAACGCGAGCCTTTGCTGGATGGTGCTTAGGGAGAACAGTGGGCCAAGTAATGAATATTAAGAGTAAACGCCATGGACACTTAAGCAACCTAGTTTTGTGAAATGGTAATAAAGAGTAAAGGTTAACATCTCCCTTGTGCTTTCATCTATTGCATCCGTTTAGCTAGAAGATTTAGAGGTAAGCGGGGCGCTGCTTTCGCTGTCAACATTTCCATGCTTAACAGTTTGTAGTATGTACTATTCAACAGCCTTACACACACACACACACACACACACACAATCCCCTACCCCATTTCATTAATGCAAGCTGACCAACTTTCTTACATTGTACAGTGTTGTAACCTTACATTCAGTATTTCCTTGTATGTGATAAACATCCTTGAATCCACAGACGTGTCAAACTTGCTCATAAACTTTTCTTTTTAGTAGTACCTACTCTCATTCTCAAGCAGCTCCACTGGCTGCCAGTCCAATCTTCCTTACATACACATCACTCCATTCACTTGCACCCCAATACCTCACTGATCTCCTCTACCTCTCCCAGTGATCCCAACAACCAGTTGGCCTTTCACTGCGCCAGGCTCTGGTCCATTGGGGACAAAGTCTTCTGTGCTGTTGCCCCCACCCTGTGGAACAAGCTACCTCTCCATATTTTAAAAGGTACTACCGGTTCAATGAGACCGTTTGTCTCTACCACCTCCCCCTGTATTATTAGTATATGTAATATAGGTTCTCTCTCTCTCTCTCTCTCTCTCTCTCTCCATACACATAGATGTGCTGGTAAAAATATGAGCATTTTTATGAAGATATAAAATGCTGTCCAGTTGCTTTTTGCAGCTTTGCTAAATAATATCAAAAATATCTGTTGTATTTGTTGAATCTTTGATCAGTGGGATGGTTCAGTTTTTTTTTTTTTGTTTTTTTTTTTTGACTTGTCACATATGCTCAGTCTAGCCACAGCCCTTCACAGTTTGTGGGTGTAAAAGTAATGAGGTGCAACTGTCAGCAGTGCAATAGATGGCTGTTTAAGCGGGGGTGTCTTTTGGTTTTTGACTTCAGTTAGTAACTACAGCGGCCTGACCATGGCAAGTGAAGTGAAAAGCTGGTCGTTTTGGAGAGCTGTGTTGGCAGAGCTGGTGGGAATGCTCCTCTTCATATTTATTGGAATTGCATCAGCCATTGGAAACAAGAACAATAGCGACCCTGATCAGGAGGTCAAGGTGGCATTGGCGTTTGGGCTGGCCATCGCCACGCTCGCACAAAGTTTGGGTCACGTTAGCGGGGCACACCTTAATCCGGCCATCACCTTGGGCATGCTGGTCAGCTGCCGGATCAGTCTGCTCCGGGCTGTACTCTACATCACTGCTCAGATGGTGGGAGCGGTCTTGGCCAGTGCCATCATGTACGGTCTTCGGCCCGATTACAGTGTTTCTTTAGGAGTTAACCAAGTAAGGGGCCACACTGTTGCTAGACAGTTAGCTGTTACTGTTAGCACTATTAGCTCCATAGCTGAATATTTGAGTCTTTCAAATGTAATAAACTGGTTGTCTTCTCTCCCCACAGTTAGCGCCTGGGATAAGTCCTGGCCAAGGGTTTGGCCTTGAGCTTCTAGGCACCTTCCAGCTGGTCCTGTGTGTGTTGGCCACCACCGATGAAAGGCGCAACGATGTGACTGGCTCAGCCCCACTTGCAATAGGGCTCTCAGTTGGTCTGGGTCATTTTGCCCTTGTGAGTACATACCATTTACTAAGTCTCAACATGCAACTGTTACTTCTGTCTTGAAAGGAATTTGGAGTTTGGGATCAGAAAATGCAGTTTGGCATCCTGGCAAGTTTGAGTGTAATGGAACAGAAAAGTGTCGGTACAGATCAAATAGGTTTTCACTTAGTTATACTTCCAGAGATGTTAAGGGTGTCTGTTAGGGTCACCAAATCAACACACTGCAAAAACTTTCACAAGTGTGGGGCCAGGATCGTGTAGAAGTAGATAATACCAAAAATAGTGTCTAATGCGAAGTCAAGGAGGTCCACTTTGACATGACAGGTCAAATATGATCTTACCAGGTCATGTGTGGGAGAGGGTGTTAAAAAGAGATAAGACAGAGGAGACTGATCATGGCTCACAAAAATGGTGGGAAGGTCTGAGATTATTTGTGGGGAGGGAGGCGCATAGATTGAGGACAAATAGATTGTCCTGTGTTTACATGAGAAAATGTACCACTAGTAGCTTACAAAAAGTGAGATATTCAGTCTGCTCATGGTAAAATAAACAAGCTTGTTCTCTTCACCATTAACTCTTTCTGCAGATCAGCTACACTGGATGTGGAATCAATCCTGCCCGTTCATTTGGGCCTGCAGTCGTTGTGGAGTCCTTTGCAAACCACTGGGTGCGTATACATACTCTCTGAAACACTGTGTGTCATTACTCTCAGGTTTCACCTCACATGTGCCCAAGACAATCGGGGTACTTTATGTTGAGCATTCTAATTTTGTGTGATGTAGGTGTACTGGATTGGCCCTATTTGTGGCGGGATTGCAGCTGCTCTGGTCTACGATTTCCTGATATACCCGAAACGAGAGGATTTATCCACACGGATGGCTGTCCTGACTAATGGAGTCCGCTCTGAGTCCACTCAGCAGTTTGTTGTAGCAGAGGGGACAGAGATTGCTGGTCAGTGGCCCAGGCAATAATGAGATTGCTCCACTGTCTCTGTGCGTGGACACATTTATCCTGTAGTCAATCCTGAATTAAGATGATGGCTGTCTTCACTTGTTATGTTTCAAACTGTAATAAAGCATCCTCTTTCATTTTCTTCTCTTTACATGTACATGTACTCTTTATGGTGGAAAAATATTAAAATATGTTTTCCATATTGCATCAACGCTGTCTCGAGTCAAGTCCATGCAGTCTATAGTTTAGAAATGAAACTTCCTGTGTTTTAGAGTGACATATCGTTGAACAAAGCTGGAACGCCTCCAAAGCCCTCTTGTGACCCCATGGCAGGGGGGCCAGAAGGTAAAGATATGAGCTAATACAACGGAAGATGTGTGTGTATGAGGGTTTTTTTTAAAAGAAAGAAATTTAACATAACAGTAGCCAGAAGTGTACCTGCTGACAGAATAAAAATAGACAGGCTTTAATTTCCTTGCTGGCACTCATGCCTCATTGTATAGACGACATGGGCGGCCTCACGTACTCTTTAAATTGAAATTTAATGGCTCCCCACCCTGTGCTAATGACTACTTTGCTGACGAACTGGCACATCAACATTTTAGCTAACATAACAAGATACAGAGAGCGGACATAGCATTGATCCATTGATTGTTTTTGGCTGCGCTTTTGACGTAATGGGAGGAAAATGCTGGAAAGGAATCCTTTCTGCCTACATGATTTGCCACAGCTAAACCAAAAGGAAGGATGTAGCTAGAATAACAAAATACCATGTTGTTCTGTATCAGGTTTGACTAATGTTTTGTATTGTTTTTCAAAAGGATATGTGTGTGTACTGTATGTGATTTCCATGAATTTTGGCTATGACAATTGACCACACCTCACAGTTGGTGGTCCACACAGGCCTCAAAGCAGTGATTGCACATGAACACATTTTCATACCCATGTTTCTACCACATCATCTAACATTTGCCATGCGTGACCAGAAATGATAGGTTGACTAGGTGTATGGTAGTTTGTTGACCAAAATTGACCAAGGTGTACTATGAAGTTAGTATGTTAGAAAAACAGTCCAGTTTCCTCCTTACTTTGTTTTCCACTGAATCTGACAGGATCTGCCAGTGAAAAATGACCAGTTCCTTTCTGCTGTCACATCCTCTCACGTCAATTCAACCAAACCTTAGCTTCCCTTTATGTCTTTCTCATATCCTTACATTGTACTTAATGTTTGTTTTATGTATTTGTTTTACTTGTTTCACTTTCATCCTCTGTCACCTCTCCTTATTTTAACACCTTCTACCCTTGGTCTCCTTCAGTCAAACACCACATTTGAGGCATCCTCCCTTCCTATACACTCATTCTATTTGTGCGTCATTGACCACCAACAAAAGCTTGCTTTAAATGGGAACATCAATGAGAGGATATCTTTTTGAACTGCAGAAATGTTTATGTGCACTGCACACTTATTTGGGTGTACCTACGATTTACTACCAAAGAAACTTCTTTTCCACCCATCCAACTTTTGTTTTTATTACTTATGTTATTGTTTCTTTCTCTTTTTTTAAGAACAGAGTCTGATAGGGGATGATCGAGTGCTGAGCAGAGATGAGCTGGTGAAGTACATGAGGGCTGCACACTGCAGACAACAGTGGAGTTACTCCCGCACATTCCCAGTGTTGACAAATGGCAGACTCCTCTCTTAGGGAGAGGCAGCAGCAGGACTTTATACATTCACACTCCCCTATCTGCTCTGCATCAGCTCTTGGCAACAGGGTTCAGCCACCTAATAGTAGCACAGAGGCAACAGATGATTGTTCAGCTGCAGAGTTTAGGCCCTAAGTGTGCACTTAGTGAGACCCAATCCACTGTTAATCAGTTATTAAGAGTGTGTTTTGAAAGGTCCCAGGTTTCTTAGACCTCCCCCACACTTTGCTGCTCCTCTTAAAAACAAAGATAGCTATGGCTAACCTAGTCATTTAGAACATTCATGAGAATGGCAGTAGTAACAAGACACCAGTTACAAGTAGGCTGATGTGTTTATGTCACAAAAATTTCACCTCTCCCATAACCTGAGTCATTGCAGTTCCTCTTTCCTAAACACAGAGCAACACATCGCCACCCACATTCACATTTCAACAACAAAATACCCAAAAGCACAGTTGACAGTTTCATCGCTTTAGCTGACATGGCATAAACAAATTTCAATCCTTCAGTCAGCAACTTCTACCCCAACTCTTAAAAAGCAGGTCTGCTCAGCATACACAGATCAAGACAGAATATTGCTCTAACCACCAAAGTGATAATATCCAGTGTTAAGTAGCCCTATACTTATTCCCGTTTGTGTCCTTATCCATCAGTTGCTCACTGTAGATATAAAGATGACGTAAACAACTAGGCCTATATTGGGTATCAATCATACCCTTACTTATTACAACAGTTCTGTCTTGTCTCACAGAAATCAATAAGATCATAGATGGAATTCTGATCCATTTCCACTAAATCCTGAGGCAAGAAAAGGATTGTTAAGGAGTCATTTGGTCTTATGTTGAACATAAATTGGACTATAGGGCATGGACAACACCTGGTAAACCTTTCACACATTTACCATTCCGACTTACAGTATCTTTCCTAAACCCCCCTTGAGAAAAAAAGGCACAGGTGAGCTGTAAGATCTAATTTGTGTCTGAAAGACAAAGATAGATGTATGTAGGCTTTTTGTCTTTTTCATTGGGGCACTGTGGTGTCTTGCGTAAATCCTCCTGTTCAAGGATTATAAGAAAGGAGTGGAATGATTAGCCTATAGAATAAACCCCGATAAGTATGTTTATTTGAGTGAGTGTGTGTGTGTGTGTGTGTGTGTGTGTGTGTGTGTGTGTGTGTGTGTGTGTGTGTGATGGTGGTTGAGGACAAGTCTAGCCCACTGAGACAGTGAGATGTAGCTTAGTCTAACCATGAACTTGTTGTGGTCACAGTAACCTGTTGGCTGACTGCATTGGTTTCTATATTGTATTGGCTATGTGCTGTTCATATAGTCATGACTTTCCTCTAGAAAAGTAGCCTTATGAGATGTTTTAGATATTAATCGTGCACTGACCATAGGGCACTGACAGTAACCACAGTTCCAGAGCGTGCCTCCATCTTTGTGGTAAATCGCTGCCATCTACTGGACATAAGCAGAGA
The DNA here is from genome assembly GCA_015244755.2 of Tenualosa ilisha. Classification (NCBI taxonomy): domain Eukaryota; kingdom Metazoa; phylum Chordata; class Actinopteri; order Clupeiformes; family Clupeidae; genus Tenualosa; species Tenualosa ilisha. The sequence goes on along the minus strand of PYXC01001310.1, from coordinate 2,277,867 downwards.
CACTTATACAGGAGCAGACTCCAGATAACCTCAGGGAACTTCATGATATAAAAGTCTAGCTTACACTGATGTAGGTTATATATCCTTCATAAATTCCATTTTTTTTATTTTTAATGCAGATATAAATTATGATATCAATTCTATCAATTTAAATTAGATATCATATCCATAAGTCTACGACAGCGTGGCCAACTGTCTTTTACTTTGATACCTTATTTTACAGGAAGTGAACCCCTTCCCAATTCTCAAGGAACATCAAGATGTCCCCGTCTCTGCTGAACTTTGTGGAAGCTAAAGACAAATTTACGGTATGTAACACTGAGATAGTACTTAATGAAAACGTGACAATGTGTATTTCCTCACAAGTGAACTATGATTTGGTTTGCATGTTCAGGATAGTTTCCCCCATAAAATGAAATGGATGAGAGTAACTTAACGACAGAAAGCTAACTAACGTTAGCACATTATCGTAGCAGAGCTGTTTGGTTAATGAAACGTTAACGCACAACGTTAGACAATCAGGGTTGGTAATAAAGTTACTTTGGTTGATCTTTAGTCTTTCACTTATTTATCATAATGAACTAATAAAAAACTGCTCCGTTTGGTTTTGTTTACTTCATCTGATTGGTCAGTGTAAAGATATGTAATTAATTCATTTGTTTAACGTACTAAAAATGTTTCTGCGGCGGCCTAGCTACCCTTTGCTTAGCCTGCGTATAAGTGAGAATGCATTATTAACCTGTTATCTAACCATGGTATCTGTATCTATAAATTATGCAGGCTGCTATTTCAACTGCATTGGACATTAAAAACGGCAAACCATTAGTACAGGCGTTCAATCATCTAGCTGGAAAGTAAGTGTTGCTTAAACCAATCTACCCCACATAAATCATACATTTGTCTACAGTTGTGCAGAGATATGCTGACATCTTTTATGCCACGTCTGTCTTTATAGTGAAGCAGAGAAGAAAAGCACTCTTGATCAAGCCTTGCGAGGATTCCTTGAGTTGGAGATTGTGAGTTGGCGCTGTAGTCTCGTGCTAGACTGCTGCATGGCTAAAATATATTGTCTGTGTGTGCAGTTGAATAGATAATTGCTTTGTGTTGCAGGTGAAGCAAGCTGACACTGATGACTTCCTTGCGCTGATTTACCTCAGCATTGATGGGGTCACTGAAGGTGGGTTTCTGAGGACATCAAGCATATCATTAGAACATGTGGCTTATGGCTGGAAAGTATGCTGATGATGACTGGACTGGATAGTTGATTTTTTTTTTATGCCATCTTCCACTCAGGAGTCTGTTCTGCAACGACACCTTTCCTGTTGTTGGGTGATGTGCTTGACTGTCTCCCTCTCGACCAGTGTGACAAAATATTTTCTTTTGTGGAGAAAAATGTGTCCACGTGGAAGTCGGTAGGTTCAGATCTCTTCAGTGTGTACTGGTGGTACTGTCAGTAATAAAAATGATGATAATATGAGTTTTAGGGAGTCTATGTGAGGAACGAGGCTATGCTCACATAATAACCACTTAATTTTCTCGTCCTCAGAATTCCTTTTACTCTGCTGGGAAGAATTACTTATTGAGAATGTGCAATGGTAATGGAAGTTCATAATATTCATCATACACTGTGATCCTTTTATTTTGTAAGGAGCAAAATAGCCGCTCAATTAATGGACGGTTGCAGTGAAGAGTTTGTCTTATTTGATCTGTTTGTCCTTAGATCTTTTACGTAGGCTCTCCAAGTCTCAGAATACAGTCTTCTGTGGTCGAATCCAGCTCTTCCTAGCAAGACTGTTTCCTCTCTCAGAGAAATCAGGTATGTCCCTGAATGTAATGGGCTGGAGGAACAGCAAGTTCTTGGAACGAACTGCAGTATTGTTCCTCTTAAATTATCCTTAAGAGGATGGCCGTTGATATTTTTATCATGTCTGTATTCCCTTACTTGATCAGCTTTAGGTTACTTCTTTTCTTTTACAGGTTTGAACCTTCAGAGCCAATTTAACCTTGACAACATCACAGTTTTTAATAAAAATGAACAGGAGAGCACGCTTGGCCAGCGAGTAAGTATAGCTGTTTGCTTGTAGTGTATTATCCTTTTGTGACAGTTGAGGTACTCATTTCTTGCATGCGGGTGTGTTGGCAGTTCAGTCAGTGATGGTCCAATGTTCTTGCTGAGTGTGTCTGTCTTCCCACAGCATGTGGAGGAAAAGGAGGATGGGATGGACGTTGAGGAAGGCGAGATGGGGGATGAGGATGAGCCAGCCCCATGGTAAAACCACTTACGTGCTATAATAGTCCACAATTGCCTTAGCAGAAACTAGTTTTTGTTCACAAACTTCCCTGTGTGGCGGTGTAGCACTAGCTACTGCTGTAGCGGGATTGACTTTGCAAATAAGCTGATGTCCAAGTGAAAATAGTGATAATTAGTTATGTAACTTTTTTGCAGTTCCATTCCCATTGATTACAACCTGTACAGAAAATTCTGGACAATCCAGGACTACTTCAGAAACCCTGTCCAGTGCTATGACAAATTTTCGTGGATGACATTCCTCAAGGTACCACTTTGAATCTTTAAAAATAAGTTTGTGAGAAAGACAAATAACCAGTAATGACTTGTTCAAAGTAGTTACTCTTGAACCTGCATTCTCTGAAGCATTACAGTGTATAAAGACCTTATTGCTTACTTATATCAGAATACTTTAACCTTTAATGCTGTGTTCCATTGTTTACTGACCTAATGCTGCTGTGCTTGACTTCGCAACAGTATTCTGATGAGACGCTAGCGGTATTCAAAAGCTATAAACTGGACGACACCCAGGCATCAAAGCGGAAGCTGAATGAGCTGAGAACTCCTGGGGGCGAGCATGTGTACTTTGCCAAGTTCCTCACAAGCGAGAAGGTTGGTGGTTCAGCCACATGTCTCTGATTCTTGCTAATGTTGTCATTGGAGTAAAGAATAGGTAATCAACAGCTGTGGTCATACAAAAAGCATTAAGATTTTCAGACAATGTTCCCTTTTTTCTGTTGTCACTTTCTCAGCTTATGGATCTGCAGCTCAGCGACAGCAACTTCAGGCGGCATATCCTCCTGCAGTACCTCATCCTGTTTCAGTACCTTAAGGGCCAGGTCAAATTTAAAAGGTAAACAAGGGGAATCCTCTCCTGCTCTCTTCTGTATGGCTTTCCCACATGAATGAATAGGTACTCTTGAACAACTTTCATGTTGTCCCTTTCTGCCACCTTCGCAGCTCCAGTTGTGTTTTAAATGATGATCAATGTACATGGATGGAGGAGACCACTAAGCTAGTTTATCAGGTATGTCGACTTTGTCAGAGGTTTGTGTTCAGCGTTGTAGTTCTTTGTTATGTATATTGTAATGAAACTGATCTCGTAACGTGCTTTTGCCTACACTAGCTGCTGCGAGAAACACCTCCTGATGGGGAGGGGTTCGCTGCTATGGTTGAGGTGAGTTGATTAGAAACGACTATCAAGCTCTATCATGTTGTGGGTTCCCCTCAGAATGTTATGGCTTAAACATTAAATCTTCTGTGTAATCTCTACAGCACATCCTGAACAAGGAAGAGAACTGGAATGGATGGAAAAATGAGGGGTGCCCCAGCTTTGTGAAAGAAAGGTGTGCTCAGAACTTTTGTGAAGCTATTTGTCTCCTCAGAAATAAGCAAATAATACTCTTTGGTGGGATATCCTAAAATCCTTCATTAAACTTCCATCATGTTGATCTCTCCATCCACTTAGACCTGCAGAGACCAAACCTACACGACCCACTAGAAAGAGACCAGCTCCAAAGGACTTCCTGGGCAAGGGCCCTGACAGCAAGATCTTCATGGGGAAGTAAGAAGATTGTAGTACCTGCTGTTTGCTTTCTCTAACAGCAATTGTTGATGTTTGTCTGTAGACTTTTATATGTTTTTATTGTCTGTTCTGTCCAACAGTTGTGGTGTTTCTGTTTTCTTTTTCTCACAGTGATGAACTTACAAGATTATGGAACCTTAGTCATGACAACATGGAAGCATGCAAGTCTGAGAACAGGTAGATTGTCTGAATAGTCAATTGTCATTGTGTAATTATCCTAGTTGATGGGTGTCAGAACTTTCTGGTATTATAATGTGCACTGTAGCTAGTTTGTGAAAAGCTTACGGGAGTGTTTTGATGTTTATCAGAGAGTTCATGCCAACCCTGGAAGATTTTTTCGAGGAGGCAATTGAACAAGCAGACCCAGCCAACATGGTGGAAGATGAATACAAGTATGTGTGAATCTGCTCCTGGAGGACTCGTTATTCTTTGCCGTTTATGTTGAAAATATTTTACAAAGATATGGAGTTTGGTATTTGCCTGAAGAGAAGCCCGCATGTTTGTTCTCTACATTACAGAGTTGTGCGAAACTCAAATTACGGATGGCGTGCTCTGCGGCTATTGTCTCGAAGAAGTCCGCACTTTTTCCAACCCACCAACCAGCAGTTCAAGAACCTGGCAGACTATTTAGAGAACATGGTGATCAAGCTGGCCAAAGAGCTACCTGTAAGACCCTGAAAGACTCCAAATTATTTATTCACTTAGTTATTTGTGGCAGCAGGTTGACAATTAATCTCTTAATGTTGATTTTGTCCCACAGAAGGACCTCCCATCTGAGGAAATCAAGACTGGAGAGGAAGATGACGAGGATGAGAATGGCGACAACCTTCTCAAAGAAAGCAATGATAGTGAGTTCCAGATCACTTCCCAGGCTATCTATAACATGACAAAGTTGAACCACTTATTTCCATTGAGTAGAAAGAGATAGGAGACATCCTTGTCAGTGTTGTAATTTGAAATTCTGCTTGCATGCATTATTGGAATCTAGTCATTTTTCTTGCCTGCTATTGCAGTTTTGAAATATCATTTATGATGAACTAACTGGATAACAACCCGGTCATTTAGTACCGCACCATATGTGAAATGAAGGAACTCTGTTTATGACCCGTAGAGCATTTGAAGCTGACAAACTTCTAAGGCAACAAGGCAGTTTGTGCTGTGAGATTGTAACGTGGTGTGTGTCTGCCTTCAGGCCCAGATATGCAGAACAAGATTGTGACCAATGAGCAGATGGATGAGGTAGCAGCAAAGCTGGGAGGCCAGTGGAAGACATTGGCAGAGCACTTGGAGGTGAAGGCGGTGGACCTGCGCGAGATCGAGGCCGACAGCGAGGATGCCGAGATGCAGGCCAAGATGCTGCTAGTGGCGTGGCAGGACCGCGTAGGCAGCCAGGCCACTGTGGACAACCTTGTCACAGCACTCAACACTGCCGGCTTCGGAAAAATCGCAGAGGTCCTTACTGAAACATAACGTGAATGCCCATCCAGCCCCCTTAATGTTTTTTTTTTTTTTATGAATTACCTCCACTGAACTAGCTTTTTGGATCCTGCTTTGTCTCAAGGCATTTAATTATGGCGTTTCATGAAATGTTTTGTAAAAATGTCAGTCTTTAGATGTTTCCTTTTTGTTAAATAAATGTTCACATGAAAACCTGGATCATGTGTGGGCAATCTGAAAATGGTCAATAATGAGCCAAAATCTTTGCATAAGTTTATTACCCTTTATGAAAAGCCAGCAGTCAATAACTTATTACAGATGTTAGCCTTTGTCTTGTTTTCACACAAATGTGGCCAAAGAGTACTTTTTTTTTTTTTTTGGGAGACATTAAGTGATACAGATCTGAAACCATGGGTGTGTACAACAGACCCAGAAAGATAGAAGCCCAACAAGAACAATTTGTGCAAGTGCGACTGATATTTAGATCTCAGGTTTTACAGACAGTAGCAAGCACCTTGCACACTATTGTAGCAGTGAAAGCAGGTGAAGTTCCACCAATGAAAAAACAATTTTGGATGAGCACTGGTTCAAATGGGCAACAGCAAGGGATCCTGTGAACAATTAATGTAGCCTTACCACCTGTTTCTGTACAAACCAATTAGTTCATTATATTTTCTAAAGTCCGTTGGATACTATAGCACTACAGAATAAACGTGAACATCATAGGCTTCAAAAATATACAATGTTTATATATAAAACGTTAAGGAAACAGGAAATCGACTTCCACGCCCTTTCCTTGGATCACGTTCGAGGATTGATTGTTACTTCACAATCGGTTCCTTTAAAAGGGGAATGTTTCCCCCCCCCCACTCTTAACATGCTGCTTCAGTGGTGATGCACAAAATAGAATAAGAAGCATTCATGTCACTTTACAAACCAAAAAAAAAAAAAATTAAGGTCAGATTTTAAAGACACTGGGATTTATTGCACATCTATGCAGACAGTGCTTTGAAATGGCAATTTGAAGTGTTGGTTTTCATTTGTTTGTTTTTCCGATTACTGATCCTCTTCAAGAATTTCGAGACGGCGAGGCCCGTACAGCAGGACGTATGCTATGTGCCAGTCTCCTCCACCGGACAGCTTCAGAATGTCTTCAGGAGTCACCACACTGACCTTGTCGTCATCAAACTTTACCCACTCATCTGCCACACACAACCCAAATGTCAGAAACACACACACACATACACTCACACCTCTCAACCTAAAATAGCACACAAATTATAGCGCCACTGAACCAGCTAGCTACTTTTACGTTTGTCAAGTAAAAATTAACACTATCTATGCATGTACTACATTCTATACTACCTCATTCTTTTATACATGACTAACATCTAATTGTGAACCAAGTGAAACCAACCACTGTGGCTGTTGGATGCTTTACCTTCTTTCCTTTTGACCCATGAGACGTAGTGGCCCGATGAACTTGACCGTCCCTGATGTGTCAGCACTGCCTGCAGATCGTAGTAGCCGCTGTTGTTGGAACCCAAGTCTGTGCAGCAGGGGAACAGCAGTGAGATGGTCAAGAGGTGTTGGTGTTGGCCTGTGCCATGTGTTAAATGAAGCCATGGAGGCAATTAAACTAAGTAAAGGGCCCTTGAGGGCAGTGTGCCCACTCACCATCTGGAAATGAGAAGGGCTCATATTTTGGCTCTTTTGTTGGAGCACCGGTCTTTTCCACCTGGTCAAAAAACAAAAAAAGGGAAAATCAATAAATCTTCAGTATTGCATTTTAATGCTGAAGTTGTTACAAGTAATAGCAGTTAGCATTTTACCATTATTCAATCTGCAAACTTAAAAGGTATTTTTCCCCATAAGGGCTAGACAGATAAGCATAATCTTATCTCTAAATAATAGAGGAAAGTTGCCTTTTTCTGCTGTTTTTCCAGTTTTTTGTCCTCCATCTCTTTGAACTTTGACCTGATTGGCACCATTTTCTCTTGGAGGTCTTTTGTGCAGAGCTCATAGACATCCAGCATGAGAGGGAACTTGACATCCTAAACACAAAAAGAACACAATGCATCAAAACAATTCAACCATCTCCGCTGTAACCCCGCCCAAACACACACACTACAGAAAAATCAAAACTTGTTGTTAGGCAGAAATTTAAAAAGATTTTTCCTTTTTACCTTAAGGACTTTGGCATTAACTGACTCTTTCTCCTTGTAGAAGAAGCGAACCATCTGAACCGTTAGATATGCAGGGAGCCGACCGACTTTAGACTGAAAAAATGAATGAATCACACATAAATACTAATGCAGCATACATAAACCCCCCCCCATGAAAGGACTATGGAGATGGGGCACAGTATGTTCAAATCTTTTGCAAAAACTATAAAAGCTTTCATACAAAAAAAAGACATACTTACTGATTTTATGTAGAGAGCATTTCTGTCAAGGGTTGGAGAATGTTTTGTGATTTCCTCTTGTAGGCGCTGGAAAGGAATTTAACAAACATGTCAATGAAAAGTGAAATATCTAAATCCAGTCAAACTGTTGTGAGGCCCTCATGAGATATTCAATGGCCCAATATCCTCCCTAACTCTGAGCCCCCTGATCATGAAGTCGATTCATGCCAGTTAAGTCATTAGGATTCAGCCAGTCAGACCTCAGCATCACAATAAAATAGCTTGCTGGTTTCCATACTCACCAGTCTGAGCCCAGTAGCCAGGTATTTGACTTCCTGGTTGATGAAACAGCTGAGCTGGAGATGGCTTTCTGTGCCTTTGGTAGGATCCTCATCCTCTGACTCTGTGCATTTCATACTAGCAGAGGCAGGTTAAGGAAGAAAATTGCAAACCATAAAACGCTGACTTAGAAAGTTATTGTATCACAACAGCACACAAAAAAGGATACGTGGTTTCATATTCCACTCCAAAATACTGATCGATGAAATTCTTCTTTGCAGAAGCTGTGGCAGCCCCACTTGCCTCCCCAGTCTGCTGGAGGAAAGGAAAACCAAACATTTGATTTTTGTTTCCTGCAGATATGAATCTCAGGATCTGCTCCTGAAAAGGTCAATACGTTCTTGATTGAGATTCCACCCACCTCCATTGGCGTTTCCGGTTCCAGTGGTTCTAGCTTCTGCTGAAGTACCCTCATCATCTGCAGCCAGCATTCGTTAGCGTCCTGGAAGCAGGTGCTTGGTTAGACAACTTCAAAGAATAACTGCCTGCACTGTCAGCAATTCTTCAATACCATCTGCTGTTACTGGATTTCCATTTTAAATGCACATTCTGACCATTTGCATGAGAAATCCTGATTAAAAACAATTTCAACTCCATCCATGTAGGGTGATGATTGATGGACAAATGTGCATTATGCAAAAGAATTAAACAGAAACCCAGCAGGTGGTATTCAGTGGTTATGATATGGTGATTATGATTCAGTGGTCATGAGATCAATACTCCTAAGGAATGACCAAGGATTCTGTCTTTAAAATGAGATAAGTGTGTGTAGTAAGTGTGCTGAATGGGTAAACTGTGCTCATGTCCTGTGCACCTGCTGTAGATACTGGCCCTGGTCACCCTTCTCAGCAAACTGTGGAAAGGCCATGTGCAAGAATTGCAGAAGGATAATTGGTGGTATGCTGGAGGAGGTTTTGTCCATCGACTCATATAGATCACGCAGGGCTGAGGACAAAAAAGACACACTCTGAACACAATCGAAGGCAAAGGAAGAACCTCTGACTCCATGGATTGTGACTGGTATACTACGACTTGAGCCTAAATGGCCTTCACATCAGTATGCATTTGCACTTTCTACTAAACATTTATTATCTAGACTATTTATCAACTACTTATATACTTACACTATTTGCATTTCTGATTAGATGTTAACAGTCTAATCAATGACACTGAACTTGTATAGTTTCTGTGCTGCTGATACTGACCTGCTGTAATATATTGGGATGGTGCATTTGCTCCAGATGATCGAAGGGCACCAGAATACCTAATTGAAAAGACAACATAATATTCAAATTTCCCTACAGGATTCAAAAGAGCATAAATCACAAACCTCATTTGCCTTAGTCGTCTACCCTATCCTTATAGGACACGTCCATAATATTGCACATCCATCAATGCCAGATTGCTTGTTCTTGTAACTTATTGACAGATATCACCTTGAGGTTAAACAGCTGTTTACGGAACAACTGGAAGTCATTTTATTTCATCTATAGGAGGTGGCTGTCATTTGTGCCCAAGGGTGCTGGGTGAGCAGCCAAAGAAAATCAACTGAATTTAGACTGATGTTCCAATGCAACTTGAAAGCAACAGATAAAAAGTATGATCCATTGTTAATAGACCTGCAAACATTTATCTTTACAATGATTGATGTCAGTTTTAAACCTGGTATTTTTAAGGATTGCATATGGATAAGAAACTTTACAGACCTCTGGAGGGCAACTTTGAGCTCAGGAACAGACCGCAGACACTGAACTGTAGCATTCATGTAGCAGGTATTCCCCAGGTTTGTCAAACCACAGGGCAACTCCATCTACAAAGAAAAGGAAATGACCTTTCCCTTATAATGTCATTTGTTACAAAGCCTAATCCATCAGAATTACTGAACAAGTTAAACAGTCCAAAACATTTAAATCAGAATTTCTCTAGTGTTAGCTTCACCACCATTATGTTGTGTTTTAGAACTCACAGCAGAAGCAAGTTGTTCTTCTGTCATGTCTTCCACAAACATGGGTCTGACAGCAGGTTCCTCAGGAAGGGCATCTGCAGAGCCCATCATGAGCAGAGTCATGCCCTGTGAGGAGACAAATCAAGTCCGACTGAATGAATGCTAAATTTCAACAAAAGAATGCTTCATTCAAAAATGTGACATGCACAATACTTACATTTTTTAGCTTGATATTCCCCCATTCATCATCCTGACAAAAAGTAAAACAGTAAAGACATTAGATGTTAACTGTAAAAAAAAACAAAACAAGATAATGTCTTATCTTTAAACAAGGCCGTACCTTCAGGGTTCCTCCTTTGACCATAACTTTCTGTCTGTCAGGTTGTACTCCTGTCAGAGCAAACAGTTGGGCTTTGAAGACCATCGGTGGTTCTTCGGTATTCAGCTCTACTGCATCGAACTTCTCCTTTCCCCATTTCACATTCACTGTAATTACATACCGGGATGAAAACATGTTGCCTTATTAAACAGACGTTTAACTCTAGGGATTAGCATGTCATAATACTGACCCGACGTAGCATAGAGTCAAGAATGACACAGCAAACACTTAACATGCATTACAACACCACTGACATAGATGTGGTGGATACGTTGTAAATTGACAAATCTGCAAAAATGTTTTGCAATATGGAAACATCTAGCGAGTGATACAAGTCTGCAACAAACATATCGCGCAGGCACGCTAACATTACTTTTGCATTCTCCCTGATAAAGGAGGCAGAGCACAGATTCACTGACACAGCCAGTGAGCAGAAGTTAGCTTAAATAGTGCAGCGTACATGTAAATCTATTCTCTCGCTAAACTGCTCCGTACATAAAAAAACAGTAAAATCACCTTAATGTGGCAAGATTTACGTTCAAGAACGTTACATTGTAGTAGTAGCTAACATTGGCTGGAGTATAACTTTAGTTCATGTTAGCTAGGTGTAATCAAGTTAGGTGTTGGCTAACATTAGCGAATATTAACAAATGATAGCTATTGACGTTGAGGAACTCATCGTTATCTTCTCTTGCTGAAATGTGATAGGTTAAAAAATAAACCCCTCTCTCATGAGAATCCATGGAATATGCACCGCACTGAAGTACATTTAGAAAAAAATGAAAGACAACTTGGCTAAAGAAATTGTTTAGCATCACAAAACTTACCCACTTTAGCAGGCTAGCATAGCCGATTTAGTTCATCTACCTACAGCTAGCTAGGGTAGGTACCGTTAGTTAATAAATTATCTACACACACGTGGGCCTCGTAATTGCGTTAAACAAACGGTCAAGTATACTGTCAAATGTCGTTTCTAAAATGTACATGTTTACTACTTAACTCCACACATCATCATTTAGGCAACAGCCTCCATTTACAAAGCTAGCAAGCAATTTTGAGATGATGCTAACGTTATCATCTTATATTGGTAACGTTAAAAGCCAACGTACGCCGCGCCGGTTATTTTGACAAGGTAATAGATAAGGAGGTAAGATGATAGACCAAGAATGTTAAAACACATAACAAGGCATTAGTTGTTTTATTCTAAATTAATTGCACAAATCAAGAATAAACTGAAAACCATCAGTTGTTCATACAAGCTGACAGCAGCCTGCCGGTACCAAAGTTACATATTAGCATAGCTAACGTAAAGCTGTCGTTAGCAAGCGAACTAGTGAATACCGATCATAGCAGGCCTTATAAACTTGGAAGCTAACATAAGTTAGCAAGTTAGCGCTTTTCACACAGAACATAGTATTTCATTAAAAGCCTTCAATTATTAACTTGTAATGATAAAAAAATATAGTTGACCTACCTGAAAAGACTGGCATGTTTTGGGATGTCTAATTAAGTGGGTTAACTTTGATTCCTGTCGCCAGGGCGCGAATTATTGCTGCAGATTTCAGTGAACACTATCAACTTCATTCAAACAGCCTCTCACAATGACGATGCAATTGCACGCTGACCAAATCGATGTTCTCCATTTCCATTTACTCAGCCTGGTAGTCTGCGCTTTCAGGATAAGTGGGATATGTTGCACAATGTCCAGGTGGAGGCGCTATTGTATTTCCCTGTAGGACTGTGGCAGCAGAGTCTACAGGTCCTGGAGGGAATCAGAGATGCCAGAAAACTGCGTTCGATTTAAAACATAACCTATGTTTTAAACATAACCTGCTGATTCACAGTAAATTCTCACAAACATTGCATTCAGTAAACCTTGCACGATCAACTATAGGACCACTGTACATCTTGTTTGCTGTCTGTTTTTCTCTATGGCTCAAAGTTCCCAAGCACTGTAGGGTTAGGGTTTGAGACCTGGGTCGATAAATGGGCAATTCCATACAAAACTGTCAGGTCCATAACACTGACACATTGTCATGGTATGGTAATGATGTGAATGATGATAACCTAAAATTTGAGCATTCACTGTTCTTGGTTATAGAACAAATTTTATGAAACTATTTACATAATCATTCAAATACCATGACATGTTGTTGAAGTTATGGAATGTGACAGTTTACGTGGAATTGCCCAAATACATAATTAACGGTTTTGACAATCTGATTACTGCACTCTGATAATTGTCTATTTGCTTGTGTTTGTGTTCATCTGTTTTCCTGTGTATCTTAGAACAAGTAGGCCATCAATTAGGTTAAAAGTCTATGCTCTAGAGGCCATTTGCTTCATGCCCCTGTTGGATACAGATTCGTATTATAAAGGATTTCATGAGAACTGATGGTACCGATAACCATTCAATACAGAATTCTGAGGTACTGCCTAAAACCATTTTTAAGATCCTGATACGTAGTGGGCATGCATTTTTTAGAACATGAATCATACTTTTGACCTTACCTTGTGAACAATAAAGTAAGCATCTCGCTCGACTGTGGGGTGGGCCTAGGACATTGCACCCAAAGTTGACAAGGGAGTCTGATGTCAGATAAAATCTGTGGTTTGTAATAGCCTCTACTCAAAAATAATTACATTTGTAAAGTCTTAGCTAGTTGTTTGACGCTGTGTAATTAGTGTGTAATAGTTTCCACAATATTTTTATCTGGCTGAAGGACATACATGGCGTTTTGTGTTTTAAACTCTTGCAAACACATTACAGGCTACCAGGCGCGCCCTTTCACGACATCTCGAACGCGCCTCTCTGTACTTCAACACATGCGCACTGAGTCTATATTCGAAGTTGATTCTCCGGGGTGTTTGAACAGGAAGGCGGACATGTTGGCCAGGCAGTGCGAGAAAATCGGGCACAGTCTGTTTTTCGAAAAATAACATCGCCTGAAATATATATGTATTTTAAAAAAGTGAACGCACTTTTCCGATTAGATTCGATTAGAGTAGCTGTTCTTTGAAGATTCTACATGTAACACAGACGGACTACAATGGGGCGTTTTAACAGGATCGTGTTTTAAAGTGATCGAATTTTGGAAGTCGAAGTTTTTTTTCGCTACTTCTACTTTGCAGCTGTCAGACTCGTTTGTCGTTTTTCTTGCAAGGGCCTGGCACCGATATGGACATGGGCCTGGAGTAATGTGACTACTCTGCATGCCGTCTTCATATCTTCTCTATTATTTGCTTGGTATATGACTTGGTCAGATCTTTTTCGTTTAAACTGTGCTGCACACCGCTTGATCCCTCTGAGGCAGTCTGGGGAGCCTTGATAATCTGTTGCTGCTAGCCAGCTAGCTAGCTAGCTAGCTTCTACTTTTCTTTTCCTTTTTTGTCCTGCTAGCTAGCTAGCGAAGTTGTCATTGGGGAGACCAACGTTAACTCTGCGGAAACAACTAGTCTTTGTTTTTCCTAAAATGTGGATTTTGGTCATCCGGTGTTCGTTTATACCTTGCAATGAGTGTGAAAAACTGAAAAGACACACAGCCCTTCTTTGATCATACATCCACTGTTAACTGATCGACTCAGCGCGAGGGAAGAAGTTTGACCAAGCTTACCAGTAAGCTAGCTAGCTCACTCACAAAGCTAGCAACAATATTTTAATCACTGCTAGCGCCGGCGTGGAACTCAGTTTGACAGCAAAAATGTCTTCAGAGGAAAGTTTGGCGGCTCGTTTCGAGAAAATCGATGCCATGTTGAAGGATCCTAAATCAGAAATCAACACCGATTGCTTACTGGTAAGCGTTTTGACTCGAGTCATGTATGTATGTATGTATGTATGTGTATGTGTATGTGTGTGTGTGTGTGTGTTCTATTAGCTGTACAACTTTGTTTTGATGATGTCCATTTGTACTGTCTATTGAAAAGCAAATTACATTAACTAGTTACACGAAATTCAGCCATTTGCCAATATGATATAACTTTAATATTGAAAACGAAAGGACGTATAATAAAGTAAGCCTTAGCATTCCAATTAATGTGGGTGGCAAATTAAGTATGACACATGGCTAGTTTTACTATCGACTTTCTGTGCATCTCATACTGATCTACTAAATTCTTTTACCACCCAACGTAACCCAGCTAATAGTTTGCTACCTACCATAAATGACACAATTTGTTGATGTTTGACTGTTGAGTGTAGTTGAAGTGAGCCATTGCTGGGTTAAGGCACACTTCAGCTGTCACCTTAGGAGCCAAGGAGGACGTTTCCAGATTATGTGAAGGTAGTTTAAATGTATGTGAACGCGAAGGGTGTAACCTGTGTAATGGGTGTAAAGGTAATATGTTGCCCTGTAACATTGTGGAGCCACATTGGATCAAATCACAGTAAATACCACTGAAGACATTTTGGGGAATTTAGGCCTTTTGTTTAACATCGTTGAGCCACATTGGATCAGATCACAGTAAACGCCACTGAAAACATTTTTGGGAATGTTAGCCTTTTGTGTACTCGCGTTCATTCTATAGACTTCTTATGAAGATGAGATGAAGCATAGCAGTGTTTTCCAGTTTAGGTGAAGGACTATTAGGGTAGCTGTATCTCAAAGATCTTCAGAGAGGCTTGCTTTTTAATATGCATGATGAGGCAGTCAACCATTGTAATGGCATCTTATGGTATTAATTGTGACAGCCATAGAGGTTCTCAACCATACCTTTCAGCATGATTGAGCAGACAGTTGTGAGACTGAGATTTCGGTTTCTTACCCAGTCAGGTGAATGATATGTTAGTGTTAACAAGCTAAGGCACTGATGGCTTTTAATGTCAGAGCCTTGTGTGAAGAACCGACAGAGTGGCTCTTTTCAACTCGTATCATTCCCTAAAGCCTGCCCAAGCCTGTCCTCTCATCTGCATCAATTCACCTGCTCGTGCATCTGCCTCCACTGCTTCCTGTGGATCTCGCCGTTCATGATGCAACTTGTTTGGGGAGGACACGTGCAGAGTGAACCGTACACACACACACTTCCAGATTGCATTTCGCTCATGAGGTACACAGATTATGCAAGGTATCCCCCGCCTCCCTCCCGTTCCTCCCCACGGGCCCTGGGAGCGTACAGGCAGTGCCTCTCGCTGTGTGGTTCAGGAGTTATGACTGAGTTCTGTGTCCCGATGGGGCAGCAGCGCATCTCCTCACTGAACCGCTCTGACCTGTGTAATTAAGGTTTCATAAAGGGGACTCTAGCCTCTATCCATTTGATGGAATGATGGCTGTGGGGCATTGCTTTTTGTTATTGTGTGGTGGGTTTCTAGATGGTCTGTAGGTCATTGTAGGGTGGGGGTGAGGGGGTGAAAGCTGAGGAAGACATGTTTGATTCAGGAAGTCTGAAAAGATGCACATGACCATTATTATTTGTCATGTATACTTCACTTCTCTTTTTCTTTGATTTGAGAATGAATCCAGCACACGCAGCTTGCTCAATGAAAAAAGAAATTTAGCTCGCATAAACATCCCATTTGTAGTCGTCGTTCTACATAGTAAGCCAGGCAGCGCTTTCGATCTGCACTCTTATGAGAATGTGGAATATGAAAATGAGTTTTCTGTCAAGTAAAAGCTCTCCTTCTATATATCCATCTCGTGGTTCACTTCTAAAAGCAGTTGCGTTAACCAGTGGCAGACTGTGTTCGTTGACTTCTGCCTGGGAACTTGCCCTCACCTAACCATGCACACAGCCCAAACATGAATACTAATGATCTGTGGGGACTATATAGCAGGCAGTCGAACACAAGGGTGTTGTTTTTTCCCTTCAGAAGTTTCGTCAGATCGATGAATGGAGGCCTTTGCTCAGCCCTTAGCGCAACCACCCTGCTGCTGCACCCACTACTTAATAAAATTCCGTGCTAATCAAATAACCTCTTGTCTCAGCCTTGCTGGGAGTGCTGTTTGTGTGTTCCAGTCATTCTTTATGACCAAAGAATAAAACACTAGCCTATGGCTATGAGGTGGCAAGGACCAATAAAAAAGCAACGCTAGCCAGAGCTCTCAGTAGGGTGTAAAGAGGTGAAACATGGGGTAAAGCCTATGGGTTTAGTTGGTGTGTTGGGTCTGCTTTCTAGAAAGATGGAGGACTGTGGTTGTACACAAACCATCAGTGTGTTCAGTTGTAGAGGGTTTGTGGCGCTAGACAGAGCT
This sequence comes from Tenualosa ilisha, assembly GCA_015244755.2. NCBI lineage: Eukaryota > Metazoa > Chordata > Actinopteri > Clupeiformes > Clupeidae > Tenualosa > Tenualosa ilisha. The sequence goes on along the minus strand of PYXC01001310.1, from coordinate 2,261,306 downwards.
GTATAGTACCTGTGTCAATGAAAAATTACCACAGTCCTGAAATGTAAAGGTTTAGTCAATCACTTAGTCAGTCTCTCTCTGTGTATTGGTCTAAGATGAATTATTATACTTTTAAAGTGATACCCACAATCCCTAGGTTCCGTTTATGCTGACATTTTATGTTAGATGTTTTCGTCTGTCTTCAGTCATATTCTCATAATAGTGACTCAAGGGGTCTTCTTTTAAGTAAACACCTGCTGAATTCTGAGACGAGTACTCAGATAAGCACAACAGTCGGAAGGTTTAAAGTCCTAAAAAGATTCCAGAAGACAATAGAAATGGGTCATTGTCATGATGGTAGGAACTGTATTTATATGCCACAACAAATGTAAGCCTTTTCCTTCAAGGAATTGTCATGCGTCAATCACACACTCTCAGTACTACTAGTTAGGTTTTATTTGAATAGTGCAGTTTTGACTTTGTCTTTGAATGACTTGAGTTTTGTTAATTTACGACATGTCTATTTCTATGTGAAGCAGGGCAAAGGAGTACTCTGTGCCCTTGGAAACAAAACGCAACACATTCATGCTCCCTGGAGGCTAGGCCATGTCCAGTGATGTTGACAAATGAGCACTGCGTGCCATTCTGCAAGGACTGACAAACACACTCAGCCTTATCCTCTGTTCAGATAGACCCCTTGGAGTGTCTTATCTGTTGTGTGCAGCCAGCCAGCCACACTGTTTTACACCCCCACCTTTGAGAGTCAAGGCTCCAATAGATTTTCAGGCCCTGTGATTAGAGGAATTGCTAAAAGAGAGTATTTACTTTCCACTCCATTTACATTGCACTTGCACATAGCCTAGCCATGCACTTTTGTCATTTCTGTGTCATAGGCCTACATTGTTTTACAAGTACTAGTGCATGTACTGTATTTGTAAGATGCAGAGGTTAGATACAAACACCAGAGTCCACCAAAGTGGACGGTGGGGTGAGTTTCTTATCAGTACCCATATGTTTGTGAATAATGGCAGAGGGTAGAATTTTTAACCGATGCATCTGGCTTTGATGATGGCTGTCTGAGATGAGATGTGAGACCATTGTTTGCCCAGTCCATTCAGAAACCTAGCAAATATGAGATTTCCTTGTGCAATCAATGTTTTACATCTAATTTTTGTTTATTTTTAAGTCAATGCCAAGAGATGGACAGACAGTGTGTGGCTAATTTGACACTCGTCCCTGATAGGTTCCACCTCTGGCCGCAGGCTGTCAGCTGTGTGTGAGTGGCGATGTCAATGAGGCCGAGCCTCTGCCAGAGCTCTTAGCAGCGCATCTGCCCCCTTTGTCCCGTCAGATCCTGGCCGTCCTCTCCAAACTGCACTGCTCAGCTGTTTCACTGCCTCAGGGCTCATACTCATGTGCAGGTCTGTTGCCAACAATGGACAGAGCTATGCGTTGCCTCCAGTGCCCCCCAGATGACAGACGCTCCACCAGACTCCTATCCAGATGAGCCTGTTCGGTGTCTGTGATTGCTTTTCAGTTGTTGGTCCTGCTAACAACCCCAGTTGTTAGATGGGGAATTTGCTCATCTCCATATATAGGATTATTGCTTTTAAAGGAGTCCTAAATGTGTGGTTTTTGGAGTCTGGAGAGGTGTGGTGAACACCTTAATGTACCTCAATTGGGTGATTAAATGCTCATCAATGAAAAGTTCATGAATAAGGCATGCACTCAATAGATTGTTTCCTTGGGCAAGACGCCATTCCTCAATGTGAATAGGACGTACTCTACTGGGTCGTATAGCCTGGGTTTGTCAGTCATGGTCAAAAGCGCTAGAGGAAGTCAAATTATATTTTGACATGAGATCTATTGTGACAGTGGGTTTCTTGCTCTCTGGGTCCTCATGTAAGGAGATGGGGTGCATGTTTGATTCTGCTGGGTTTATTGGATGTCACCGTCCTTTATTCCCCAGGATTATTTCTCACTTGGTCACCAGAAGTGAGCAGGCGATGGGACAAGTTCCCATGCTGCCCAGGGATGTGATTCATAATGCAGCAGTTGATTCATTTGGTAGAGGACAATAGAGCATTAGAACTGTCATTAAAAATTCTATGGTGAAACCACCTTTTTAAACCTTTTCATTTAGTATTCAGTGATTTGGATGCTATTTGTGAACTTATTCACTGGCAAACCTTTTTGCTTAGTTTAGGAAAACAAGTGAGTTTTTTGGGATGTAGGAATGGCTGTGGTGCCCAGACTTGGTTGCCCGTGAGCTGGAGGTGCCGATGGGAAATGAGAGGTACCGCTCCTCTGAGGCCTCCCTGCCTTGCCGACGCTGCCAGTCATCTGGAAAGCAATGATGTGGTCAGGTCGCCCATGGAAAGTTTCAACTTAAACCAGGGGATGGCTGGAAAAAGTGGTTGTATGGATTTTTTTTTCCCCAAGGTTTAATAAAAATAATTGCTGCGTTTTTCTGTCAGCAGCCAGATTTCTTGTTTTCTTTTTCTGTGCACTTCTCAGTGCCACTTGAATGAAAAAGTGACCGATTTGCATGTGCTTTGCTAATAACTGAATCATGTTACCACTTTCATTGCAACATCAGCAAAAAAAAAAAAAACACCTGCGTTGAAAGTTCACCAAACATGTGTTTTAACTAATATTACCCACTCTTGTTGATTGGTCAAGCCTCACAGACTCTTTGAAGGCAGACTTATTGTTATGAACAAATGTACTTTATCACATATCCCCCTTACAGTCACATATTAGGCTGATTTTTCCAACTGTCTGAAAAAGTCTGGGCTTAATTGTTTTTTGTTTGTTTGATTGTTTGCTTACTTGCTTGTGTGTTCAGCGACATAAAGGCTAGCCGCTGCCTCAAATTCCCAAACAGAGCCTGCCTGTAACAATATCATTTCCACAGGAGTTAGGCTAACATTGAATGTTTGTCTGTGTGGCTGTTGGACTTTTCTCAGGTTGTCTGAAGTTTCTCTTGAAACATTGAACATTGACCCTGTATCCTAATGCCAGCAATTATCTTGCTCATCTGAAAGAACGTCAGACACAGACAGTAAGAGCAGGGCCTCTTTCTTTAGTTTTTATTTTCAGCATTAAACCACTGTATCTTTGTCCCCCTTTTGTGAAATGAAAATTAAATCACTCATCTCACTTTGAAGGACCCCACCCCCAACCTCACTGCCTCCTTCCCCCAAACCCAGAGGAGCTGAGAGGTGGCTGCCTGTTCTAGCTGTCGGCGTGAGCTACCATCTGCTAGCGGGCAGACAGCACCTTCTGCTTGGAGCGCGAGACAGATTAAAGCCGGTCTGTGACCCTGTCCACTAATCACAAAAATACCCTGGCGATCCGCCTTTGTTTTCACTGCAAATCAAATCATATTTGCGCTTTGTTTTCTGCTCCTCTTAACTTGAACTCAAATAACTTTGTATCTCCATCAATCTGCTGATAGACATAATATTTGACTCTGTTGGCAGCCCTGCAGTGGATTTGAACAGTTGTTTTGTCATGTAGGCAAAGTTAATGTAAAACTATTAGCAGCTGACTGACACCAGTGAAATTGGTCTCTCTGGTGGCTGCTTGTATGGGTATCTTCTGATGCCCTCCGACTATAGGAAAGCAAAAGAACTGAAGCAAATGGCACCACTCTTTTTGAAGACTGTGCTACTTAAACTTAAAACTGAGTCAGACACAGCAGAAGGCTCAGAGTGCTGCCACTCTCGGGAGAATGATGAAACCAGTCCCACATTTCTGTAATCGTTCTGGAAGATGTTCTCCAGACAGTAGCCACCCAGATCTACCCACCGCAAATATAGTGTACCCCCCACCCCACCCCACCTCCACATCCCCCTCCTCCCAAAGGTTGACATGGTTATTGAGCCACATGGGAAACTTTGAGGTAATTGCCAGTAAAGAATTTGGAGGATAAAGGGCCTGGAATGTGAAACAGCAGGGAGGATAGGAATGGTAATGCCTCAAATCACCGTTTAGAACTTGATCAGCTGCCTCCCCATTACCCACGGACGAATCTTGCTAGAAAGAGAGGGAGTTGATGTGATTGAAGTGACAAGTCAGCAAAGTGTTTCTTCCCAGGTCCAGGCATCTGACGAGCTAGTGCAGAAAGTAGTTTCAAGTGTGCAATTCAGCTGTGTATGCACTGTGTGTGATTCATCACTGAGAAGTCGCCAGGATGCAATAAAATCTAATTAGCCTAATACTAAGATCCAATCAGATCAACTTTTTTAAATGTCCCCTTGACCTGATCGGTAGGAGAAAAAAGGAAGCTTCTACTTATAAAATGAATTTAGTTTTCAGAGTATTTCATAAACTTTTATCTTTTGTCATTTGCCTGGTTTTTTTGCATCTTCACCTTCGCTCTTAGTGAAGCCATCATGAGTACTAATCTGCATTTATACCCAGTGCTGTCATGCTCCCAAGTTCACAGAAAAGCCGTTGTGTTTGTGAGTAGCTCGGTAGTCGACACGACGAAAACGATATGAAGAGTGAGGACTTATTTGTATTTGCTTTTGCCATGGTTGAGCTGTTGGAGCTGGGTTTTTTTTTTTAGATGCTGGGCTCATTCCTAACCCTGGCCCTCTGAGACCGCTCTCCACTGCTCCAGCCTGTTGGTCAGAGCTGCATCTCTCTCCCTCCTTTCCTCTCGTTTTCCTCGTTTCCCTCGCGTCCCTCGCTTTCATTTGTCTGACTCTGGTTTTTCCTTTTCCTCTGGCCCTCACAGAAATGTTACGTCTTCACTCATGAGTGCTAATTGAGAAGAAGATTTGCTTTGTGACTTTGTACTTGGCCCCTTTTTTTTCTCCCCTCCCTCACTTTGTCGAGAGCTTGTTTGGCCACATTCTTAAAATAGCGCTCTGACGTGTACCGTCCTGCTGTGGAATGTGACTGTGGCCGTCCAGAGCCCTCTGCGGCAGGAAGTTATGCAAACGTGCATTGCTGAGCATGGAGCTGTGTGATTACCATCCTGGACTCGCGGAGAAAGAGAGAGCAAGAGGGGGAAAGAGTGTGCTGGAGAGAGCGAGCGAGAGGGAGAGAGAGAGCTGGAGGCAGAGCTTTTTTAAATCTGTAGACTGTTGTTTGACTATAACTGCCCTTTCCCAGCAATCCAGATTTGCCTCTCTTATTCTTTTGCCATTCCTGAAATATGGATGTGGCTAATTCTGTCCTCAGATATTAATATGTGGCTCAAGATATTTCTCGTGTGTGAGAGTAAGTGTGAGAGCAGCTTTGTGAGTGGATGTGGACTATCCTGCCTTATTCATTAACCTCACAACCCCCCCCCCCTCTCTCTTTCTCTCCCTCTCCCTCCCTCTCTCTGTGCCTGCCTTCTTACCACGCCCCCTCCCTCTCTCTCTTGCCCTCCCTCCCTCTCTCTGCCCCTGTGAAATGGCCATGTGTGCAGCAGGGCGCTGCTTGCTCTGCCCTGCCCTGTGCTTTGGTGTGCTGTGGTGAGGGCCCTGCCCGATCAGCAGTGAGAGTCCTAAGAGGATTCTCTGGTTGTCAGTGTGCCCCAGTTGCTGAATCACAGGTTGTTCGAGAGTGCTGCCTCCACTAGTTCATTTTGCCTTCTGCCGTTGCCACGAACATGGACATCCACACACATAACTACAGCCTGGTCGTTCACTGAAATTTAATTAATCGGTAGGATTAATCTCAAAAGTCTCAATAAGAAAGTTATGGGAAAGCTCTCTGTGAATATTTGTGGGGTTAGGCCCATCACTGATTGTTGAGAAAAACGAACCAACATATGAAATGAGATGTAGGAAGATGCACAGATCATATGATGTGCAACTTCCATGGTGTCCCCTTAGCATCGGTAAAGGCGGAACAAAACAGCAAAACAGTGGTATTTGTGGCATGCGTAGGCCTGGGCATTAAGCTAGCACTGCTCTCCACTCTAAATCACTGGTTCTGACTGGGTGCCCTGCTTGTGTGAGACAACGTGGGATTACAGCAGATTAGCTTAAATCCTGCTGATGTCACTCGTACTGCAGCCTAGTCACATCTCCCATCGTTTGCCTCCTCAGCTCTGCTTTCTCATATGTTAATATGGCTCAGAGGCGACTAGACCACTGGCCTACTGGCTGATGGAGTGGAACATGGGGAATCTGCTCACCCTACCTCAGCCCCACTCTGTTGTGAGCTGTTGATTTATGGTTGATAATGTAGCCTCTCCCCCCTAGAGGATAGCATTCGTTAAATAAATAGTTTGAGCATGTCATCTTCTTGCACTCAAGTTTGTGTTGATACGTGGACACTTTGCCATTAGTCGTGCATAATTTGCAGAATCTTCCCGCACTGTGTGAGAGGGGACTCTCCTTTGTAAAACACCAGGGTTGATATTAAGGCCTCTGATATCATATTTGTGTGAATGTCATGCATTCCAGGAATTGTAGGAGTGTACTGTCTAACCAAATACAGCTGGACAATTACAACAAATATTTTTATTGACCTGTCAGTCACAACAATCACAACTCTTCCTGTTGCTTGGTTATGAATGAACTCATAATAGACTTTGACTCTGTTTGTCTGGTGACAGGATATAATAGGTAGCCTTGGTAGGAGAGAGCTGCTCCGAAAGGACAGGCTATAAGGGCATGTTTTGGTGCATGTCCATATTTTTGTAACCCAGAGTCAAATCTCTTTGAGGGAATAGGTAGACAGTTCTGGAGTGGACACTTGTCCTAATCCCCCACTTAAAGAGGAAGTCACCTTCCTCCCACACCTCCAGCCCCCACTGCCTGCTTTGTTCTGACTATAGACTGATTACAGAGCTGTTTATTCAGTTTCTGCCTTAGGGTTCTGTGCTGTATTGATACAGCATCATTTACAGGGATTTCAAAATGTGGTAGGCCAACATCATGTGGATGCCACTTTACTGTTTGTGCCTCTTTGCAGTAGTATTTGAGATGCTCATATCGGTAGCTTGTGCAGTTTTTTTTTTTTCTTTCTCCCCATGCATGTTGATTTCATCACAGAGTGTGTAGCATGCGCTGGGATTTTGTGGTTTCCTCAGATTACAGTGTTTCACTGAACTGCCAGTGCGAGTGATGTAATGTGAAATATTCAGAAATCCCTCATCAGGTCAAAATCAGTTTAGAGAATTACAAATGTTTACAGTGCCACTGAAGTTTGATCTGAGCTTTGGAACTAAACAAGAATGAGCTGGCCCATGCTCTAAGCCTCTACCAAGGGATTTCTGACCCAAAGCCCCAAAGACTGTAATGTAGTCGAGGATTTGTTTGATTAGACTATGTGGGTAATGCTATTGATTCCAGTAGTTCTCCTCTGCAGTCTGGATGTCCCACCCCCAATTTTCTCCCATAGGAATGCAGACATTTGTAGAACCCACAGTATTCTACAGGGTTTATCTTCGAATCGTGGCTATTGATAAAGGATCACGAGTTCAAGCAAAGGCTTGAGGGCACCTCTGATGTTTTGCACTCACAGAGGGCAACAGTTTTTAGCCAAATTGCTGTGGTGATCAGTCTATTCATGGTGATCTTTCTTACAGCGTGGAGCTCTGTGATTATTCTTGATGATACCACTGATGCTAAGACTGTGTCGGTAGATCATTCATGGGAATTTTTGCACGGGCATGCCCCACTTCTTCAGAAGCTTACCCTGGAGGAAAATAGTGTGAAGTTCTTATCAGACGATACTTACTGTGTATGCTGATATTGCTAGTATACTAATATTTTCATGAATAAGTTATTTAACACATGACCACTGTCTTGTATATGGACATTGTGACATTCACTTGTAAAGTGATGCCAAATGTATGCATTGATCAACGTGTTTGTATTAATATGAAAACAAAAAAAAAGACTTGTTCTACAGCATAATGATTATTTTAGCAATGAATTCATGACATTTGATTTTGGCACACGATTTGGCTCAATGTGAACATCTACTTTATAAACAACAGTATTTTTTTTCTGAGCTATGCTGAACTGCCAGTGGCGTTGTTGTAAATTGTTGATGCTTTCAACTACAGTATATGGATAATTGAACTAATCTGGCTCCCTCTGCTTCTCAGGATGGCTTAGATGCGTTGGTTTACGACCTTGACTTTCCTGCCCTAAGGAAGAACAAGAGCATCGACAACTTCTTGAACAGATGTGAGTACCTTGTTTGTTTTTCATTGCCCCTGTCATTCTCCTGGTCAGTCTTGACAGAAAATAGTCTGTCGCTTGTATTGTTATTGCCAAAATGCATCTAAACAATAAGTAAGGCGGGGCTAGTAGCAGCGCCTTTTTTTTTTTTGGGTCAGCACCCCCCTGGTCTGGCCCCGGACAGTATTGTGTCTGCCATTCTGCGTTTTTCCACCAACAAAAGGGCTTTCAGTGTGGCTGGATGACCCACATGGTGTTCCACATGATCCCCTCTCACACGTCTGGCCATCACAGGGGAAGCCTCTGTGAAAGGCACAGTTTAAATATCTCTGATGTGTATGACTCGCCGTTTTAATCATATCACAGAGAGAGAGGGAGAGACAGACAGACCACAAGCTGTACTGTCTGGGAGGCTCGTCCTTAATTACAAACTTACCATTTCCAGTTGAGGAATCCATTTGCGTACTTTTTGTTGTGTCTGCGAAGATCTGAAGTGTGACTGTGTAGCACTGTGTCTGCGCAGTGCCTCCTTATCTTTTTGTTGTCGGCAGCTGTATGTCTTTCTTACCAGTGTGAAGGTGAATTATTCAGTTTTGCAGCAGGAAAGAAGCCTCTTTTTAATATGTTGGAATGTATTCTGAAGCATGGCAACACAGAATGACAGCTGCATTGAGGATTCATAAGCCCTTATCAGAGGGGCTTTAAAGTGTTGCTGGGCAACAGAAAAGAGCCAAATGGGACAAACACAGCCCCATGCAATTTAAGGCTGTCTCATCATTGAAGCATCCTTACTGTCATGCATTAAGCCTGATAGTAGGCTACTACTGTTTATGTAAGGGGTGCTGATACCCCTCTCATTGAAGCATCCTTGCGATCATGCATAAAGTCTGATAGTAGGCTGCCATTGTTTATGCAGTGGGCTGTGATATCCCTCTCACCCACTGCAGCCAGCATCAGCTGCTAGGAGCGGAGCAGCTTACAGGACATCTGGGTCTAAGTGCCTATAAGTTCCATCCCATCGCAGAAGCCTGGGCTCCCTCTGCAACTCTGCAAATGTGTGCCCCCCCTCTCCAGTAGGATAACACCTAATGATGCAAGGATTAGATTTTCCAGGAATGATGCCACCATCAGACCCTGTCACCAAGTAACTCCTAATTGAATAGCATTGAAGTTACTACTACTACCTCCTCAGCGTAATAGACACTCACACTCTGCTGATATTTGTTTGTTTTATTTATTTATTTGTCGTAGGCAATCCGCTTGATATGTGCGCAGTATGAAAATGCTATTAAAAGATGATCACCTCATTGACTCTATGACCTGACACGTTTCGACCCGGAGTCCCGGAGTTCAAAAGGAGAACCAGCCTTTCAGTCCTATACGTGCCAACTCTGTCAGACAATTCAAGTTTCTTAATTTCTGTTTACTGTATGTACATCGATGACAGTACAGACGCAGGAAACATAAATGCTCAAAGGTGCTTTATGAACAACTGAGGACAAGCAGAGATGCGTTTTATTGTGACTGATGTGGTGCACATCATTCAGTGGGTGTGTGTGTGGGGGGGGGGGGGGAGTAGCTTGAAGTGTTGAGAGTCCTTTTCAATCTCTTCCGCTTGTGAGTTCTTGTTAAAGTGCTTGAATGTTGGCATTGAGGATGGCTAGATTGACATTTCTTGTCGAGAGAGCCTGGCCACTAGTGGTTTGCTTGCCCCAGGGGCCCTCAGAGCTCGCCTTTCTTTGTGGAGAGTGGAGTATGCAGTCTAGCGCGCTCTCCTCACTCACTGGTATTTTGCACACATCGCTGGAGCTCCAGCGCTTCCTCACTGCCACGCACGTCGAGGGAAATTGATTTGGTGTCGGCAAATTCTTGTGAAACTGGCTTACCAATGCTGTGTTTGCTCGCTTGCTCACACAAACTTGATCTGTGTGTTTGTGTGTGAGAATGGTCATGCCTAAACCCTCTCAAAAGAACCACTCGATGAGATCCGATACCGTAGTGTTTGGCCGGCGGGATTAGTCAGCTGTGGAACTGAGCTGCAGCATGAAAAGGCTCACATTCTAATGTTCTTTTCTTAAATACCCTACTTTTTATTTTTAGACCGTTTGAACTTGGATGAACCCTCACAAACCCCCTCAAAACACGCACACACATACACATGAACACATAAACTCAAACAAACACATACACACACACATACCACCATCCCCCATCATCTCTCCATGCTTTCTGATGGCAGTTGTAACCCATGCAAATACAACAGGCTGCCATGGCATTCTGCCCTGACCATATTTGGCTGAATGTTATCTCTCCTTGGGGTATACAGAGCAGTTTCAGGAGATAAAGCTTGGTCTCTCTCTCTCTCTCTCCCTCTCTCCCTCTCCCTCTCTCCCCCCCACCCTCTTCCCTCTCTTTGCCTCTCTGTCCACAAACACCACACAACATCACCGCCTCACCCATTCTGACAGAGGCTCTTGGTGATGCATGAGTCATGGCTGGTAGCTCCCCGAGGACCTTTTTCATAAATACGGTGAAAATTATCTCAGTAAAGGGAAGCCTCCCCCTGTTCGTGTTTGGGAACAGAGGCCAGAAAAAATAGCAATCTAATGAACCCCAAGGTGACGACTTTAGTGGTGGTAGAATTGTTTGATCCTGGTGCGAACACACAACTTAGCCTCTCTGTGTTGCTTCTCTCGCATTTTGGATCCCAATCAGGCTCTACCCGGCATGAGCAGATCCCAACATCTGCAGGCCTCCGTGTGAGCTGTCTTTCAGAAATCTTCACTCAGGAACAATGGTAGTCTCACACAAACAGCCTTGGGTACTCACGGCCCAGTCTGGCTAGATCATCACCAGACAGCACCGCTGCTGGAGTCTGTGACTCAGTGGAAACCATTTACAAACTGAAGCTGAGGAAAGAGTGCCCCAAGGCAGTGTCAATTAGCATCATGAGTGATGTGTCTGCTCCATTAAACACTAGCACAGCGTCACATTGCAGCTGGCTCTCACAGAGGGTAGAGTTTGTGTGTTGAACTGTTTTCCCTTATCCTCTTTGCCCTTAGATAAGGACACCATCAGTAAGATCCGTGATCTGCGCATGAAGGCGGAGGACTACGAAGTGGTTAAAGTCATCGGCAGAGGGGCATTCGGAGAAGTGCAGCTGGTGAGTACACTCACTCATTACGTGAACTAACCCCTGGCTTGCCTACAGATCGAATTGAACGTACTATTTTTTCCCAAATTGTGAGGGATCTGATCAATGGATTATCCAAAGTGTGGTAGAAATATTTTGTCTTGTAGGTACACACACTGACAAAGGCCATCAGGCCAAATGTTTGTGCTCACCCTGCTGCTGATAAGTAAAAAGTAAAAAATAGAGAGGGAAACTGAAGTACAAGTGTGATCCATCTTCTCATAATCTTGTAATGGCAATATTTATTTATTTATTTATTTTTAAGTAAAAGTCCTGATGCCAGGTCATGTACCACAAGTGCATGTGCTCACGGACGCTCCTCTACTCCTAGGTGAGGCACAAAGCCACGCAGAAGGTTTACGCCATGAAACTTCTCAGCAAGTTTGAGATGATCAAGAGGTCTGATTCAGCTTTCTTCTGGGAAGAGAGAGACATCATGGCCTTCGCTAACAGCTCTTGGGTGGTGCAGGTATGTTTAGGTGCTGTTAACTGGTCAAATGAAAATAATCAAGGCAAGGAACCTCTCTTGGATCAGAGCCTGAATTACTCAAGTTGATTGTTTAGTCTACCCTCAACTGAGCTTCAGTGGTGGAGTCATGGTATGAGCAAGAGTCCCAATTGGCATCATGTCCCCCTTGGGTCTTTTCCCCTTAGCTCTTCTATGCATTCCAAGACGACCGCTACCTCTACATGGTCATGGAGTACATGCCAGGCGGTGACCTGGTCAACCTGATGAGCAACTACGATGTCCCTGAGAAGTGGGCTCGCTTCTACACTGCCGAGGTGGTGCTGGCACTGGATGGCATCCACTCCATGGGCTTCATCCACAGGTGCCGCTCTCATCCTCCTCTTTTTCTTTCTTCTGCCCTTTTCCCCCCTCCCTCTCTTTTTTCTCTTTTCTTGTTGTTGTCACACTCCTAAGCCTTTCTCGCTCACTGCTGCTCTCCAGACACGGTGAAAGGTCTCCTGTAGCCTGGGGTTGCTGTCACATTCTATACATCACCAACTTTTTATTTTAACCTTTTTCCCACCCTACAGGGATGTAAAGCCAGACAACATGTTGCTTGATAAATCGGGCCACTTGAAGCTGGCTGACTTTGGAACCTGCATGAAAATGAATAAGGTATATTGTTGAGTAATATCGCTGTCTCAGTAGTTGCACAATTAACATTTTTGCATTTTGTTGTATGTTGTGTTAAACACTTTTATCGACAAGGCTTTGGTCACGTCACCTGTTAGCTAAGTTTTTATTTCGGTGTGTGTTTTGTTGGCTGCCAGGACGGTATGGTACGATGTGACACTGCAGTAGGAACGCCAGACTACATATCACCTGAGGTACTGAAATCCCAAGGAGGAGATGGCTACTATGGCAGAGAATGTGACTGGTGGTCGGTGGGAGTCTTTCTGTATGAAATGCTAGTTGGTAAGTTGTTTCTTAAACTGCTCTATGGCCTGGTTTCAGTGGTAGTTCTTTTTTGTTGTTGAATAAATATTTTGATCATGGACAAGGGATCCATGCATGGGAAAATGGCCTGGCATATTTTAAAACAGACAACTAGAATTGGCAGAATTGGCCTGTAGTATTGAATAAGAACATTTATCCTAAAAATTGAGCGTTAAGATTAGCTGCAACGAATTTTTAGTAATTGCTCGGTTTGGGCGCACATGGTGAGTGAGGCATAGAATGTCTAGGTTAGGGTTGGAAGACCAAATCTCCGGTTTAATTCAGTGTTCGGAAAAACAGTCAGACTGCTATAGCTCACAGTGTATTTTGTGCCTGGACTCTTAATATATACACTAAAAGAGAATTGAATGTTGTTGATTCTTGAAACTGCACCTACGACATCCTGTAGTTAATTTCATTTGACTCAGTGAAAACCTGGATGTTTGCCTTGGAGAGCCAGCGTGGTCCTTAGGCTTCCTGAGTTAATTGGATTGTAGTCTGGTGGCCCTTTGCCCCCGTTGAAATGGATTTCCTGATGATTTAACCCTGCAGGTGACACGCCGTTTTATGCCGACTCGTTGGTTGGGACATACAGCAAGATTATGAATCACAAGAATGCCCTGACTTTCCCTGAAGACAGCGACATCTCTAAGGACGCCAAGAACCTCATCTGCGCCTTTTTAACCGACAGGTAAATCCCAGTAGTCAGGAAATGACTTGATTGCCCCTGATTTTTTTTCTGACTCGTTTTGCAGACGTGTGTATAAATCATGTCTTTGTTAAGAAGGTGTAGCCTTTCTAAGTCATGGCCTACTATGTGTATTTTGACAAGACCGCTGACGTGCATATCTCATCTGTCTGTCTGCCAGGGAGGTGCGACTTGGCCGCAACGGGGTCGACGAAATTAAGCGACACGCTTTCTTCAAGAACGACCAGTGGACATGGGAGAACATCAGAGAGAGTGAGTCAGATTGCAAAGCAGCCTTTCGTTTCAAGCACTCCCTCCACCTCCTCCCATGTGACGTCTGTTACACAGGCCGATAGGTCTCTCAACAGCTGCACAACACCGTGGACCGCCCGCGGCAGGCAGGTCGGCACCGAGCTATTTGCTGGAATGGACAGAATTAAAAATGCCTCCGTAAGTCCTTTAGCAGCTCTGGTGGAGTCAGCAGTTTGGCTGCTGCCGTGGAACCAGCTGCCAGCCACACTGAGTTGGCACGCTCGCCATGGTGTTCAAACATGTGCACCAAGTCCCCCCCAACCCCCTGGAATCTACCTCGGGACATCTGGGGTCAGCTAGTCATTTGCCGGGGAGCATCGTCATCCCCCCCGCCCCCCCCCAACTTGGGTGTGAGTTGGAACAGGATGTGTAATGTAGAAACACTCCATTTTGGGATCTCGCTTTTGTAAAGCCCTTTTAAATCCCTTCAATCCCCCCTCCATTTTGGATAATTTTAGTAAACATCATTACCAGTCCAAATGTGTGCTGAGTTGGGTTTTTCCTGACGTATAAATAGCTTGGTGGTATGGAAACATGTATTGACTTTGTAATGGGAACACCGTCTCTTACTGTCCTATTACACTGTATAGATAGGACATTTGTTAACTATAGCACCAGAATGGCATTTAAATGTAAACACAAACATTCTGGAAAATTCTGTCCTGACACCCTTTTTTCTGTCCAAACTGTTAGTGCCTGTTTTCTGCACGTTTGTAGGTTTGTATTTGTATAGAACATCGTCAGAGACGTTCCATCTTCCTAAGCATGACGTTGTCTCTTTCTTTTTCTCGCAAGCGGCTGCTCCGGTCGTGCCCGAACTGAGCAGTGACGTGGACACCAGCAACTTTGACGACATCGAGGAGGACCGAGGCGAGGAGGAGACCTTCCCCATCCCCAAGGCCTTCGTAGGCAACCAGCTTCCTTTCGTAGGCTTCACCTACTACAGCAACCAGCCGTGAGTTCCCTGGCCATGTTGTCCAAGGGTGAAGTTTAGCTTTTGCCTGCCAGGGATGGGAGTGGAAGGGTGGGGTGGGGGAGGATGAGGACCGACCACATCACTCGATGTTTAGTCTGTGCTCATTTTTCAAGGAATCATATGGCGTTCCCAGCTATATTTAAGCTCAACTGTTATAGAAATTTGTTTCCGGTTCTTTCTTTACCGGACATTGTCTATTTAGGACGATGTGTTTGGTAGCACGCCAAATGTCTGTGTAAGCAGAAAACTTGGTATCCTGGTTTTCTGTTGGATGCTGAGCTGCAACTGTATGTATTCATGCATCTCTTTCCCTGGTGTCAAACATTCACTGTGATCATCCGTAGGTGTCTTCGAAGTGCCAGCACCAAGGCGAGCGTCAAGCGTAGCAGCTCCACCTCCAAGGAGGACAAAAGCCATGTGAGCCCCCTTTAAAGCTGACTTGTACATGACAATGGAAACAAAAGAAAAGTGACATGATTATATTCCAATCTATTCAATTCAGTGTTTATTTCAGACATCTTAGAGGGTCCATAGCATGGAAAAATAAGTTCATGTAACGATGATAAAAGTAGCTTACATACATACATACATGTTCATACATACATAAATACTTATACATACATGCATACATGTTTATATATGCATACATCCATACATGCATGTTCATACACAGCGTGGTGGTTCATCAAGTTCAACTAGCTAATTACTAATTAGCTGTTAATAGTGTTCTAACATATAAACCATATAAATCCAGTGTGAGTGGCTCTGAGAGTGTGTGTATAGTATATGACTGACTGTGTGTCTGCAGCTGGAGAATCTGCAGAAGAGGATCTATCAGCTGGAGGAGCAGCTCCACAGTGAGATGCAACTCAAGGACGAGATGGAGCAAAAGTGCAGGTCAGACCCGGCCTACGAGCCACACCTCTCATCTCATCATTGTTCTTTATTTGTATGATTTAATTTTGTAAGTGATTTTTTTTGTTTGTTTGTTTATTGTTGTTTATTTTGTTTGTTTTAGGGCATCCAATACAAAATTAGACAAAATCATGAAAGAACTAGATGAGGAGGTAAGTGAGGTGTTTTTTGTTTTGTTTTGTTTTGGGGGTTTTTTTTTTTGGTGTTTTTTTTTTTTTTTTTATTATTTAGTTCTATTTTGTTTTGTTTTGTCATCTGTCCAAGCGAGGAATGGTCTGGAAACGGTTTGTGAATGAGTCATGTGTAATGTGTTCTCTTGCTATCTCGCTGCGTCCATCAGATCAATCAGAGAAAGAACGTGGAAGCGTCCCAGTCCTCGCTGGAGAAAGATAAGATCATGATCCAGCACCGTGCCACTGAATACCAAAGAAAGGCTGATCAGGAGGCTGAGAAGAGACGCAATTTGGAGAATGAAGGTCTGAGCTTCTCACTTGATCTCTCTCTCTCTCTCTCTCTCTCTCTCTCTCTCTCTCTCTCTCTCTCTCTCTCTCTCTCTCTTTCTCTTTCTCTTTCTCTTTCTCTCTTTCTCTTTTCTTCCTCTCTTCTTTCTCTCTCTTTTTTTTTTTTTCTCTCCCTCTCTCTCTCGGGCATGGGTTTTTCTTATCTTTGCCTGGGTTGCGGTTGGCCTTATGATAGCGTTTGAGTCCAGTCAGGATTTGAAACCCTGTTAGCCTATGCAAGTGTCATGTAAAAATAAACACAGTGGTTTAGAACACACTCAGACATACCATACACATCGTAATTTGACAGCTAAACTGGCACTTGTTTGTTTGTATTGAGCTGTTTTTGGATGTTAGTGGACTCCAAATCCCTTTAGTATCCTTGTGTTTCTGGTTGGGCTCACATTTCAAGCTTAGCCATTTCCCTC
Organism: Tenualosa ilisha; assembly: GCA_015244755.2. Lineage (NCBI taxonomy): Eukaryota > Metazoa > Chordata > Actinopteri > Clupeiformes > Clupeidae > Tenualosa > Tenualosa ilisha. The sequence goes on along the minus strand of PYXC01001310.1, from coordinate 2,244,730 downwards.
TATTGCCTTTATCCCCTCTCTCTCCCTCTCTCTCTCCCCCCTCTCTCTCTCTCTCTCTCACTCCCTCCCTCCCTCTCTCTCCAACTGTGGGCCCAAACAGATGTTTAGCCCAAGTGGATTACTGGCAGCAGAGAGCAGCTTGACCTGGTTGTCTGACCTCTGGTGGCCCCTCCCCTACGCTAACTGCTTGCTTTACCGCAAGCGAGCGTGGCGTTTGGCGGCTGCAGCGGGTGGCGTGTGTGAGTGGAGCAAGTGGTTCACACTAAGTCCCCAATTCACCCTGATAGCTGGGCCAGGCCTGTAAACAGTGTGCCCATATCACAGGAAGTGGCATAGCAGAACAGGTCAGAACAGACCACTGAGAAGCCAGGTGGAGGTGGGCGGCTCAGACAGGCCTACGAGGCCGGGTGGGTGACGATGGCCACAAACCAGAGTTGGCATCTAATCCCTCTCTTCCGCTTCTCGCAGTGTCCACGTTGAAAGAGCAACTGGAAAACATGCGGAAAATCAGCCAGAATTCCCAGGCCTCCAATGACAAGATAGCACAGCTGCAGAATCAAGTAAGTGAATTAATGCCAGCGTGCCCTTTTCAATTACAAGCTTGTGGTACTCAGATAATGGCCAGGAGTGTTCCTCGGCCGCCGGGTCATGGACTGTGGCCGGATCATGGAATAGAGATGGCAAGTTTTGTTCTCGGATTTATATTCTTATCCAGAACTAATGATCTAATCAACATGACATACTTGTGGTTCCAATATGACATCCATGCGCTTACTGGAAAGTCTCGGTCCTCCTGTGCATCTGCTGCTGTAGCTTAGGGTCGGCATACAGTGGGAACCATTTTGTACCGATTTTTTTCACTGAGTGTCTGTTTATGTCAATTATACATAGCAATAGTTCATCTATAGCTTATTCAGTGTTGGACATGTCCCTTTCTCCCATCGGGGAAAATGCTTTTCATGTTTGCCACTGATGGGATGATTGTAGACAAGCCCTAATGCTCTGCACCACACGTGTAGTGTGATAGGACGGAAGGGATAGTTGTTATAATGTTGCGACAAGCATTTTCTGTGAAGCAGTGAAGACATAAGAATGAGTCACACTGTGAGAGCGGTGTGTCACTTTAGAGAAAGCCAGGTCACATGACCATTCATGACTCAGTGTTGCCATTGGCATTGTCTGACGCCAATGTCAGTAGCGCTAGTTTTAAATAAAAGTACAACCACAGATTTTTTTTTTTTTTTTTTTTTTAAATGCGGAGGTCAATCAGTTTCAGAATGGACAAAAATCCAAGCATAGCACTGTACACATTACATATACTGGGTCTTCAGCAGGAAATGTGTAGTCATGAGGTTGATATGTGTACTATGACTCTGATGTATGCGTTATAGACACTATGAGTGTCTTATTATTGAGAGTCTTATTATTATGTTGTAGGCAAAGCAAAGTGTTACCTAATGTAATCTGAAAGCATTGCCCATCCGCTAACCTGTGCCCACTTTGACTGACAGCTGGAAGAGGCCAATGACTTGTTGCGCGCGGAGTCAGACACGGCAGCGCGCTTGCGCAAGAGCCACACGGAGATGTGCAAGTCTATGAGCCAGCTGGAGGGCCTGAACCGCGAGCTGCAGGAGAAGAGCCGTGCTGGCGACAACACCAAGCTGGCGCTGGAGAAGGAGCTGCTGCAGCTGCAGAGCACGCTGGACTCGGAGCGCCGCAACTGCAGCCAGGGCTCCGAGGAGATCCGCGAGCTCCAGGGTAACTGACCAACCGGCCGGCCGCTGCCACGCCCTCACCCTTAAAGCAACGCCTAAGGAGCTGTTACCAGTGTCATAAATGGATTGTTAGGCAACAAGTTGTTACTTACATACAGTCACATGGTTTTGGTAGTGATCTTAGGCAAACACAGGGTAGTTTAATTTTTTGTTGCCGGCAGTGCTCCTGTGGGGGCTTGCGCAAGTGATTTGACGAGCGACAGATTTCCTGCAAGCAATATTGCGTAGCGCTGTTCTAGGTGCTAGAGGACCGCAGAAATCCCTTTTATCCTGTTCAGAACTCGCGCACCATCAAAATGTCTTAGAAGCATTATACATTTGCATTTACTTTTATGCGTTTAGCAGATGCTTTTATCCAAATTGTCAACTATGAATTACATCAGGGCCAGTCTCCCCTAGGGCAACACAGGGTTCAGTGCCTTGCTCAAGTTCACAACGGTGGCAGCCGTAAAAAGTTCTTTTGTGTTGCTTTAATAATAAATATATTTTGTTTGTAAAGTGCCTTTTTAAATACACAAAGACACACTAGAAAAATAATAATCAGAACACATAGCAAACTTGCCAATAGACACCACACACACACACACACACACAGATGCACTTAGTCGCATGCGTCTGCAGACCACTTGCAAGTCTGTGTGGGGTACCTCACGAGTGGCTTGTGTGCTGATGCACATAATTAGAACGTGCAGCTAAGAGCCACCATAAGCTGGGCTGGCAGTAGTGCACCCTGATGTGGCTTATTCAGTGGTCCCCCCTCTGCCAGCAGTGCAGTCTAGGATAGTCTCCAACGATAAGACGCACAGCGTGTTTCAACAGTGATAATAAACTAGTTTGTGAACAGTTATACCGAGTGGCTTGTTCTGCAAGCCCAGGAAAGTCCAGTTTAGCACTGGACCAGAAGTAGCTAAATGCTGACTGTAATATGGTGTATTTGCAGCGCGGATAACTGGCCTGCAAGAGGACAATAAAAACTTGAAGCTCAGTTTTGCCAAAGTGGAGTCGGAGCGGAAGCAGGCACAGGAGAGGAGTAATACCCTTGAGAAGGTAAACAAATCTAAACAATGGAGACTTTGGATGTTGGTGAACCGTAATAAATCAGACCAGCCAACTAGGGTGTAGTTACTAGGTGATCAGATACGATGGCTGAAACTGTGAGAGGTGTGTTTTCCCGACATGTGTTTTTAGGAAAAGAACAACCTGGAGATCGACCTGAACTACAAGCTTAAGACACTGCAGCAGCGCCTGGACCAGGAGATGACGGAGCACAGGGTGACCCGGGCACAGCTCACAGACAAGTACGAGTCCATCGAGGAGGCCAAGTCAGCTGCCATGCACGGTGTGTATCTCTCTCTCTCTCTCTCTCTCTCTCTGTATGTGTGTGTGTGAGAGGGTCTGCCCTAGCATGCCCGGTGCACTGCCGCCTACGTAACTCCGCCACACCCACAGGCCCTCTCTTAGAGACAGTGATCTACAGGGCATTCAGCTGCTGCTGCTGGCGTGCCCGGGCACTGCCACGTGGAGCACATGCCAGAACTACTCGACCGTCTTTATCTTGCTTTTGTTCCTGAAAGATCCTCTGATTTCCACAGTTGGATGTACCCTTATGGATTGCCTAGATGTAACATAATGCTGATATAATAGCATCTATTCCGTACACACACACACACACACACACATTCTGTATGCATACATATGGTAAACAAGTTTCAGTATCAGGTAAGGGTGTAGTACATACAGTCACTGTGAGCCATCTCGTTGTCCTCTGAAGCAGCTGATTTATAGTTTATTTCCGTCTTTCACCCTCTCTCACCGTCATTCTCTCTGGCCTGTGGCGTGCAGCTGTGGAGCTCAAGGTGTCGGAGGAGAGTGTGGCGCGGACGCGGGCAGAGAGCCGCGTGGTGGAGGTGGAGAAGCAGTGCTCCATGCTGGAGTTCGACCTCAAGCAGTCGGTGCAGAAGATGGAGCAGCTGATGAAGCAGAAGGAGAGGCTGGAGGACGAGGTGAGGAGTCGAGAGTAGTGAGCAGGAGAAACTTCATTAAAACCCGCCCGAAGCAGCCAAGCAACAATCGCTGCCTTATTTTTTGTGTTTTTTAACAACACTGTTTTTGAACTCTGATAAGACAACAGAGCTATTCTTTCATGCATTCTTTTTGGAAGTCCTTAGATGGATAGCCTAGAATTTATGACTTGGAGCTCTGTTTGTTGTCTTCTGTCAAGGTGTGTGACGATCTGTGCTTTACTCCCTGGCCCTCAGGTGAAAGGATTGCGGGTCCAGTTGGAGCAGGAGTCGGGCAAGCGGGCTCTGGCCCAGAGCGAGCTGAAGAGCTGGACGGTGGAGGCGGACCGCCTTAAGACCTCGGAGAAACAGCTCAAGCAGGAGATCAACGCGGCCATGGAGAACAAGCGCTCCCTGGAGTTCCAGCTCACCCAGCTCACCAAGTAAGGTCACACACACACACACACACACACACACACACACACACACACACACACTGGCATTCATGATACTCAGGGCCCACTGCAAGCTCTTTTCTTCGGCAGCACACACCTACAACAGAAAAACACACACACACACACACTCACACACACACACCTTTATGAAACAGTCCGTGTCGTCTTTTGCCTCAGTCTTGTCCAAGAGACGCTTGTTCCACTGCATTCACAGCTCGGTTCCGCCTGTGACCTGACTTGTCCTTCGTGTCGTCTTATTATTTTATTTCCCCACCCCCACCCCCCACCGCACCCCAGCCCCCATCCCTCGACACAGTGCACGTAACTAGTCCATTACTAGTCATTATTCCAGCTTACAGTCAAACACTGCCAAAGCTGCTGCCTGCCAATATTTACACCACAGGATTAGGGATTACTTCATGTCTGACTCCGCCCTAGCCCACGCTAATCCCCCGTGCCCCCGGCCCCTGTAATACCTGTCTGCCACACTAGGAACAATAAACCAGCCTGCCCTCTGCAGCCTCTTAAAAGCCTTATTTATGCTACTGTTGATGCAGGGGTCGGCGCTGAGTAGGCAAGGGTCAGGATTGTCATAATTCGTGTTTGTGTGTGTGTGTGTGTGTGTGTGTAAGTTTGTGTGTGCGTGTGCGGAGATGGAGTATGGCAACATGTTTGTGATGGAGTCTGTTTGCTTTTGCAGGCAATACAGGGGCAATGAGGGACAGATGCGTGAGCTTCAAGACCAACTGGAGGCTGAACAGTATTTCTCGGTAAGGAATGCTGCCTTGCCGTAGTCACAAGTGGAAAAGCGTGACGGAGCAGGTGCTTCGAAAGTGCCTGTCCTCATCCATCTGCTCAACGATGTGTGAACTGGTTGTGCTTGGTGGCCGGGGGGAGACCTCGTTAATAATTGTCTCATCTCTTAAGAAATGGCAAGAGTGTGTGGAATTTGTGCGTGCCTCTCTTATTGCACATTCCAAATATCCACATGTCTCTTTGCTGGAATCCCATGCTGCATCACTGACGGCAAGTCATGCGTGCATTATGTTGTCCCCTAAACTCTCTCACCCCCACCTCCTCCCCCTCCCGCTGTCCTTTCAGACGCTTTACAAAACTCAGGTGAAGGAGCTGAAGGAGGAGATCGAGGAGAAGAACAGGCAGCTGCAGGATGCCAGCAAGAAGATACAGGAGCTGCATAGCGAAAGGTGAGCGTCGACTCGTGCTGCATGCCGTCGCGATTGAACTTCGATTGACCCCGGAGCTGCAATTCCAGTTAGCTCTTTCGTTTCGCCTGCGGTAGCTTCCTCCGGCTTTTCTTCCACCCCGGGGCATCTATTCAGGTGGCACGTCCTTTAAATGAATTGGCACTTGTGCGCGCCCACAGATGAGGCTGACATGAAACAAAAAGGGATTGGGAGCTGTTTAATCAGGCAGCTGGCTTCCAGAGAGATTGATTGACAGCTCCTTCCTCTGCTGTCTAAACTGCCTAAACTTCTCTTCAATGCAGTCTTTTGTGCAAAACCTTTAATGTGTAGCTAACCTTTAAATTATAGTTAACTTTTCATAAGTGCTGTTGAAGTCAGGCTACAAAGGTGGAAGGATTTATCTAATGAGTTTGTGATGGTTTTCAGGAACGCGGTTCTGACTGAAAATGATCATATATTTTAGATGGCATTGAAAGGGAGACAGTGGTGGTCAGATATTTTAGAAACTGTCAGATATTTTAGATGACCTTTAAATGGGGATGGTGGTGGATGGCGGCCATCTCTGTGGCAGACCTCTGAGTTCCAGCCTAGACAAATGCTCAGTGTTGTGCCCTGGGACTGATCTCTCCTGACGTGTGTGTGTGTGTGTGTGTGTGTGTGTGTTCGTGTACAGGGACTCTCTGTCGGCCCAATTGGACCTGACGGTGACCAAGGCAGAGTCGGAGCAGTTGGCGCGGGCGCTGCAGGAGGAACAGTACTTTGAACTGAGCCAGGAGAACAAGAAGGCCACCGCTCGCCACAAACAGGAGTGTGCCGAGAAGGACTCTACTATCGCCCGGGTCAGTGACCCACACACACACCTACTAACCTGTGCAGTAAACACACACATACACGATTTTAATACACACTTGTAGGTTAACCTTAGCATATAACACAAACACACACTCTCCCAGCCACAAGTAAACATATATACTCACACACATACCCATACACGTACCCAGTACCCGCTGCATCTTTAAATAGATCTAACCACATATCATTCATCCCAAGACACCAGTAAAAACATACCAGAGCAAAAGCCATGCAGGCTGCTACTCTCTCACAATAGAATCTCACTGTTTTGTTTCTGGTCTGGAGCTGTTTGTCTATCAAACAATGCAGAGAAAATGTTAGGGCAAAATTTCTGAACTAGAGTGTAGACTGAGTGATGCTAGTTTGTCAGAATGTCAGTAAGACCATCTGGAGGCTGTTAGAGCCCAGCAAGTCCATGGGGTGATTGAAGTGTAAATGTTTTTTTTTTTTTTTTTTTTTTTCCTCCTTGTTAAATTTCCCCCAGCTCGAGGAATCCAATAAAACCCTTACCAAAGACGTGGAGAGCCTCAGCAAGGAGAAGGCCGAGCTGGATGACAAGATCCGCATTCAGACGGAAGGTAGCTATGGCCTCTGGAGTGAAAAACATTTCCTGTTCTCTTGCATCCTGGCGGTCTTTTAACTGTGAATGCCCTATCAATGTCTTTTCTGCAGAGTATGAGAACCAGAAAGAGGAAATCGCAAACGCGATCAAAGCCAACTACGAGAAGGTGCTTAACACGGAGAGAACTCTCAAGACCCAGGTATGCTATGCCCATTCAAAGCTTTAACTGGATTTAACGTGATTCTTTCCTGGTCTCATTCCTTCTTTTTCTTTCCTTATGTTTTTGTCATTTTTTATGTATGTATGTATGTATGTATTTATTTATTTGTACTTGCTTTTTGTAATCTGAAGAAACAACATTTGATGTTTTCTCTTTTGCAGGCAGTGAACAAATTGGCCGAGATCATGAACCGCAAGGACATGAAGCTGGACCAGAAGAAGAAGGGCAGCACAGCCGACCTGCGCAAGAAGGAGAAGGAGAACCGCAAGCTGCAGCTGGAGCTCAACCAGGAGAAGGAGAAGTTCAACCACATGGCCATCAAGTACCAGAAGGAGCTGAGCGAGATGCAGGCGGTGAGCACCTCTCCTCCTCCTCCTTCCTCATTGCCGCTTATCCGGAGTGAATCAACCCTTAGCCCTGTTGTTTCACGTTGCCGAGTGTTGTCGGGGGTCATGAGAACGACAAAATTTGGTAGACAGGGTAGACCAAACTGCGAAACGACCACCAACGCTAACTGATGAGGGCAAGAAATGTTGTTTTCTTGTGCCCCCCAGTCAGTTGCCGTTAGCTGCCAGTTAGAAAATTCGTTCTATGTTATACCAAATGCTGTCATTCTTATACCTGCCGACAGCACTCGGCACCCTCAAAAAACTGACATGAACTGGTTGACTCAAGATTCTCCTTTAAGCAGGATTCCTTTCAGCTTGTTCTATGTGCTCTCAGAAATGTGTATGTGAAGAGTGTGTGCCTCTGTTTCAATTGACTGCGTTATTCCAATTAAAAACGGATGTCCTCCTAATTTAGGTCTGGTGAGCTGTAGGAACTAAATGAGAGGTGGTCAGGGCAACAAATGTGAATGTATACTAATAAACATTTTCCTTTAACTCGAGGGTTAATCAACCCCCTTCTAGCTAATTGAATTTATGTATGCATTAAGATTCAGTGCATAGTTTAAATGTTTCCAGGTTGGATTTTTGGCGAGCCAGTGTCTAATTTTCTTTCAGCACCTAGTTTCACCAAAAATACTTAAACACTCTGCTTTCCCCCTGTCTGATTGCATCCAACACAAAGGAAGAGTAGGGATTTCTCCCTTTAATCGGCTTTGTGTTGCTTCTCCTAAACTCAATTCAATAATCCGGACATGACTGGAATGTTTTCTTGCACGGTTTGCAAAGCAACCTCATCTGTACAAATAGAATACAACAGTGATGCAATATATACAAAGAGCAATAAGATTCAGTACATTAATTCCTTAAGACTAACTACAGCTATACACACATTACAGAAAATTCCAAAATGCAATATTGACGACACACTATGATTCCCCTGCAGCAACTGGCAGAGGAGAGCACGTATCGCACAGACTTGCAGATGCAGCTCGACAGCAAGGAGAGCGACATCGAGCAGCTGCGTGAGCGACTCAATGACTTGCAGCTGCGCATGGACAACTCCAGCGTCACCAGCCTGCAGACGGATGAGACTGACAGCAACCTCGCCGGTAAGGTCTCCTCACCCACACATGGTGGGAAAGACAGCCCCCGCTGTCGTGTTTTACTCCCAGGAGCGACGTAGACCCAAGAAGAGCTAAAGCAGACAGAGTTGCACCCTTGCCTGGAAGATGTGGGGCGGGGAGGGTTTGTTTCAGTCTGCAAAACTGTTTTTAATCACAGGCTGTTAATGTTGGTGTTAATGAACTCCATTATTTGGATAGATGTCCATGTGTTAGTTGTTAGTCATATCTGGGGCTGATTACTCTCATGGTGAATGCTCATCTGATGAGAGGTTCAGCATGGAGAATCAGTGCTCCCTGTGTGGCTTTTTCCTGTTTCAAATGCCCATCTGTGGTGTTTCACGCCATCTCCCCTTCACAGCCTTGATGTTGAAGCTTCCTCACACACACATTGGGATTTAGTTTAGTCGGTCAGATTGCTTTACACCAGAACTATTAAAATATTATATATATAGAAATATTATATTATATATTATATTATACTCCTAGTAAAACACGCTAGTTGAGGTGTATGTGGTAAACTTACATTGCAAGTTCTCCCTACAAATTTACAGAATTAGGAAGTCGTACAGGAAAATAATAAGTTTGTTTCAAGTTGTGAAGTAAAGGGAAAGCACTCTCTAACAGTCATAAAAATTCCTTAAGCAAGACTTGATAGCTTGTCAAAATCTTCTCCCTTTAAGGCAAGCAGTTTGCCATTCATTTGTATTGTCTCTCTGCCCTACTGGTTTGTCGTGAATATCAACCTATTGTGGTGTTCACCTGCCACAAACCTCCCTTGGTCTCCCTGTTTAATATATAACAATGGAGGATTAGCATGAGCATTTCGATGCGTTGGCACATTAAGCCAAAGGCAGGGAGGGTGTAGGGTTGCCATGTTGGCAGGTGTATGTTGTACATTTGACTGCTGGTGTCTTGTGTGACCAACAGCTCCTCTCATCTCTTGTTCCCCACATTTTTCCAGTCGGTTCTCCTTGCTCCCTTTCTCTCTGTCTCCTCTGTTCTGTCTCCACTGTGAGTAGATGGGAGTCCGGGGCGCTTCTTTCATGCCTGGTCTGAATGTTTGTTTGGTTACCCTTTGTTCATCTGTTTTGTTGTGGTTGTGCCGGTTGTCTGGTTTTTTGTTTGTTTGTTTGTTTTGTTTGGTTTTGTTTTGATTGAGATGCTGTATTGTTCTGTGTTTCTATTCAGTGATGCATTTGAATGTGTTGATCTCAGAGTAGCATGGTGTGAATTATGAGCCCAATACAGAAAGGCTGTTGCAAAACTTGATTTGATGTCTAGCTGGCAACAGTTTTAATGTGCAAATTTAAATTTAAAATTTTAAAATTAAATTTAAATCTCTCTCTCTCTCTCTCTCTCTCTCTCTCTCTCTCTCTCTCTCTCTCTCTCTCTCTCTCTCTTTTCTTTCCCCCTTTTCTGCACTCCAGCGTGGCTTTTCTTTTTGACATTTAAAGTTGACTAACTTTACATTTCATTGCCTGAATTTCTGTTTGTTTTGTCTTAACAATGCTCAGTTGAGAGCCCTGGCTTTTTTGTTTGTTTTTAATGAAGCCCAGCTTCTCCCAAAGCAAAGAGGGCAGGCCTTTCACCTGTCAGAGTTGGATTTGGCGCTCCAGACTCTCCTTTATGTGTACAACCTCTGACTCTGAGCACCTTTCAAAAGCGTCAGACACCCCCCCCCCCCCCCCCCCCCCCCCACCCCCGACAGCCACTTCTACTTTTTCCACCACATCTTTTTGTGACTCAACACTGTCATGTTCTGTCAGCATGCCACCACCAATTCGTGTGTGTGTCTGTCTTGTGAGAATGAACCACCAGTCACATACTGATAGGGAAGAAAAAAAAAGAAAGAAATCACCTTGCACTCTTTGTGTCTGACTCCTGCTGCCTCACTGTATGCTTTGGAAGTTCACTGCTAACACTTTACCATAGCGGCCAAATGCTGGCTGTGGCCTTTCAAAGCAGGCAGAGGACAGAGGCTGCTTTCAGCTGCTGCTGCAGCCCACCACCTCCCCTCCTCCACCGCCACCACCAAAACAGGAAGTCTTTGTGCTCAGCAGTCAGCTCAAGACGATTGGATTGGTCGCGCCCCAACCGTGGAGTCAGCGATAGTGACGTGATTGTTTTAAGTTCCTGTGCCTCAACGGTTGTCAGAGGGCGGAGGTAGCACGCATGGCTCCTACTGTGAGACCGTGACCTACCACAAACACACACACACACACACACACACACACATAGACACACACTCTCACACAGTTTCATAGTGTGACTGCTGAGCTCAAAGATCAAGCAGGCAAAGACAAGGCCGAATCTGTGCAGTGGAGTGATTGTCATTAGCACTGACCTAGAAAGGCTGTGTGTGCAGACCATAATGGTGGTTGACTTTTATGCCTGAGAATTTTATTAATTCATTCCTATAATTATCTTTTTTTTGTTGGTGTGTTTATTTTTGCAATTAATTAATTTGTTTTGTTTTTAGTAAGCCTTGAAGTAGACAGTCCTCTGAACGTTGTTTTTTTATTTTTTGTTTTTTTCGTTTGCCCTCTACAGAATCCAGACTGGAGGGCTGGCTGTCGATACCTAATCGTGCTAATATAAAGCGATATGGCTGGAAAAAGCAGGTAAACGTCTCGCAAGTCTCAATGGCCCCTGACCATTTTTAATGTTAGTTAACTCGCACTGAGGCCACCTGCATCCCCACTGTGGTAGAGGTGTTTAAAGTAGCGTGCTGCTGATGCTACAGTCTTAGTCTCTGCAGACCGCACTTTTTAATCTTGTTGTCTTTACTGTCTGGCAGTATGTTGTGGTCAGCAGCAAGAAAATCCTGTTCTACAACGATGAGCAGGACAAAGAGCAGTCCAGCCCCTCTATGGTACTTGATATCGAGTGAGTATAAAGCAGAAGGGTCCATGGTCAGATCCTTTCTCATTTTCCCTGAATTTCCTTGATGCTATGTGTGACCTGGAAAAATTCAGCTTTGTAATGGGTGTCGTGGCTCTTTGTTTGTTTATTTCTGTAGCAAACTGTTCCACGTGCGTCCGGTCACGCAGGGTGATGTCTACCGTGCGGAGACTGATGAGATTCCCAGGATATTCCAGGTGAGTGTGTTTTGAAAATCTCCCTCCAGTGGAGAGTGTGCCGATCGGGGGATATAAGACTTACTTTCTGGCTCTGTTAGTTGTAGTGGTTGTGCAGCAGTTGTCCCTTTTTCTCTTGTGACCGCTTTGAACACTACAGCTTACTCCTGCCTGGCCTCTCTTGTTTCCCAGCATAAGTCTTTCCATTACTTATCTAGCTGTCTGTTCCAACAACACCTTCTACCAGTTAATGTCACAAATAAGACTTCATTTATGTGTGATTGGTTAAGGTCTTACTAAATGCTAGGTAAGTACAGTGTTAACATACCATTTTTGTCCTTTTTTTTCGTTCTTTCTAAATGCCCTATATTTGCTGTATTTTTCAAAATTTTCAGTGCGTGGTAACCTGGAAGTTGACATTTTGAGGAAATATTTTCAGTGATTCTTCCGGATGGTTTGTTACACTCCAGTCTGATTTGGCTTGTTTGGATATCAGCTGGGTTGATTGCCACATAAGGGAGACTTAGCACTTTGCTTGACACTGTACTGTGCTAGCACAGCATATACCACGGCTAACATCCAGTCCCACATGAACGTAAACCGAGGCTAGCGAGGATCATGCAATGATATGCTGTGTGGACATCATTACAAAAAAGCATCAGAAGTGATCATATGTTGAATCAGCTTCTGCAATACTGCCAGACCACACTTATTTCACCAAAGCCTGTCCAACCAGCGTGCTAGACTGACCAGTAGACAGTCCGGACCATTAGACAATCCTGATCACACACTGTGTTGTGGAATTATAACTCTTATCTCTCCTGCTTGATTGTATGGTCACTCTATGCAATGAGGTAATTATAGGGAAACACTTAACAGGAGCAATAAACCCAAAGTGTTGATGTCAGTTTGAAGCTTGACATAAATTCCCTATTTTTCCTCATTTAATAACGCAAGTCATTGATGATCCTCAGATCCTTTATGCTAATGAGGGAGAATGCAGGAAGGAGGCGGACATGGAGACGGTTCCCCAGGGGGACAAGACCAATTGTCTGCCGCACAAGGGCCACGAGTTCATCCCCACGCTCTACCACTTCCCCACCAACTGCGAGGCGTGTGCCAAGCCCCTGTGGCACGTCTTCAAGCCGCCGGCCGCCCTCGAGTGCCGGCGCTGCCACGTCAAGTGCCACAAAGACCACCTGGACAAGAAGGAGGACGTCATTGCTCCCTGTAAAGGTGAGGAGGGCTGTCCGAAGCTTGGAACGTTTTCCAATTCGCTTGTCGCCCCAAAAGTTCAAATCGTTTATCGTGCCGCGTTTTGCGTCAGCTGTGTTACCCATATGCATCCACAGTGCCTCGCTGACTTATGTGAATATGTTAATGCGTAAAGGCACACTTTTTGTCTTGAACAACTTGAACAAGAACTTTTGAAGTTATTGATGCCATGACGAGGATACAAGTGCCTTGAGTTTTGTGTGCAGGTAAGGCTAGGTTATGTTAGTGACATCTTGGGCAGCTGTGGTTTTGAGACTGTGTTTCTTTTATTTGCCTTATGGCAATGAATTTTTTAGCTTTTACCTGACTCACTTTACCACACTTTCCACAATTAAATATATAGATAGATAGATTTTTTTTCCCCTTGAGAATTCTCACAGTTGATGTGTTGGGGTGACTGTTTTGTGATGCAGTGAATTACGACGTGACCTCGGCGAGGGACATGCTGCTGCTGGCCCTGACTCAGGACGAGCAGAAGAAGTGGATCGGTCACTTGGGCAAGAAGATCCCCAAGACCCCTCCCTCCACCTTCTCCAGGGCCTCACCTCGGACCATGTCCACCCGCTCCGTAGCAAACCAGTCCTTCCGCAAGAACCCCAAAAGTATCGTGGGCAAGCCAAGGTAACTACAGTACAACATTACAGTACAACAGTACAACATTTTTCAATCGCCATGGCACTTATTTCATTCTTAATATCTTCAAAGGCCATTCATGATTGTGTGCACTGAAAGCTAATGCGTACATATTCTGACATTAAATATGATATCCAGCCCTGTAATAGAACTGCTGTAGATCCATGTAGGTGATACTTATTCACTTAGCATCCTCTTCTGAGAGGTATAGGAATAGTATATGCTAGTGCTATATAGCTTATAGCTGTTTGTTATGGTTCTACAGTAGCTAGAAAAGCCCGTGCTCTGGATGCCATGTCCTTTTTGGCAACGGCAGAACCTCTTGATTGTCTGGTGACGCCGGTGTTTATCTCCTGTGTTGTAGCAGAAAGCAATCGAGCATCAGACTGGCCGACTCTGAACACGCAGACACAACAACATCCAGTACATGCTGACACAACTCGTCCTTGGTCACAGCTTATTTTGAGAGGAAGCTTACCAACCAACACTGACACCCCACCCGTAGTCCATAACCATTCCTTTGTGCCTCTACTCGCTCACTCGCGCTCTCTCTCTCTATCTCTTTGTCGCGTTAACTCTGGAGATACTGTTGTGGGGATATGGGTTACTCCTCTCTCTCTCTCTCTCTCTCTCTCTCTCTCTCTCTTACTCTCTTATATGGGGCTCTGGTTCTATTGGTGGTTAAATAGGAAACTAATAGGAAACATTGTTACTGACTGTAGATCAGCTGATGCTGAGCTTTTGGTGTTACTGTCTGGTTTGGAACAGGACTGATGAAGACCTAAGCCACTGCTGATCAGTGCTGGGTGTTTGTGAGCCGTGTGAGCCCACGGACAGCTTCAGTCTCTGCTGCCCTCTGCAGGGCATAAAGCATATAGCATAGCGTTTTTGACTGTAACCCACTCAATCACGTACATTACTCAGCAGAAGTCCCATGTTTACAAGCTGTGCCTAATGTACAGCCATGCAGGGAAGTTCACTTAATGGCATCAAGTTTCAGAATCTCACCCACCCTGGGTTTTGCTGTACTCCAGTAACTGAAACTTGGATGGGGGTAAAATGGGGGTTGTCTCTACTGAGCTCCACCCGTTGTTGCCAAATGTATTTCCTGTCAGTATTTGTGGATGGGCTCTGTGCTTGGCAGACGCATGTCCCAGTTCAGGATGGTCACTCTATTCCGGTAATTAGCTTTTACGTTGGTAAACAATTGTGTAATGAGGCTATAGTTATGAGCTAACTATGAAATGAACCCTCAGGTGGTGAGGAACATGGAGAGCATAATAGGCTTAGTTTGGATAGTCAATTAGTGTAACTACACAACTAATACTTATGCCTAATATCAATCCAGCCTACCGTACTTCACAAAAATAGATGTTCACCTAAAAAGAATGACCATCCTAAATGAAAGTCCTTCTGGGAATTTACGTCTGTTGTGCACAGAGCCCATTTGTTTACAAGCCAAAGAATAGGAATCTGGAGTGATGTTTTGCAAGAAGCTGTGTTGACTGGCAAGGTGAACATGATTTCAATACAAAGCCTATTGTGACCTGGCGATGGTGGGGTGCCATCAGCACAGTTGCTAAGCTATTCTCTCAGCTGCTCGGCTATGGGTGCCAGCATAGCAGTTCTCCCTATTACAAGTTAGTTTACCACCAAAATGGTAGCTGCCATATTAAGGCAGGCTTTGAAGAGGTACAGTAAGACCTGCGTAGGTGGCCTTTAAAAACGACACAATATTGCATACAGCTGCTTTGACTAACCGTTTGTGTCTACTCCTTTCAAAGCTCTTATGGGACATCTGTTTTGTCTGCTTTCTTCCAGCTAACCATCTGATCCGTTGGATTCTGTTGGGACTTTGTACCTTTTATTCCTCAGAAAAAAACACAAAATAACCCCAAACCGTTAAAAAAAAGAAAAAAGGATTCACACCATTAATCTACACATATACATATACGTACACACACACTTGCACTCATACAGAATTTAATACAGAGACAGTTTGACCATCGCTGGATCTTTGGGACCAGTGCCTGACACAAGGCATCCTCTCCACTCCCTCTACCCCACCCCCCCCCACCACCCTCCCTCCCTCTTACTCTTCTTTGACTGGGATTCCCTCTCAACCTTCTCACACCATCTCTGTCCTCCGGGCGTCAAGTGGACAGCAGGGACCTCATTCTGACCTTGAGATGAGAACCTAGGGAAGCAACCCATCCCTAACCAAGACTGTGCTTCTGAGTGCGGGGCTCAGGCAGATGTTCTGTGTGTGTGTTGGGGTCATTGTGTGTGTGTGTGTGTGTGTGTGTGTGTGTGTGTGAGGGGGGGGGGGTCTTTGGTCTTTGGTGCATGTGCACAGGTCAAGAAGGGAGGTCTTATGCAAAAGGGTGATGCAACCGGAGAAGAGGGGTATCAGGGGGTGTTTAAAAACTGGGCTCTTCTCTCTTTTCTATTCGGGAACAAAAACTGTTGCGAGTGAGCACACCTATATTTCCATCTCAACGGACTTACATGCCTTCTTTCCATGAACTCGGGCTGCCTTAATGTTTCTCTCTCTTCTACGTCTAAAAGGAAAAATGCGATATCAAACAGAGTATTGGGTACTGAGTATATGTGTGTGTTCTTTGCTTTTGTTTTGTTTGTTATTTTCTCCCGAGGAGCATGCAAGATCATCACAATCTATGCATTTTAGAATAATAATTATTATTATTGTTGTTATTATTATTGCTCCAAGCCATAGGAATCCCACCATAATGGCATCAGGAGACCTAATGAAACCTTCATAGAAAACATTTACATTTTGTTTGTTCATTTGGGTACATTGTTTTTTGTTTTGTTTTTGTTGTTTTTTGTTTTGTTTTGTTTTTTTGTCTAATTTTGTTTCTTTTTTTGTAATGTATTGCCTTACATTGGTTCATAGATGAATGGTTCAAAAGGAAACATTAAGTTAACAAATGTAAAACTGCACTGTTTGAATTGTAAATTATTTGTAGAGGACTTAACTGGTGTAGCATTTGGCCCACCTAGTGCCTTAATTTTTTGGATAACGATTTTACTGCCATATCTGTCTGTGTTGAAACTCCAAACAAGACAAATCTTAACTCTGTACCTTTTTTTAAAGAAAAAAAAAAACAAAACAAAAGGGTTATATTCCATGTAATGGTTTTATTGGAACCTCTGGTGTGAAATGGAAAAGTCCTTCACGTTTTCAAAAAGTTGCATATTATATCAACCAAAGCAGCGGAGATGGTTATCCTGTGTTATGGATAATGTAACCTAATGAAGGCAAGGTTCCCTTTCCTTGGACTCTTCCCTTTATTGCCAACATAATCAGATGAAATGGGTAACTTTCTGTCTTGTCGATGCAAACCCCCTCAGTGTACATAATCAGACACAAAGATCATGAATACCTCCACAGTTATCAAAAATGGGTTTTACAAACGTGTTCAGTAAAAGAAGCACTGGAACTATGATCTCTTCTGTTTTTGTCTTGGATGACTTGCATGATTCGTTGCATTGGAGGGCGCACTGATGGATATGTGTCAATAAACATATCTTTATCTATCGTTTAAGATGTTTTGTCTGAAGAACTGCACTTTTATTCAGGTCTACAAACAGCGCTTCACACATCACCTGGCTAAAGGGTGCTTCACATTTGCTTGCATTATGTTAATATATAGTAAAGTTTTGGACGAACTATATTTATACTATTAAACTATTGTTGGCAGGTCTCAAGCTTTTTGCGGTGTCAACTTTTTGTACAGCATAGTGCACCAGTAATTAAATTGGTGTGTGCTTTTTAAACCTTTCTAGATTTCTTGATCTTAAGTTTTTGCACGCTGACGATAAACAAGAAACAGCAGTGCGATATCCATTAAGAAGTTGTGCAGTCCTCCGTACTACTGCTTTGACTGTGATGCCAGTGTTAAATATGGGAGAGGGCCAGGAAAGTTTGTACTGTAGATCTCATGGAACTCATCTACTGTAAGTATACCAATAATACAAATAACCAGAATGATGAAAAGGAATTCCCATTACTATGCATTTTTTTGTTGGTGTACATAAGAGAAGCCAAACCATCACCATGTGGAGAATTATCTCCATCTGTAAGACGCTGGTTTTAACGCCACTTGATGAAATGTGTTCCAGTACTGTTGCATTCAGTATTCAGTTGTTGTTGGTTCTTGTTATTGTTTACCATTCCCTGTTGCCTTGCCGGGACACAACTTTCCTTTCACAACCCCTCCATAGTACACTGTAATAAGGTTAATGTATATGCATTCTCAAATGTCATTTAAATATGGTTCACAAATTTGACCTGGAGACAGGAGTGAAATGCATTGACTGACCAACAGTGGGCACTGCTGACTGGGAGAACTTCATAAGATCATGTTGTTGGAAGCACAAAACCATCTCCATACTGACCAGTAAGGAAAGTTTAATCACTGTGAAAATATTTTAGGTTTCAAACACAAGTTATGCACAGGTTGAGATAAAAGCAAAGTGCAGAGTTACAGATGTTTAATGTACAGACTTTGTAATAGATCATAGTTCCTGTAGTTAAATTAAGTGAGAACATTAGAATGAATTTTAAAAATATACCATGAACCGTCACATTGAACCACAATGCAAAACAATTATAGAGTTTGTAGATGTTTCTGTACAGTACATGTTTGGTTGTTTTTAAGAATTCCTTAAATGTGCAATTTGCATAAGAGTACTTTAATTAGGAATGATGGTAGCAGAGTAGCAAGCTTGGGCTACCTTTACTTTGTAAATTAGATTACTGCAATAGCACTGTGGAATTAAGTGAATTTGTGAAGCAAATTTAATTCTTATGTATGTCTCCAAAGGAGGAATAACCTTGAGATCAACAATGAAATGTGACAACACAGTCAGGATAGGCATACATTACTCAGTTCAGAAGAAATAGAAATTCTCAGCAGGATGTGTCATGCAGGTAAGGAAATCACCATGGCGCATACTGCACTAAGTGCAAAAAGAAGCACAGCTGCGCTAACTGACTTGGAGAGCTGGAGCTGAATGAGAGACTGCATTCTTGTCCCAAGCTGATCATTCCCACTTTCACAACCAGTCACACCAGTTTGGGTGCTGCTTTTTGGGTTTTGACATGGGTCAAAACCAGGCCTGACCTTCCCTTTTGCCATTTTCAGTCTCTTGTTCAAACATCAACATTCTCTAGCCTCAGTCATCCTCATTACTTAGATTTCACATCAGACTTAGCTGCTCCCCTATTTCCCCATTATGTAGGCTACTAGGATTTTTATGCTGGCCCAGTTGCTCTTTTGAAGCACAGTAATTCCCTTCCCCCTCCATGTCAGTGTAGTCTGGCTCTGAAAATGTAATTCTTTTTCAGGTCTATTAAAATGAAAATTGATGCATTTCAATATAGTGCAACTACAACATAGGAGTATATATTTTCCATGGTGAGGATGAAGATGGGACATGTCTCATTGCATATTAATTCCCATCTAGATGGCATAACCTTTCAGAAAATATTTAATGTTTTCCCTTTAAAAATGCAGACCAAAATGAGCTGTCCACTTGATTCATTTATGAATAGATTGTATTGTATGAAGGAAGATGGTACAAGTATCAGTGTTATGTCACCTCTAGAGGGTATGCTTTAGGCAGTTTAGTTTACCCATAAAGGTGGTGGTCAAGATTAGCTTGGCTAGCGCTGCCTAGAGCTTCCGATCAATCAAAGATCATTGAATACTGACCAAGACAGAGCAAACGTTGACACCTCTCGCTCCACCTCAACCCTCTCTGGTTCAATTTCTTATTTACCTCCACCATTGGTCAGGGAGCTATCCTTAGGCTTTGGATCCACCGTCTCTGAACTTTGCGGGCCAATCAGTGAACAGAGGAGGGACTGACAGCCATAACTTTAAATTCAAATGGTGCTTTCCCATGTGTAACATATGTCACGACCAAATAGTAGCAATTGGTTGAAACAGAAAGTATCTGCCCACCGAGGACTGAGCTGTATGCCAATAGATAGGTTTTAAACACTTTGCTCATTAGGTTAGGTCATCTTACACTAAAGAAGTCATATCTATGTGAGATATGGTGGCCATCAACATTTATATGGATAAATTAGCAAGATACAGCAACAATCAGGGTTAAGATGCTTAAAGTAATATAATAAGGTATAGCTATCAGTGTTCAAGACACTTAATTAGCAACTTAAAAATCAATTCAGGCAGCATTGTTGGCTGCCCGTCCAAACTAAAATGATGTATCTGACGTGCTATAAAAAATACCCATTTTCTCTCTGTTGATTGCTCTCACACTATTCGTCACACATCTTACATATCAAATAAAAGTACATAATCTGAGCTTCCACATGGTGTCATTAGCTAGTTGCTGTGATAAGAGATTCGCAAGAAAAAAATTACATAACGAATTTAAATTTGTGCATATCTCCATCTGTATCTAAAACACCAATTTTCTCACCATTGGATTTCTCTAAGTATTGTCACACATGCACACCACACACATCACATGACAGTGCAGAATCTGATCTTTCAAATGGTAATAGTTGCTGTGATAAACGGTTTGTGAGAAACTTTGAAATTAGTTAATCAATTTTATTATTTAACCAATTGAGGATATTGTACTTTTCTCTAAAACAACACCCTTTTCTCTGTTGAGCTGCTCTCACAGTATTTGTAATACATGGCATATGGTCTACCATACAGTATATCATGTGAAAGTACACAATCTGAATTTTGCAATACTAGTTGCTAGTTACCGTGATAAATGGTTCACCAGACAGCTATCTATGAGATTATATATTATACATATTTCATTCTGCATAACTGCATTCTTCTTAGTGCAATAGCTCAAGAACTCAATTTTTTTTAAAAAACAATTTTATTGAATCCAAAGCTAAAGATATTTCGGGCACAGTTATAGTCTAAAATTATGGCTACATTATAGGCTACTGCAATCCAGTTTGATATGTTCAGAGAGCTTGTTTGGTCTTGTGTAAAGTAAGCTATGTACTACAGGGTTATGATCTAACTGAACATTTATAGGCATGGTTACATTACTTTGAAAGATGATATTGTTATGGTAGTCTAGCCTACAGAATGAGGATATGTATAATTTAGCATGTAAGTAAACTGTGAAATTATCAAGACAGTATAAAGGGAGCAAAGGGAAAGATTTGAGAATTCTTTTAAAGCAAAATTTGAAATAAGACCTGTTTCTCCTAAATGAAATAGCCTTGGCCACCCTCTGGCCACTGTATGTACTGAAGTCTAGCTCTGCCACTGCTCATCACCTAGGCTACTTGGGAGTAGCTCTCCAAAGGCTCCAAAAAAATAAAATAAACAAACGTTATAACATAAAGGTATTAAACCTGTAAACACTGAAAGTGTGAAAGATGGTAGAATTTAAAAATGTACACATACCATCTCCAGGAGTATCCGTAATACCAATGTTAAATAGTAAAGTGGCTCTCGGCCACGGTAATTTTGTCAGAGTAGCTCTCGGAGGAACAAAAGGTTGGAGACCGCTGACCTAATGGATATGTTCTTAGAGTACATTTAGACTGATATACTAAAGCAGCACCAAATAATATTAGAGCCCAAAACGTAAGTGTACACTTGGTCTAAAAAATACTCTATACAGTCCTACGTACGGCTTATGGTCCATCAAATTAATCACAGTATGAGGCATGTCCCACTTTCCTCGATGCCTTGGTGTATTGCATTTACTACACTACATTGGAACGCATTGATTTTCAATGTTAAATGCACTGAAATACATTTTAAATATAAATAAAAATATTAAAGATGTATGGTAACATTTTGAAGCCCCCGAAGGTACCCTATTCATATTTGAAACATTGACAAATCCAGTTTCAGCACAGACTGTCTACAAGCGCAGTTAAAGTAGATAGCTATAATAGCAGCATTTAGGGAGATGGAGACAGATATTTACGGTGGAATTTTAGTTATTAAAGTCCCTCTAGTAATAATAACATTATAATTGTTATGATAGTCTAAACTATGTCACGTTCATCCTTGAACATCTCTGAGTCACGCCCGTAGACGCGCAAAAGGATTCTGCTTTGGGACAGAACATTAACACTACGTCTTTTATTAGTTCTGAATGAATTGTGTTGAAACTGTTCTCATCTCTCGGCCAAAATGTACCTCAATCAAACGGTTCAGACGGATTGTTCTTTGACGTAACGTTGAACCTCCTTCTACCCAACTGATCGAGGCGCAACGTAGGAAGAAATTAGGCTCAGCACGGCATGAATGCAAGTGGACCGATCAGATGTCTACGAATTACATTTGAACTTCCGTGAGCATCGCACACTGGTAAGTTTTCATAATTGTTATCTTACACTGAACAATGACACGCTTTTGCCATTTTGAGCAAAGTTTTCTAGCCTCTGACAGACGGGATCCCCTTGGATGAGACGATTTTATGTCATTTGCGAAAAGGTGACCCTCCAATGAGAGTTCACACCGTAGTGTTCATTCCTCCTAGTCTTTACCAAGTCGACTTCTATGTGTACTAGGTTGCTACGAGTGGATTGTAGTAGGCTAAAGTGGTAGCTTTAAATTGAAGTAAAATTCCAAATGTGATATAGTGCCCTTTGTATGACTTGAATTCTGAGCATTAATGTCAGTAGTGTGTGTTCTGAGATGAATTGAAAAAATAAACACATCTGTCATGACTAAATATATCGTATAAATAGTGAAGTTCATTCAGAGAATTCTGTCTGAATCCACATTTGCTACTGTAATCAAAGCATAAGGAAAGTATGTTTTCAAGCTGTTGTAGCCTGTTCGACCACAATGCTGAGTTGTTGACCGATGTTTTGTTGTAGACTAAATGTGTAGCCCAGCAGTGATGCATGAGCCTATCTTTAGGTAAATCACTTTCTCTCATTTCTGTAATTCTGAATTCTGACATGGAACGCCATTGGAGCTGTTGAGAAATTCAATTTTGGTTCATTTTTCTTTTTCATGGCAAATAAAAGGTCCTGTTTCTAGTTATCTGAGTAGGCCATATCTGTTTTTAAGAGAGATGATTTATGATTTGGCTGCATGTCTGCTCGCATGTCTGCCTCAAGGAGGATCACAAACTTGTCCATATTAAGCAGATCCTGATCTGAGGTGGACATTCTGTATGGTCCCTCAAGGTCTTTGGACACGAAAGGCCCCAGAGCCTGTTTTTGGTTGCATTCCATAGTGTCTTATCCACCCCTGTAGCTAGCATGTCCACAACCACTCACCCACCCCCTCCCCTTAATTCTGTTTAGAATTTCTGGAGGTCACAGACACTTCGGAGCCCTCAACAAATACCTTTCTGTGAAAGCAAAGATTGCCCCAGTAGAGTGCATTTGGATGTGAAACTGAACCAAGTCTATGGAGGCCTGTCAGTCTTGTTCAGAGAAGTCGCTGTGTACTGTATGTTGCATCTTTCGGCAAAATAGATCTCACTTGGGAAGAAGAAACCATTACATTTCTCATCATGGCCAATGTACTCAAGTTTGTGTACATAGTCAAAGTTTAACCACCAGTTGGAGGCGAGTCAGTTAAAAATCTTAATCTTTGTCATTAATACTGCATGTTGTGCCTTTGCTTCCTTATGTAATTCACAAAGCAGACTGTTGGTTACTACAACCTCTTGACCACCATGTGCAAGCTTGGGGTGCCAGCTCTTCTGATTGGCTTAGGTGATGAACTTTACTGGGTGGCCCTGCGTTGCCCTGAGCACGTGCAGCTCGAGCTCTCAAAGGAGTGGTGGGGTCAGGGGTCTCCGAGTGGCGGCCATCTGGCTCCTTCAGGGGGGCTGGGCTCACTTCCCAAGACACAACCTTTGTTTGTGCAGAACAATTGGGAGTTAATCTGGTGGAGATAAGAATAGAACACCGCCACCAATGGACATGGATCCCATAGCCTTGAAAAAGACATCTTTTTTTCTCACTTTCTTACTCCCTCTTCCTCTCATTTTACTTCTACTGTGTTGCTCACACTATATGGCTACCCTTGTCTCAAGGCATCCACAAGCCTCTTGCCCTTTCAGAGTTACTGTGCCGCATGGATAATATATCATCAATTGATGTTTGATCATGTTGATGTTAAGCTGTAGAAACAAACACAAATGCATGTCTGCTTGCAGTGTGTGGAAGGAAAGCCACTGGGGCACTGGGGCACTGGGCCACAGTTCCACGCTGGTTGTTTCATATGAGCAGGCTAGGCTTGTAGGTTTCACACACACACACACTCTGGACCTCTGCTGAGCCTCCTTTTGTCATCCTTTGATAGAACCTGTAGGCAGGGACAAAAGTGCTCTTGCATGCAATGGGAAGAGAACACTGCTGTATTTGACATCAATTGCCATTGTTCATTTGGTCTTATTTTAGGCTTCTGTTACCGAGGTAACAGTTTCATGAATACATCCTCTGCCAATGACAGCCCCAGCGCAATTCAGGCTTTCCTTCAGAGCACAGTAGCCACTGTTTAAACTCTCAGCGGATTTCTATAGGCTCAGTCAAAATGCCTCGGCTGTTCAATCAATCCTCAATACAATCAGCCACAAGCAGTATTTTCCCTCTGGTGCATGTTTGTTGCTCACAAGATCTAATTAATCATCATTATTTGGTTCTGTTTTGACAAGTATGCATGACACTGCTTTGTGCATTAACAGTGTCAGAGGAAACGTAGGTTTGGTATGTTTATAACGTCAATTGATTATCAATAGTATCATGGGAGGGAGGGATTTCACTACCCAGTTCCTTACAAAAAAAAAAAAATCATTACGATTTTGAATTAAGTTGGGTTTTTTCTAAGGTTGAGGGTAGATGATAAATTCCTTAAAACTTTAACACTAGCCAACAATGAATTTAATCACATTAATGCACATTATTCAAGTGTTGTAGTCACCCAATGACTACTTAATAAATACTTCAGGCATAAAACCTTATCCTAACAGACATTGAGGACTGACTGAAAAGACATAGAAGAAATCTTGACAGTTCCTTCTGGAATACCTTCAGAACCAATATTTGTTTTATATCAATGTATAATCTATATCAAACTATAACAAAATTCAGAAATGAGCTGTACTGACCTTAGATCAGCCTTGTGTTACTGTAGACTTGTAGCCATTTCAGTGGCTGTTATCTGAACAAGTTCAGCTGCCTTGTCCAGAAGACAGATCATAGGTCAGCTGCAAAATCATCAGCATGAATACTGCACGTGGGTTCAAGAAAATGCCTCAGGTTCTGTGCAGGTCAGAGCAGAGATGATTGGCTACGAAGTTCATGTTCAAAGATGACAAGCTTGCTTGTTCAGGCATAACCATGGCTGTGTGTGCTGCTGAAACAAATGCAGTATGCCATATGCTCTTCCATATTGTTTTTAATTTACTTACCATTTCTAGGCTACATGTAAGCCTTTATTCCAGATATTGTCAACAAAAGCACACTACATTTTCTCTAATAACAATACAGTGAGTGGAAAAATCGTAAAGTAGCCATGAGGAAAAACTTGATTGATTGAATAGTCCAAGAGGGAGGGAGATTTTTTCTGTCTTGTCTGTGATGAGTAAGTTAACTCAATAGCTTAGAACAGATGCATGATCAGTTGTTCGTATCAAGACTGTCAGTAGCCATACATTTATGTATATCTATTTATCTCTAAATATAGCATGTCATTTCTGGCAAAATGTTCATGTCACTCTTTCTAAATACTTTTAATAACAGAGTGAGAATCAGTTGACAAATCTGAACAGCAGTGCAGCTGTTTCTGATTTAACTCTGAGGAAGCATAGTTTTGCGTTAACATGGTCTGACTTAGTGACGTGCTTAGACCTCTCGGTTAAGGCTGCTTCCTTGAAGTTTCCCAAGCAGGCTAAAGGCAGCCTTTGATCCCTCCCACCTGATTGTGATGGGAATCTGCCGTCACCTCTGACCTCTCGTCTCCCCCAGTTGCTTTGGAGACAGGAGTGTCTTCTGCATGGATGCTTGGAACTCTTAACCTGTCCTTTTTTATTGGGGGTCAAGAATGCCTGGAACTCTTCTGCATTGTCAGCACTGTGTAAAAGGAGTAGCAAGAGAAAGAGAGAGATAGAGAGGGGAAGAGGAAAAGAGAGAGTGTTGTACTGGACATTGATTGTTTTTAAAATCTCTTCATGTTGAAAGATACATTATGTTGCTAACAGAGACATCAGTAATTTGTGTCCTATTTTCACATCCAGTGTTAAGATAAGACAGCTTGATGACAGTGCCTGTGATGCAACAAATGCTGGCAACAGATGTTGAGATTTTGAATTCTGTAACTGGGTAATCAATTATTTTCAGAAATTAATTCAGTCGCAATTGTTGAATGCTTTACTGAAAATGTCAGTAGAGAGGAACTGTATTGAATGTGAATGTGAAAATATTTTGAGAGAATAGACAATAAGCAGCTGGATTGAATGAGCCTAAAAGAGTTATCAAAAAAATAGATTCATATTTTAAAGAACTACTAAGATTTAGTGAGGTCATCAGGTCTGAGAATGCTTTATTTCAGGAAAAAAAGCAAAATCACTGTAAATCTCAATGAGTGTAGAACACTTGCACAATTGCATCTGTAGGGCTAATTTCACAAAAGCTCCATTCCCTCCCCCATCTGAATGAAGATGTCAAAGGTCTGTGACCCTGTGCTTTCATGGGCATTGATCCGTTGTCTGAAGGAGGAGTTGTCTCTCCAAAGCCCGCTCCTATCAGATGTAATATCTTTGTTTCAGCCTCTCACACATTAGGACACATTTCTTCATTTTGCTTTACTCTCACTGTGAGGCCCCCGATTAAGACTCAAGATCTATATCATTCAACTGTATTCTGTGCCTTGGTCTCTTTACCACTTTCACTGATGGGTTTTAAATCATTTGGAAATAGTCATATAGACTCATTTACATACATGGCCATTTGGTCACATTATTTTGTCATCTAGAAAATATATAGTCTATTTTACCTGTGTAGATGACAAAACCACACAATGAGAAAATGCAGATGTAAATGTTCATTTGGCATGGCAACATTTTGCAGAGCTAGGATATTTTTATCAATCAGTTTGACTTTGCAGTACTAGTAGTCTAACAGTTTTTAGACGCCTCTGTTGGAAACATGTACATGTCTGACAACCAGGAATTTCACAGTTATTTTTACCAATGTTGTGTGCATAAAATAAGTGAATCTTGTATATTGAACTTGACTCTGAATGTTTTTCTGGGATCTTTGACAGATCCCTAAGATGTAATTAGAGTTGTATACAGTAGTGTGTTAGCGGACAAGTAGCCTTTACCTAATGACCTTGAAACAAAGGCATTTCTTTTGGTCTGTGTGCCTCTTTTAATGTTGTTTGGATGGGGAAACGCCTCAGCCTGGTCCGCCACAAATGCCTGACCATGAAGTTGCCCAGGGGGGTGTGAGTGTACTTCACACTCTGGTGTTTATGGCCTGGCCAGAAATAAGGTGCCACACTCACACAGGTTGGGCCTGGGTTTATGCTTGCAGTATCAACACTGGCAAACGCAGCCTGGCGTTAAGGCTTTTGGCCTTTGTCATGCATGGGGCTCAAATGGATGACATCCTATGCAGCTGAGCCACACCGGGGGCTACTACTACCGAGTCCTGCTTTAAGGAGGCTTCTAGCTTTAGTCGCATTTTCTTGGCAAGCAGCTTGTTCATAGATTTTCATTCCAAACCTGCAATCAGCTGAGAACTACGTAACTCTCAGCCTCCTTCCCAGCTTCATAGAGTAGCTGACTGAAAAGGTTCTTGGTGTGACTCTCACTCAGACTAAATGACACATCTTTATCACGAGCATTTCTCTCTAACTTCCTTGTGTAGTTACTCCTACAGACAGGGAAGAGATGCAAATTGTAAACATTACTCAGAGACATTAACTTTTTGTAAACCCTGTTATCACTGGTGCCTCAGGGAACAGTTAAGTAGCACAGAATTTGTATTCTATAGGCCTTTGGTGTGGCTAGAACCATTCTTTACCCTCTGTCCAGAATACAAAAAAGTCCATGTCACAGCAGTGCTCATAGAGTACATAAGTGAAGGCCATGGCCCTGACAGATGCATGGTGATGGCAAAGTAAGTGCGGAGGACGGGAGTTATCTGCCCATTCCCTCCCCTTCCAGACCAGATTCACATCAAAGGGTTGAGATGGAAGGTGGGTATTCATCCCTAGTGTGGATGAACGGGACTTATCTGAACAGGCCTCCAGTCATTCATCAGGAAGCGTGTCCAGGAACAAGGCAGGGGGTTGCCAGCAGCTCAGCTTGGAGGAAGAGATGTCACGGTGAAGGATGAGGTGGCCATCTTGGGGCGAGTGGGAGGGGAGATCCCTCTCCCCCTCCTCCTCAGGCAATTTAACAAATGTGATTAACCTAGCTGATTACATTGCTACACTTCTTTCCTAGTGAGATAGTGGCCCTTGTCCCATCATCCCTATACAACAGAAAGCCAGAGCTCTGCCAAAGCCATTTAGACACAGTTTATCTGACAGCTGAAAGGACAACATTTTTTTCTTTTTTTTTCTCTCCATTGAAAAACTTTTAAAATCCCATTCTTTATGGACACGTCTTCAATTGAAATGAATAGTAACTTGTTTGTAACCAATTTATTAAGCATTTATTGGTTGGCAACAAAGACTGTATTTGCACTGGTCTTACTCCCAGAACCACATAGGTCAGAGGAAATGTTTGCTTTTTTTTCGTCCTTCACTGTAGGCTCTCTAGATAAGGGTAACTGCGTACTGATTTATTTATGCCATCTTTGGTTAGTTGAACTCACACTATTTATTTTATGGGGACATGGTTGCCTTGGAAACTAACCTTAAAAGTGTTTTTTTAAAATGGCCTCAGTGTATGTGTTTGCATTTGTAGGGTGTCCTTGGGCAATGAGACTTGTACGATAGTGCCTCCTCCGGATTGAAAATAATGGAATAGGATTGATATTTTGAGTTATTTGTTCTTGATATTTTTTGTGGATATGCCCTAGTAAAAATGTCATTGTTGATTTTTTGGTTGCTCTCATCAGCCAAAATGTGCAGACTCAGTCTTCAGTACGTACTCAGCCACTGAGAGAGAATGTTCTTTTCTGTGCCTGCTCTGATGAACATCACAGTTTTGTCTTATTCCAGGATTTGTTTTTCCTGCATGTTTACTTCCCACTCTTCTCCTTTTCTCTCCTAAGCTCTCTCTCTTTCTTGCTCTCTCTCTCTCTGTGTACATATGGTGTCCAAACACACTGCCTTGTTCATCCTGTGTGCTGAAGCCCAAGGTCATTTGACTTGTGCTTTGCCAAGACCCTGGGGGAGAGGAGTGCAGGGGAGGCGGTTCATTCTGGGCTGTCAGAGACTGCCCAAGGCCACGGTGACCAGGACCCAGCCAAGTCTAGCCTAGTCTACCCTTCAGCAGGACTGAGCGTTCCTCCCAGTGCAGGTCACACTTTTGTCCTTCTCTCTCTACTCTCTCTTTCTCTCTCTACTTTCCTCTGTCTTTCAATTGGATATGCATACACAAACACACACAGTCTTGGAGATATCATATGCAAAGAAAATGTGTGTTTTCCCAGGTCTTTGTGTGTGTGTGTCCCCTTATTAACACAAAGTCCCACATCATGTCCCACATCATGGCAATCAGAAGCATCAGCATCAAATGCCATTGTGTTGAAACTTGGGCCACTAACAGAACGACCAGCACTGCCATCATTACAAGGGGTTCAGATGGAAGCCTTGATACCATCTGTTAACAGTCAGGGTAACATAGCACCCAACATTTGTCAGGCCTCCTGTTTTGAAAACAATCCTCTTTGTCAGGCTAAGCCCAAACTGTTTTTTGTTTGTTTTTTTTTTTGCTGCCATGGGTCTTGCAAAGCCCATTTTCCTCGTCTGTTCTTTTAAAAAAATGTCTGTTTTGTCTGGACCCTCCTTGTTTCTCTGTTCATGTCTACCTGTTGAGCATAGATAAGCAGAACTAATATAAATAACGTGGGCTAGCTGAGGGTGAACTGCACATGCCACCCAAAATAAGCCCTCACGGGAAAGCTTGTTGCTTGTTGCTTGTTGCCTTGCTCTCCCATTTGCAACTGTGGTGAGAGACATCCTCAGAGTTCAGACATGTTCTTTCATCTTCATGTGATGCTCTAAAGCCATGACTTGTTTGATGAGTCATCTGTAGAGGCCAGTTGGTGATTCATTTTCCAGTCAGCCAGTCACTAATTAACAGGTATCTCTTGCTCTCGATCTCCTCATTGACAAGGCACATTGTCACTGCACGTAGCCCACATCTGCTGGGAGCACTGGGTTCCCAATGCCTAATCAATGCAGATGAAGGCTCCAAAGTTCCAAATAGGCTTACTGTCATTTTCTTCATCAGTAACTGTGTGTGTGTGTGTGTGTGTGTGTGTGTGTGTGTGTGTGTCCACTGTGGACAATGGTAGCTGCTCATTGTCCTGTTAAGACAAAAAGCAGCAGCCTGCTCCTTGGTTGAAGCCTCAAGGAGTGAAGAGGGGTGTGTAATCTTTTTAGAGTGTATGTGTGTATGTGTGCATCCTGTCTCCCGGGGCAACAGTCCCCACCCCCCAGCCAGGTTGCCCCCAGCGCTGAAGCAGCACGGCTGCCTGGTGTCAGGAAGAAGGGTATGACGGACGCGGCTGAGCGCCCACTGAGGAAGTGTCAGGAAGTGGGGCTCTTTCCTCTGGACATCAGGGAACAGCATTGTCTCTGTGTCACTCTAGTGTATTCAACACACTCACAGCTAGTGAATGGAAGCCATCTTTGTTTTCTTTTAATCAGATTGCAAAACCGTCAGCTAAGCGCTTTCATGGAGCTGCAGAAGGGAGCATCTTTGCCTGTTTTGTTGTTCTTATCCCCTCCTTTATTTTATTTATTATTATATTTATTCTTCATAATTACACTATATCAATTGTCAAGAATATAATACGCACTAATTGGATGCCCGCTAAAAATCTTTACATAGACTAATTACTAGTTACTTATTAAATAAGAAAGAAACTATTTTCACCCCTCATTTGACTGACTAGTGCTCTGTGATAAGGAAAGATAGTTTTGATTGGACTTAGGGAATGGTGGACGACCCTTTGATGCTCTCGTCACTTGATATGCTTTAATGTTTTGGTAATCTGGGCCTCACAGCTTTCTAGAGTTCCTCTCTCTACACCAGAACAAATAGGCCTGTCTGAAAAGTCATTTGAACCTAGTTGACCAGACTGGTCACATCAGCCATAAAGGACATGGAGGTGTGTGTGTGTGTGTGTGTGTGTGTGTGTGTGTGTGTGTGTGTGTGGTGTGTGTGTGTGTGTGTGTGTGTGTGTATGTGTGTGTGTGTGTGTGCGTGTGTGTGCTAGCCTGTGTGTGCATGTGTTTGTGAAAGAGCAGATGTGAGAGCACAGCTGTAAATGAAAGAAGTGTTTGTCAGCAATTAGGAATCTATTGTTAGCTAACATTAAAAAAACATATTTGGAACTATAGCATGAAGAAAGACAAGTATGTTATAGCAATGCAAACTATTTACTACAATATGTGTATATATTAAACAGCGATAGGCTCATCATGAGTTTACAGATTACTGTGTCACAATAATCATGTCATCAGTCATGTCATGTCATGTCATATTGACTGCACATTTGGGTAAACTGTGTGACTGCCGTTTGCATTTTCCTTTGCTTTGCTTTGAAACTGAAAGATCTTCAGCCCATAAACACATTAGTCCCTCTGCCCTTCTGTTTTGGTCCTAAGCTGAGCAGTGGCCTTTCAGAGGGGTCCTTTCTCAGCTGTAAAATGCAGAGTTGGGTTCACTCACAGGTCTGTGGTTTTATGACCCGAGCCTGCTCACATGACACTGTGATCACCTCTCCTTCTGTTTATTCAACTGGAGAGATGTTCACATAGATGGTGGGGAATATTCTCTGCTTGTCAATTTCCTTTGTTTCTTTCATTGTTTGCTACTTGACTGATTCGTGGTTATAAAAGCTATATGTTTAGGTATTATAAATCCACTCTAACTTGAAAATATATTTGATCAAGCCACCTTAGTGTTTTTGTTTCTGCTCTTTTGACTTCACAGTGAAAAGGTGTTTTGTAAAACAAACCAGTGTTCTTCACATAATCACCATCCAACAATTTGTATTGTGTTCTTCCTTTCTTACAATTATTAAATCTTAATTTTCGTCTGATTTTTCCAATTCAGTCATTTTTGTCTTGTTTCTAACTCATCCAGATTTAGGCAAATTAAGTTCAGAATCTCTCTTGCCCTCTCTTTTATGTGTAACGTTATCAAAAGAATGTGATATAATTGCCTAGGCCACCTTGATCTGACCCATGGTCATTATGCACCGTGGCTTCTGAGGGCAGTTTAGGATCCTTTGTTAATACATGGCACAGAGCCTTTGTCTCTGTGCAGGATTTAGTTTAAGGTTAAATGCCTTGGCCTTAAACCCATCCGCTCCTCTAGGGTGTGCAGCAAGGTCAGGCCTACAATCAGTGCGGCGCGCACACAAAGGCCGGCTGTTCCCCTCTAATGAATTAGAGCCAGAGACTCCCCTGAAGCGCTGTGACCGCACCTCCGAGACCTACCGCTGCCCTCTCATTCCCCCCCCCCAACACACACACACACACACACTCATACACCTCCCATGCTCACTCTGAAATGAGTTTTATAACTGGACAGTAAACTTCCAGGGGCTTAATGATGATGACTTCTTCATCTGCCCAAATGCTCCTTTTGTCTCCCACTCTTACCCCCACCCACCCCACCCCCCCTCTTTAACCCTGAGTCAACCTCCCCCCACCCCCCAACCCCCATGCTGCTGTGGCTAATCCCTTCCCTCAAGCTCTTCCCTCTCTCTTTTCTCCCTGTTTCTTTCTGTCTCTCTCTCTCTCTCTTCTCTCTCTGCTGACTTAAGCATTGGCATTCAGCTGAAGAGCTGACTTCCCTTATGTGTATGTGTATGTGTGTGTGTGTATGTGTTTTCTTTTTTGCTCTGACCTGGTGAAGGACCTTCTCCATAAAAAAAGAAAAGAAAAAGAACACTCTGTGGGTTCTGCCTTGTCTGTGGGCTTCCGTTAGCCAGGCGGTTCCTCTGTTTGCCCTTGAGGGCTCTCTGCAAGCAGGGGCTCCCTGCTGCAGGGCCTTTTAAAGGTAAATGAGAGACACTGCCAGCAGGTGACAGGGCCTCGCCAGCCAGGCCTCAAGGGCTCATGCCCCATGGCGCCAATCAGACCACACATGCCAGAGAGGAAACAGGAACATGAAGGGTTGTATTTCATATATTCTTTTTTTCCTTCTTTCTTTTCTCGCTTTCTTTTATGTATCACACCACTGTTCTGTAGTGATCCCAAAGTTTCCTGCCAGTGCATCAGCAGTGGCTCATGGTTTGTGTTATGTGTTTATGACATGGGCAGTGAGTGGTCCAGAGGGCCATGCTGGCCAATGTCCTTTCACACCTCTCCTCTCCACTCCTCTCCTCTACTCTCCTGTTCTCTCCTCCCACCCACCTGATGCTCATTTGTCATCTTACTGGGGGAAAAAAACAACACTGTTTTCACACCTTAGATCTGCTCACAGAAATTGCACTTTAGTGTTGGCTATACCCTCCCAAACCTGGCCCTGCCCTTTTTGCATTCCTTCCTTTGGCAGCACCATGTGACAACATGTCAGCAGCAGCACTGTGGCTCAGTGAGACACACTAGGGGGAGAATAGTGAGGGCTGGGCTAAAACAAAGCACTGCTCTTTCTTTCTCTCTCTTTTTCTTTCTTTCTCTCTCTCTCTCTCTCTTTCTCGGCCTGTCATGATACATTTTATCTCAGGTGGCAGTGGAAGGGCTGCTTCCCTTTGTGGCTGGCTCTGACTAGGAGGTTACAGGGAGGGCTGGGGGGGGGTTCAGACAGAGAGTCATGCTGAGGGATGGGACAGGAGGCGGACCTGCTCTTTCATTTGGCCTATTGTCTTTGGGGGGAGAAACCTCTTCTGGCATGGGAAACTTCTCTTTTGCACCCTTTCTCCATTTCAGATGGCCTATTTAGCCCTGGCTGTGTCAAAGTCAGGGGCTTGGCAGATAAATCGAAATAGCACCTCTTCCACAAAAGGGATGAACTTGCTCTATCATGGATCTGAGTCTGATGGACTTCTGAATCATTTTAATTTTCAAGCTAGTAAACTCAGTACTACTAATAACTGAACATTTTATCAGCATCAAATTAATTAAACTTAATTGAAGAAACTGTTTTTTTATGTAAGCAAAACAACTGTTGTGCTTCATTTTTACAATAAGTCAGCAGGTTGGAAAAGTGGATCTTCCCCTAAAAAAGTAATATGTGTGGTCCAAACAAGTTCTGCCATGGACACTTCACAGTTCCTTTCTGCACAATGCTCTGACAAAGACCTGAGATTAGCTGAACTGGCTGCATTGATAAGTGACTAGCTCTAATTGAGCCCTTCACTGGGGGGATGTCATTGTCCAAAGCCAACTGACTTACTCATTTAACTCCATCCGCCAATTTATGATTGGGTGAGAAGAGCTGTGTGGCCTAATTTAAACCAATATGGAGTGTGTTTGTTTGGGGGCTGGAGTTTAAACTGTGGTGTGGGCCTTTAGCACTACCATGTGATTTCACTTGCAGTGTCTGACTCCATGGTTGTTTGGTTGAATGAATGAGTTAATTCATTAATGACATACATACAGGCATGAAATATTTCTTTATTACAGTGCATCCCATTAAATAAGAATAAGAGAGTGAAGTTCTTGGGTTCTTGGGATGTGTGAATTAGTGTTACTGTATGTTATCAAAGACAGACAGGCACAGACGTAGTCTGTCATTGTTCACTGTTCTGATTGCTTGGTGTAAAAGAGGTCCGAGGTCCGAGCCTTGAGGCTGCAACGTCACTTGCTAGGTGGTGGCAGCTGAAACAGTCCATAGATGTGTTGTGTGCATGAACTGTGTTTAGAAGGGGGAAATGTCTGTGTTGTAGATTCCATTCCTTCATCTTGCACACTCTCCAGGGCAGCATATCTATTACTTGGTTGTATTGTTAATACACTCCTAAAGGCCGTCTCATCATTGTTGGTAGTCAGATATCAGTGACATCATCAATTAATTTATTGAACATATTAGAGCTGTGTATAGCCATGCAGTTGTGAGTAAACAGGGAGTAGAGGGGGCTCAGGACACAGCCCTGAGTTGTACCTGTGTGCAGGGTCAAGGAGACTGAAGTGATGGAACCATTCTTCCTACCCAGATTTGACCTGAAAGGATGTCTAGGATCTTGACAGTCAATATTAGTTAAAGTGTGAAAATTATGGTTCAGAAGGTATTTTACTTGACTGTGGTGACCCAACTTATCTGACATATCCAAATTAACTTGCAGATTGCCTTTGCAGTCACACTAATCCAGTTGTCCAAAGATTTTTACTTAGCCTTTTGGCTACTGAAAACATGGCATAGAATACGCTATTTTGGACTTCCACACATGCCATACCTTTGAGGAGCAGGCAGACCCTTAAGAGTTTGTTTCCAGTCCTGTTGAATAGCTATGTGTTGACATTGGCCATTTCATCGTTTACTTGTCAGATTCTCAGGGACCAAGCTTTAACAGGGAAACGTACAACAAGGTTCACTCAGGGTAAATCCAGAAGGTCGCTGCACTTTGTGTCCTGGTGTCAAGTAATCGGTTTTGTTTTGTTTTTTTTCCCTACATATTGGCAAAGTCACCATCAATAATTAACAAAGTGTGCTATTAAGCTGCACTCAGAAGAGGATCTCCACCAGATTAAATCTATCTTGGCCTTCTGCAGGGCATATTTACCCACTGGGTCATATGATTGGGGTAGATAAAGAGGTAGCTTTTTACTGCAGTATCAACTAAGGCTACAGAACCTTATTTATTCCCCTTGTAGAATTTATTCCTTTAAATCATTTGGGAGCCTTAAAATCAGTCTAAATATCAGCGCTGATCATCTTGCCTGTGTGCATACATCATTGTCAGACATGACAGGGTTGCAGTCAGTCATGGGTGTGAGGGGTTAACTGATGAGTCACAATATTTTGTCGCCTGCCGGAAATTTACATGAATAATGAGGTCTTCATGCCTGAAGCAGAGAAACTGATCCTGCCCGCGATTGTCCTTTAGGCCCTTTGGCCTTCCCACCTCCTCCAAGAGTCCCTCTTGCATGGCCAGCGGCAGGAAATTGTTCCGCTTCTGCTTCCCTTGCACTTGTGACGCACTCCAGCTTATTTATTTTGACCACATGAGCCCTTGCTGTGGTATTTATAGCAGGAGTAAATTCTCGGTGAATCGTCAATCCTGGGCCAAAGGGAGGAGTGTTTGTGTGTGTGTGTGAGTGTGTGTGTTTGTGTGTGTGTGTGTGTAATTGTGTGGGGTGTTGCAAGGCCAGGGCAAGAGACAAAATGCATAGTCTCTTACCCCACATTCCTGACCAAGTGTCCCCAGTTTGCCATGGGTTTGCCCTACCTTTATATTGCCCCCTAATAAAAAGAGGGAGGGAGAGAGGGACCCAAAATGGAGAGGTCCCAGGGCTATATGGGAAAATGTCTATCTCATCCATTAGCTTCTAGGAACATAGGTGCAGTCATTCTATGCCACAATTGGCTTGTGCAGTGTTATACACAAGTTGAGCAATTTTAAGAGTGATATGTTCAGCACTGGCAAGCATGAATGGCTCTGTGTCTGTGACTGTGTCAGATGTCTCTCTCCCCTTTTGTGGTCAGTTCTGGCAGCATGGCCCTCTCCCCTCCACCAGAGCATCTGCCACTGTAGGGGGTCAGCACAGGCCAAGATGAATGAGTCCTCAGGGAGCGCTGGCTACCTCTCTGAGCAAATGGGCCTTTGGAGGGAGGAGTCTAAGTGTGGGGGAGGGTCTCTCTGTTTGTGTGTGTGTGTTGTGTGTGTGTGTGTGAATGAGAGAGAGAGAGAGAAAGAGTCACACCACGAGAGTCACACACACCCACACATCAACACTCACAGAGAGAGAGAGAGGAGCTGTAGGCTCTCTCCAGGGGCACGAAAAGAGAAACAGAATTTTATGCTGAAAATGAGGAATATCATGACCAGGAATCCAGTGATTTAACACACAGACTTCACTAGCACCTTCAGGGATAATTTGGGTTTTTTTTGTATTTCTTGCTGCTGCTAATTTGGACTAATTTGGCTTTTTGGACTATGGGATGTGACCAGTCGACTGAGACCAGGATCTGTTCTTCCTTGTTGGGGTTCTAAAGCAGGAGAGGGTAGAACGTGCTCCACACAAGCAGTGAAGGTACACACAATTGCTTTGTTAGTTTGTCTGTCATTTGTTACTTTTTGCCTCACACACTGGTGATGGCAATGGCTTTTCACACCTCATATGGACTGAGAGGATGGAGAGATGTTTTTTGCATACTCTCCCCCTCCTTTCTCTCTTGCCATGTTGTCTTTTACACATTCTATGCTTTTCTCTCAAAGAGCTCGGCTGCTACTGTTTCTGGGTAGTTGTTTCTGGGTAGTTATGCACTGTTAGATGCATGAAATGTGAAATGCAAAGAGTCCTGTTTCTTGTTAAAGCGTATGCCCTGTAGCTTTGCAGAGGCCAAATGTTCCTTTTTTATTTCCTCAGTAGATAAAGCCAGCTGAACTGTACCCTTTACCAGCCTTGAACCTTTAAGATTTCTTTTTTGGATCAATCAAATCAGTTGGTTTGTTGGGGTTGCTATCTAGCTGTTTAGACAGTGACCCTGTGTCAAGTTTATTACATGTGACTCTGTTGGGTGACTCACCTCTCACCAGCGCCTTTGTGTGTGTGTGTGTGTTTGTATGTGTGTGTGTGTGTGTGTGTGTGTGTGTGTGTGTGTCTTTGTGTGTGTGTGTGTGTGTGTGTGTGTGTGTGTGTGTGTGTGTGTGTGTGTGTGTAACCAAGATTGGATGGTTAAGCTTTTTTGATTGCATCAAGACCTGATAAATACAGGTTTTGTCAGAATCTATCAGAATCACATTGGGGACTGGAGGTTAATTTCATGCGAGCGCTCTTCCCCCATTGTCAGTCATGTAATGTAATTATGCAGACAGGAGCAAGAGACAAAAGGACGAGTGGGAGAGAGAAAGGGAAAGAAAGAGCCTATGGTTGCCACCACAGGGAAGGGTGGGAGTCCACAGTGGTATGAGAGAGTTGTGGCCAGGGAAGACCCTTAGCTTAAGACTGGCTTTAGTACTTATCCCATTCAAAGGAAAAATCTAACTCTGACTCAACATTATCATCAACATCCATTAGTTGCGATACAGGAATGTGTCACTATATGGACATTGTACTCTGAATGTAAACTCAAATGATTTTTTTTTTTTCAAATGTGATATTTTACTACATATTGCTTGGAAACATATGTATGCTTTTGAACAGCTACACTGCCTGTATTGTATAGGATAAAACACAGTAATTCTTCAGTAGGCCTTTACAGATACATGGCCATGAAAAACAAATCACTTTTATGATCAGACAGTTGTCATAGAAAAGGGGAGAAGGACTGTGAACAATTTACTGGGAATGTAACTCAAGCCCTAAAGTGAAAATAAGAGCAGGTAGCCAACGTCTTGTTTAGATTACTGTTTGGACATGACCATAATGCCCTAAAGGCAGTGGTCTGGTCTTTATTTAACCTGATGCAATGCTCACACACCTCCTCCCCATCCTCTCCCATCTTTCGCCCGCCGCAGCACACTCACCACCACAAATCCAGTCTGTTAGGAACAGACAAGACTAATAGAGCTAAGAGAGGAAAGGAAGCAGATGTAACTCTCTCATCGCACTGTTGTTTTTTATTTCCTGTCTCTCTGTCTTACTGTAATGATATGGACTTTAACTGGAGTGCCCCAATTGGTCTTGAGTTTGTAATCGGTAATGCAGTTCTACAAACTCTTTTGTGTGTCATAGTGTTCCATGTGTGTGTGTTCTTTTAGTCAGCTAAAAGAGAGAGAGAGAGAGTGTGTGTGCGTATGTGCTCTGTGACATGTAAAGTCTTATTTGCCACTACTCCAACAACAGTTGAAGGTGAAGGGCCTTGTTGTGTTAAGGACAGGACATTTTATGGCAAAACACCTCCATGCTATCACATGACCCATCTGTGTCCCCTTGTTGGTTTATGACTAGATACTGTATGTCAGGGAATGTTGCAGTTTTGTAACAGATGTGAACAGACGCATCTATCTTAAATCAGAATGCAAGTGATCAACCTCTGTTTTGTCAGCATTTGTAATAGATCTATGCATTCACTCTCAGTGCTAAATATCCCCAGACACTGCAAGACTGTCATTATTTTAGTATCCCATCCTATCAGATTGAAATTACATTCTCAATCTTGACAAAATTGCAGTGTTTACACTGGTGTATGGACATGATATTATTGACGGACCATAATATTTTAATTTAATAATATACATTTATATAACACAGTATGATTAAATGGAAATTATTTAATTTATTATGATATGACCATAAATTGTATGTTGATATGTATTTGGTTTTGTTTGTAACCATTGCTGGTTTGTTTCTTGTATAGGTGAGCACTGAGTTGACTGTAATGGCCACACCAGCTGAAGACTGAGCCGCCATGGAGCAGAGGTGAACCAGTTCCTTCACATCTGAGAAAACAGAAAACAAGCACAAAGTAAGTCAAGCTTTACAATCTAAGCAAACAGTTAGTCAAGATTTCTCTTTCTTTATTGTCGTCTTTACCAAAATCCTGTGACAACATCCTGAAAACTACATTTTCCAAATTATAACACAGAGTTACATCAGAGGTAATTCTAACTGAATGCTGTCTCCAAGTCAAGGCTAATTACAAATGGGCAGGCTATTGCATCCCTTGCCCAACCAGTTCTGGTTCATTAAGAAATACTGAAGCTCCATCCCTTAAGCCTCTTATCCCAGGCAGAGTAGTGGCCACTTAATCTCTCAATGTGAGTCTTCTTCCTGGGGCATTTTACATAGCAGCTTCCTCTGACTCCTCTTTCCCTTCTAAGGCTTTTTTAGTGATCAACCTTAACCAGACCAAAACACAAGAACACAAACACTGGGATCTTTAGAATCTGTCACTCAGGTCTCAAAACATCGTTGTGTACAGCTAAGGAATCCTCAGGAAGAAGTAAATGTTATTTCAGTAAAACCGTATACATGACATGTAGTTAGTTACCTCAGCAAATAGAGCTTTAGAATTTGTGAAGTTGAAGTAAAACTTCAAGTTGTGAAGCTGAGCGTTATCTAATGGCCTTTAGATTATGAGTGTGAGGAGGGGGAGACAGGATGTTTTGTTTCCTTCGACATTTGTGTAAGGCCTGCTGCCTCGATCTGTTTTATGCAAACATTGGTCAACTAGACCTCAAGTATAGCATGTAATGAAACCAGTCCTTTAATACAACTATCCTTGGGACTAAATTTCAAGTAATGAGTATTTTTGCCATAGAAAGACCCTTGGTGTGTGTGTGTATGTGTGTGTGCGTGTGTGCACGTGAGAGAGAGAGAGAAAGAGAGAGTAAGAAAGGGAGAGAATGTGTGTGCGTGCAAGATGGGTGTGTGTGTGCGCGTGTGTGCGTGTGCGTTTCTGTCATTGATCTCAGTAGCAGCTTTGTGGTCTATCGGCTTTAGCTTTGCTCTGTCTTGCTTGAATGGGAGCTTTTCAAAGCCAGCAGGCCACATGGATGGCCCCTGCCCCGTCCCCTGTCCCCTGTCCAGCTGCCACCTGCTGTAGCCTGGCCAATCACGGCCCCTGCCTCTCTAAGCACTCCCGGGCAGATGTCCGGTCATGGGTGGGGTGAAGGGTCAAGGGACACAAGTTGAGGGGGGTCCAAAGGCAGGCAAGATGGGAGACTGTGTTCTGATGTAACTCCTCAATTCTCAACACCGTCACCAACATGACGAAGACAGTCACCATTTCAGAGATGTCTTTGCTGATACTGTATTGAGACAGTGCAGACAGAGGTAGTTGTTGTTGTTGTTGTTGTTTTAAATCATGCTAACGTCTGTGTTCTAGATCATGGGTAATTCGTACGCAGGGCAGCTAAAATCGGCTCGCTTTGAGGAGGCTCTCCACAACTCCATCGAGGCCTCATTGCGGTCGAGCGGCGGTGACCCGCAGCCCATTTTCACACAGCTGTATCTTGACCCAGATCATTACCCTGGCAACATCGAGGGTAAGTCCGCATTGGCAGCCCTCTTTTATTGAAATGATTAATATCCATCAAGAAGGTCAGCACACCAGATGTCTGTAAGATATATATCTTACAAATACAGTTATTAGCCAAAGTAGTAACTCTTAACCTCATTACCTGCATATAACAAAATAACAAAACAGGAATACTTAATGCCTTTCCTGTAATAGCAACAGAGATCATTGAATACTGACTAAGATAAGAAACATAATACGTTACAATTGGAGCAAACGTGAATAGTTCTGGTCTGCATAAGTAGGAGTGTCACATAATGTCACAAATAGAAACTTTTCAATGATCTTCTGTATCAGCATATGAGGGCTTGACTCTGGTCTGGGGGGACAGGGGGATATTCCCCCCTCTCACTTGCGAAAATAGAACATGGACTTTAACGGAATTTTGTGCCTCTCGCTCCGATTTTACCCTCTCTGATAATAATGTTTTCAGTGCTCTCCAGGCTAACTGTGCTATCTACTCTTAATGGATGTTTTTGATCTTTTGGGCAGACATGAAAGCCAAAGGGGAGTTGGGCATCCGGTCTGCGGAGACCAACGGCTCTCTGCTGGTCAGCAGCCAGGCTTCCCCCGACACGGATGACCTGGACGACGAGGACGAGTCAGACAGCAGCAGTCCGCCTCTTCCCTACCTGCAGAGTCTGGCGCCTGACGGCTGCTGCCTCATGGATGGTACCTGCATTCCGTTCTTAAATCCCTTCCACCCCATCCCAACCATCCAGCCAGCCACTGCCCACCCCAACCATCAGCTCTAATTAGGTTACCTGCACTGCTTCCTTAAAGAATGATGAAATCAGACTGTGGAGAGTGGAAAGGGCAATGTGTGTTGGTGCAGGTAGCTAAGAAGCTACAGCTTTTTAGATCATTTAGATCATTAGATTGTGGTGACTGGACATGTTAACTGACGAATTACACAAGTACTGGATGTATCGGTTATACCTAAAACAATGTCGCTAGATATTCTTTTCCTGTTTTTTGTCATTACTGTACATTTACAGTGAAAGCAAATCACTTTGTCTGAAGCAGTTGAGGGATTTGTTTATTCTTTGTTCAGCATCAGTAATTCAGCGATCAACAATTTAATATTTTGAACGGACAACTGTAAGCTGAAGGAATGAGTTTAAAAATTGATACGTCTTGTGCTGACTCAAGCCCTCTCTATCCCCAGGTTTCTGTCAGGCAGGGAAGGATCTGCGCCTGGTCTCCATGACAACTGAAGCCATTGACGTTCCACCTGGATTTGAGCTTGTAGGGGCTAAGTCTCCGAGCATCCCTGAACACATACTCGTCTGTGCTGTGGACAAGCGCTTCCTTCCAGACGAAAATGGGAAAAATGCACTTTTAGGTAAGGATCCGTTTGGAATACTCAAGTCAGTTGACAGACTGCATAACACCATTGGCACATAGCCTACCTTCAAGTTCCTCGGTTAAAGATGAAATCTCTTGACACTATGAAGTGTAACAGTTTAGCCATTTTTCAAAGCTATACAGTAACTAACCAGCTCATAGTTATTATAACAGGGGTTGAAAGGGTTACCAGACAGTTTTTTTTTCAAACAGTGTTTACAGTCCTGTGCCTCTATTTTTAGAAGGGTCTATTTTGCCAGTTGTTGTTTGTTTAGCATTTTTCCAAATAAATGTCCCTGTCTTTTTAAGGGTTTTCTGGAAATTGTGTCGGCTGTGGGGAAAAAGGCTTCCGATACTTTACCGAGTTCTCCAACCATATTAACCTGAAGCTTGCCACCCAGCCCAAGAAGCAGAAGCACTTAAAATACTACCTGGTGAAGAATTCTCAGGGTGCTCTGTGCAAAGGACCACTGATCTGCTGGAAAGGTAGTCCAGTATTAACTAGACCACAAACACATCCTTTCAGTTCATGGTGCCAGATGCCAGTCACTGCTTGTTTCTTAACCCTCTCTAGATTGTAAGACGAGGCAGTTCCCCAGCAGTGCCTCTTCCTCCAAACCCAGCTCCTCCTCCTCACTGAGCTGCAAAGAGAACGGTGGGACTAACGGCCACAGCTCCTCCTCGCCCCTCTCCATCACAGGTAAGTCAGGTGGCCGTTGTCAACATCCGCCTCCACCATGACTGAGCTGGCTGCCTCGCTTTTCTCCAGCCTTCGTAAGCCTCTGTTGAGCAGCGTAAGCAGGGGCCACAAGCCCAGCAGGGTCTGCTAGGTGAAGGCCAGCCATGCAGATAGCATGGGCTTGAGCTCAAGTGGGGTCATGCTCCCTCCCTCAGGGGCAGGCTGGGGGAGGGGGGGTAGGGTTGAGTCGGGGGAGGGTCAGGATCTCTACATGTGCTATCAGGGACATCTGGCCAGGGGCCTTTTCTGTTTACACGACAGTCTTGGCTGATAGAATGAGAGGCATTGTGGTGTTGTGTTGTAAAGACAATACCAGTCAGCTCAGTGGTCACCAAATGGGTCTCCAGCTTGGTTTTCCTGTGGAAAAGGAGGGGGATAAATGCCTGTATGTCTTTCATTATACCTTTTAGGGACAAAGTCTACGACCTTTATCAATCATCATTTTCTATCTTTACTTTATGGGAATATTATGGTCTGTTAGTTGGTATATCAATTATATCCGAATTGTGTTGATGTCACACAGTACACATGTTTAAGTGCTAAACACAGCCCTTTCACCCTGCAGATTCTCCCCCTACTCACGTCCAGTCCAGATCCGCTGGACTATTTGGAGGCCAAGACCTCACCCGTGAGTGCAACTTCATCAAACCACTGGCCACACAGGGTACAAAGACAATGCCAATAGGTGCGTACAGTTTAGATTGGCGGTTGAGATGGTTGGTGACGGTGGATTTTTTTGATGTTTGATGGATCTGTAGAGTGGATAACATCTCACTGTTTTCACAAAAACAGAAGCACTTTTAGAATTTTACAGTTGACACAACACAGAACAACGGAAAATGTAAATCTAATTATCATCACATACATGGGCACCATTGAGTCACCCAGTGCTTGGGAATCTCTACTTTACATAGTGCTGTCCATTGTGTGTGTGTGTGTGTGTGTGTGTGTGTGGACTTTGCTGCCTGGTTGGGCAGATGGAGTAAGTGTGCTGAAGGTCATCTGGATTAGATACCCCTGAGGCCTGAAGAAATGCTGACATCAATATCCAGGGAAAGACCCTGTAATGAGTTTTTAAGGCCTGTCCATCCATTAGCACATTTGCCACTCTCTGAGACTGACAGCTAACGCATATCAATCAATGTGTTCTATAATGAATGGGTCAGGAATATCAGATGTGAAAGTGCCTTTGCATTTTATTATCAATAGTC
This sequence comes from Tenualosa ilisha, assembly GCA_015244755.2. Taxonomy (NCBI): domain Eukaryota; kingdom Metazoa; phylum Chordata; class Actinopteri; order Clupeiformes; family Clupeidae; genus Tenualosa; species Tenualosa ilisha. Next base: position 2,200,590 of record PYXC01001310.1, on the reverse strand, counting down.
ATGTGCAGGTAGAGGAAATCAATTGCACATTGCTTTACTTCCTTTGTTATATTTGCTATGTTTTACATTTGTGTGTGTGTGTGTGTATGTGCGTGTATTTTTTTGTGCTGTTACTAGTCCCCACTGCTCTGCGGGTGAATGGCTTAACCAATGGGCTAGGTGCTGAGGGGAGAGGCGTGCAGCTCAGCCCCACTCCACTGACCCCTCTGGGCATGCCCCCACAAACCTACCGCCCCCTAGAGCCTGGAGACAGCCCAGGTGAGTCCACTTTACTGGTGCCACTATGCACAGGTCCCAAGACACAGGCACCAGTGAGACACTGATATGGTACATAGTTTTACTTTGCATTTTACATCAAAGGTGCTCTGTTTGTTTGTTTGTTTATTTATTTATTTAAAATGTAATAAAACATAATGACAAAAATGGTCATTGATTGTGATTTGTGATTGTGATTATAGTTTGTGCGCAAATCAGCCAGCATTCAGATATTTATATGTGTGGCGCTGTATAAAATACAGTGCTAATTAGAAGAAGGTTGCTGATTGCTTGTTTATTGGCTGTGCTTCCCTCCCTGTAGCCTCGTCAGCCATGTCCTCCGGACCCCCAAAGAAGCGGCACCGCAGCTGGCACCCTGCGTCGTCAGCGGTGCCTGTCCCCTCCACAGCTGTCCCTGTGCCAGCCATCCGGCCCATCGCCTGCACTCCAGGTGAGAGAGAGGAGTAATGGGCAAATGAGGGCTAATCAAAAGATTTCTAGGTTTGCATGACTGAGGCATTTTAAGAAAGGTTTTCCCCAACATTGCTGTTTATTATGTGTATGGGGGAGTGTCTGGGTGATAATGTTATGCAGGACATATTTCTATAATTTTCAGGTGTTTCATGCTCATGATATGGAATCACACGACTTCATATCACATTATACATTTTATATCATCAAGCGAATATCTCACATTCTCCAGCTCTCTATTCTTCGAGATTGTTACTGGTAAATAGGTACCCTATACCTATTTAGACACATTAAAAGCAGGGCTAAGGTTTGATCAGTCTGGATTTCTCCTTTAACCTGCCAAGGTCAAAACCTATGTATAAGAGTAATGATTATACAACACAGAAGATTCTATATCTGTGAACAACTGCACACTGCTTGTTGCTTGTGTGCCCTGATTGTTTGCTAAGAAAATCTTTGAATGTTGAGCTTGCACGCTCCAAAGGTCTGGAAGGTCATGGAAGTGTGGTCCAAGTGGCTTGGATCTTTTGTGGAACACTTCATTAAAAAGAGGAAGTGAAGGACACATAGCGACTGGAGGAGATGCAGGCTCTCCTTGTCTGCGCCTTTCCATTGGGCTGTGTTGCTAACCTGGCCTTGAATTTGATTGAACACATTTGCCTCTCTCATTGATGAAATAGGCAGAGGGCTTTCACATTTCATGGTGGTGCTACAAAAGCCTGAGGGTCAGAGGTCACGCTAGCTGAGTGAATGGATTAAGGGGCAGAGGGCAAGGCAATAATAGGTGACATAACTATGGAACAGCGCACTCCGATGTACTGATGGAAAGGAGGCAGTGTCTCCTGAAGTGTAAACAAACATTCACCTTTTGTTCTCTATGTCTGTATTCTCTCAGTATTTCTCTCTTAGAACACTTTCCCTTTTCTTTCTCCCTCTCTCTCAACAAGGTGAGAAATATGAAGAAAAGAAATGGATAGGATAGGTATTGAAAGAAACTAAAGTAAATAAAAATGAGATGAAAGTTTTTCAAATTAACGTCCTCATTCTCTCTCTCTCTCTCTCTCTCTCTCTCTCTCTCTCTCTTTCTCTCTACAGGCTCTTTGTTGGCGCTGCCTAGTCCCCAGTCTCCATCTGTATCTGGGGTGATCCAGCCGCAGCCAGTCACTGTAGGAGAGACTGTCATCGTCCCTGACAACCTCCTCAGCATCTCTGGAGTACGACCCGTCATCCTCATTGGTAGGGAGCTCAAGGTCTTACCCTGTAAAGGTCAAGGTGCTGCCAACACACACTAATCAAGTATCATTCACTGTAGTGTTGGTTTAGATAAAAGTGTTTTTTTTGTTTGTTTGTTTTAAAGAATGATCATAAATCACTTTTTATTCCTGAGGATTCATGAGGATTCCGAGAATTAATGAGGAGCTGTTTGTTCCCATTTGGTCTGAAGTGAAACAACATATTTAGATGGATGATCATGTTTTCTCTCAGGCCAAGGCACTTTACCTTATTTCTATGGCAATGTGGGAGACATCGTGGTGAGCCCCCTGCTGGTGAGCTGCTATAAAGGCAACCAGCTCCCAGAGAAGACCCTAGAAAACCTGGGCATGACCAGCAGCCATCTCCTCACTGTGGAAACCATGGCCCTGCTCACCTTACAGTATCTTGGCCGATTAGGTAAACAAGCCACAACAAACACTTACACGCGCTTACAACCTGCCAAGTCATATAGTCTCAGTTTCATTACAGATTAGACAATTCAGTACTGGGTGACGTTAGTTTATTATTTTTTATTTATGTTTATATTTCTGAGCTTTCATCCTAAACAACTTACATTAGAGATGCTAAGCAATTTCACATTACATTTTTGCTACCATTCTGCGAATTCTGTGTTTCACAACCCTCTCGCTGTGTATTCTTAGAAGTCTGGGGCCTCTGCCCCACATTCTCTGATTCCCACTAGTAATTTACCTGCGTAGGTGAATAACACCAGTCTCACTGACTTCCTGAGGGGAGCAGTAGGCTAGAGGGACATTCCCCTCTGTCCGACTCCCCTCACAGATACTCTGGATAGCAAAAAAGGATAAAGTTCAACAAACAGTAGCAGAAACAATAAACCCTTTGTTGCCGTTGGTGAGATCAGGGGCATCATGTAGACACTTTTGACAGCAACTAGTAACTTCAGAAGGATGTTAGATTGAGGTGATTTTATTAACGGCCTAATGTCAATCTATTATGTGCTGTTGTTGTCTGTTGTAGTACTGTGATATTTCTGTTTGCATGAGACAGTGATCTGGCATACATACAGTACATAAATCAGCCAGATAAGCACTACTATTTAGGTAAAAAAACAAAACAAACAAGTCCATTTAATCGCACATTGATCATGTGAAAAAGGAGCCATAAAACTGTCCTCATTTCGCTGTAGCTGCATGTTTGCACAAGACATGTGTTGTGTCTGAGATTTGTCTCTGTCTGTGTCCACAAATCTGGTCAAGGCCATAAAAACAATTTGTAGACTGGGGCTTGTTTTTCTTCCACCAGCTTTTATTTTACCCTGACATAGACCAAACATTCTCTCTCTCTCTCTCTCTCTCTCTCTCTCTCTCCCTCTGTGTCTATCTCTTCATGTGCCAGGCCCAGAGCAGATCCCCCTCCGAGAGGAGTTTGAGCGGATCGTGCTGAAGGCCATGATGTGTGGCCCCCTGGGCCCCCCTGTTTCTCCGGCCCAGCTGCCCTGGCTGGCCCGCGTGGAGGCCAGTGTCTCTGGCGGCACCGTGCAGGTTCTGGTCACCCACAATTCCCTGGGCGAGGGCATCTCTGAGTCACTGCGCTCTCTGGGCGAGGGGCCTCACAAACAGTGCATGCCCAACTATGTGGTGATCATCTGTGCCTCCAAGATGACTGGGAATGAATTCTGTGTTCTTGTGCTGGGTAAGTAGGTTTCTCTTGTCAGCTGGCTATTGGTGATGTAGCTCATGTTTCAGACATGAAACATGCATACACTATGAGTACAATGTGAATTTGAAGGCTATGTGTGGTCAATATGGGCTGATTTCCCACACATAGATTAGGCCTAGATTTCCACCAGAGATTTGCATTAAAGTTCTGTTTGTCATGACCTAGGCTTAAGCCAAACAAAGTGTCTTTGAGCATCTGAATGTTAAATAGCGAAAATAGAGTTTATATCGGGCTTTGGCGTTTGGCATAGGATTGTTGAATTATAGCTCGACCGAGATTCAGTATTGACAAAGGAGTATGATTGCCTGTCAATCTAAATACTTGGTATAGGCAGACCTTTTCCTGTGTGCATTTGTCAGGAAAATACCAAGCCCGAGCGCTGGCTGAGGGGATGCTCACCACCAATGAGTTCCTGAAGGAGATCAGCTACGAACTCATCACCGGCAAAGTCAGCGGCCTGGCCGCTCACTTCCAGAGTACTTCTTTAGGTCAGTACAACACACTGAAACAACAAAATGTTCCCGCCTCACACCAATCACACAGCATTCAGACAGATTCCCCCACAGTCACAGTAGTGGTAGTGTCTGTACGAGATGAAAATGAAAATCTGTCTTCTTCAGGGAACAACCTGGAGAAGCAGCTTCTGAAGTACCAGCGGCGCCGTAAAGATCAGGTTATCCTGCCTTTCCAGGGAGATGTCACAGACTACATCAATGTGCAGGAGGCAGCGGCCATGGTCCCAACATCAAAGCTAGGTCAGACTGTGAACCGCATTTGGTTTTGTGTCACTTTGACGTGCCACTTTTTCAGATGGGCAGCCACTTTGTGTGGAAATAACTGACTGCCTACTCGTCTGAGCCCATGTGTGTTGTAAGCCATGTAGTGAAATTATGTAATTTAATAATAATAATAATAATAACAATAATTGAAAGTGTGCTTGTGTGGGTGTGGGTGTATGTGTGTGTTTGTGTGTGTGTGTGCTGTGGCCTTATTGTTTTGGGCAGATCTGCTGAGCGAAGTGTTCCAAATCCATCCGCCTCAGCTGAGTGTGGCCCGCAGCCTCCTCTCCCAGGTGTGTTCCATCGCTGACTCCGGCAGCCAGAGCCTCGACCTGGGCCGCTTCTGCAAGGTGGACTTCCTTGTGCTGGTGCCCCCCTCCCATGTCCTCGTGCACCAGACTGCCCAGCGCATCCGACAATCAGGTCAGGCTGCAGAACGCACGGCACGCCACGCCACTCAAACTGGTCTGAGACCAGCCCCAGAGCTGACACACGGACACAGAGAGACACCCTGAGTTGGTGTGAGTTGTTCCCACTGTGCTGAGTCCGTCTATGTGTTTCTCAGGTGTTTTGGTGGACCTTGGCATGGAGGATGCTGCTTCTGCCCATCAGAGGTCAGATAAGTACGTGGTGAGACTGGATGCTGATGTTCACACTAAAATGGAGGCCTTCATGAGGAAAGTCAAACAGAACCCTTACACCCTGTTTGTCCTCATTCATGACAACTCTCATGTCGACCTAACCAGGTGAGACATTGTCCAGTCATGTTATGTAGTCGGAAGACTATGTCTCTGTACAACAATTATATCTATGAAATGCAGACATTTTAGGACACAGAATAACACAGAAGTGTGTATTTCCATACATTTGTTGTATGCTGCGTGAATGCATTGTAGCTGCGCTGTCTGTGATAACACTGCTGATGCTGTGTGCCTCTCTAGCGCTCTCTCTGGCTCTGTGTGCCACGGCGAGCTGCAGGGCCTGGCCGACCGTGTGGTCAACTGCCAGGAGGTGCTGGAGGCGGTAAACCTGCTGGTGCTGCAGGTCAGCTGCTTCCCCTACACGCTGCAGACTCGCCAGTCCCGCATCAGCATCCACAACGAGGTGCACTGGCCTCGCCCCGACAGCCTGGTGAGTTACTTATCTGGCCAGGCTCTGGTCCTGATCTGAAAACAGTGCAGTAGATGGCAATGTGTCGCTTTAGAGGGAGAGAGTGAAAATGGCCCCTGGTCAATGGTATTGTGGTGGCCAGTGTTGATCTTTAGCACCCCCTCGTGGTGTAAATTAATATTGCTTGTCTGGTTTGATTATTATGACTGCAAAGGTTTAAATAATATGCAAGTGCAAACTATATGATAATATACTTAAAAAGAAATACACTGTTTCTTGAACTTCTCACTCTATCCTTGTGTTTATCAGGGTGATCTTTCACTCAAAGACCTGTTGTACTTTGGCCTGAGCAACTACAGCAGCTCCCTGCAGTGGGGTGTGGCCAGCCCCATTCTTCGCTGTGACGACGCCTTTGAGAGGATGGTGAACACCTTACTGGACAGGTAAGGCTTCACAGGGTTAAAAGGTCTTCAGTCACGTTACGACTCACGTGATACTATTTATATGCTTACTGTAGCTGTTATCTGTTATCTATGGTCCTTTATGACATCCTGAGGTCATTTTGGGGTTATGAACCTTAGTTATCAATCAGTGTTACAAAGTTCCTCAATTATGATGTAACTGAGTCACACCATCAGCAGGGAAATAAATATCACACAGTAGAAGAGGTGAAGTCTGCAGGATAATAGACAGCATATGAAATGCATAAATATCAAAGAGGTGAAATAGGTAAAATTAAACCGACAGAAAAATGTTTTAAAACAGTCACAAGTTAGTGAGGAAAGCTTTGCGATTATAGATTTGAATATACCATAGGGAAGTATCTAAGCTTTAGTGGTAGTGTCATGAACAGCTGACTGACTTTTCTTCATATGTCATTCCATAGGCACCCCCACCTGCACAGCATGGTGATCCGCAGCTACCTACTCATTCAGCAGTACACAGAGGCCATGATGGCGCTGACGGTGGCGCCGCCGCTACGCGACCACGTCACGCCTGAGACGCTGACAATGGTGGAGGAGCTGATCAGCGGGGCCGGACGAAGTGCCTCCGGACGTGGCCACATGCTACTGGTGCGCGTGCCCTCGCTGCAGCTGGCCATGCTTGCCCGTGAGCGCCTCGAGGAAGCGCGCGACCGCCTGGGCCTGCAGTACCGATTCGCTGTGCTCCTGGGAAGCCCCGCCGCCGAGCTCAGCCTGCCCCGCCACTTCTGCAACCGCCTTAGGGTGAGAGCTGATCTAGGATGGGGGGTTTGGGATTGAGGAAGGACAAAGGGGTGGTTTATGAAACATGCAGAGAGGGGACAGAGACATTAGGGCATACACAAATGTAGGCAAAGTTACTGTCCATCTGTGTCTCAGGTTACGTTCAGACTGGAGGACAGAATTGACTTTTAAAGTCATTACTAGTGTATTTTCCAGAGCCATAAGAAACTTATTCAGACTCTCAGATTTCCTGTTTGGATTCTTGAGAGGATATACATGAGCTACTAACAAGATCATATATTTGACATGGAAGTTTGGACATGGAAGTAATTTAGAAGTGACTGCATGTACTGTGTGTCTGCAGGCCTGGCGGGGTTGCAGGAATGAGGACTGGGTGCCGCAGACATACGAAGACCTGGAGGGCCTGCCCTGCATTGTTATCCTCACAGGAAAAGACCCGTTAGGAGAGACATTCCCCAGGTGATCACCACTATTCTCTACCCTATAGCAAGAACCCCCACACTCTGGTTTTACAGTAATTTTACAGTTATTTATTACAGTTTTTCTGTAATATTTTTTGTGCCAGTGAAAAGTGTTACTGTATATATGCGTGTGTATGTATGTGTATATACTTGCAGGAACATGTATTACCGTCACCAGATGCTTTTATCTAAAGTGACTTACATTTGTCAACTATCAATTGCATCAGAGATAGTGTCCCCTAGAGCAACTTTTTAGGGTGGCAGGTTTCTTAACTGCTACCCCACCACCGCCCACACAAGGGACAAGGGACAAGGATTAGGCTGAAACATGTTTCTGTGTAATGTAGCAGCTGGTGTCAAGCTCAGTATTAATTCAATGTGTTCTTTCTGCAGATCCCTGAAGTACTGTGATCTTCGTCTGATCGACTCCAGCTACTTGACACGCACCGCCCTGGAGCAGGAGGTGGGCCTGGCCTGCACCTACGTGACCAAAGGTGTGGTCCCGGAGCATAGAACGAAGCTCCCTGAGGAGCAGGATGAGAGCTCCAGCCACACAGATGATGGACACATAGACCTGGAGAGACCCCACAGCAATGGCAGTGCTGTCACAAGGGCTTCAGGTCAGTTCCACAACCAGCTGTTTTGTTGGTCATATGGATACCACCTCACCATGACGTATCCCATATCAAAAGGTCATGTTGAAAACATATACTGGAATACTTATCTATCTATCTAAAAAATCTAACATAATAGTATAAGGACCATATGTTTTCACGTATTATTTATATAAATATAATATAATGTATAATGTATAAATAATCTAGGCAACATTTTTATGTGGCTGCAAAGATTTTGTGATGCAGGAAAAATATTAAACTGTAGGATAAACAGCACTGATAAAAGATGGTGTAAAAATGTTGTTTCTGTCGCTCCTTCTCACTTTGTCTTTCTCTGTGTGTGTCTCTTTGTCTCAGGCTCTCTGACTGAGAATGGTGTGAGCTCCTCTGGAATGCCCGACATTTCCCAGAAGGCCACTCTCTCCTCTCACTTGTCTTCTCAGACCGAGACGGGCAGCAGTGGCACAGAGGAGGTCAGCTTCTCCCCGCGGCCGATCAAGCAGGAGTGCGACCTGCATCAGGGCCCCTCTTCCTCGGCCGCCCACTCCCTCTGCTCCTCTTCTTCCACCTCCACCTTCTCCTCATCCTCATCCTCCTCCCCATCATCTTCATCCACGGCGCAGCGGCCTAGCCAGTCCACGCAGATGCAGTGGCACAGCGCTGAGAAAGGTGGTCACCTGTACCCGCGCACGGCCGTCCTGTCGCGGGCCGCGTACTCGCTGCTGGTGCCAGGTGGTCAGGACCAACCCAGCTCGTCAGCGTTGCTTCCCCATGCTGACGTGGCATGGAGTAGCCCGCTGCGGCCACCCCTGCCCCGGAGCCTGAGTGACGCTGAGCAGTCGCTCTACTACCGACAGTGGACAGCCGCACGGAAGCACCATGCTGATGCTGAGGGCCCTGCCACCCCCCACCCTAGACGGCTGCTCCTGAGCGGGCCGCCACAGGTAAGACCCAAACTACTGCCTTGGCACTGGGTCAGGCCTCCACTGTTGTAACTGCTGTTAAATTTATTGAATCCATTACTGTGATGGCTTCTCTTTCTCACTCAACCACTAGGATGAAAGAGTGAAGTATTTGCTGTAAAAAAAATGTTTCTATCATTTAGCATCTATTTGTTTTTTTTTTATTCAGTTTTGTTTTTAGTGAAAAACTGTGTTTATTGCTTGCTTGTAACTGTCCTGAATTTGTTTTTTGTGCCCTGCAGGTAGGGAAGACAGGAGCTTACCTGCAATTTCTGAGAATCCTGTTCCGTATGTTGATCCGTCTACTGGAGGTGGATGTGTACGATGAGGAGGAAATTGGAGAAGACCTGCAGGAGCCCTCCAATGGATCGCCCATCACCATCACCAGGTGGCCCGATGTGGAGGAAATCAGGAAAATGCCCTTTGACCACTGCCCCTGTGACCCCAAGTTCAGGCACTCCAGTCTCTTATATTCAAAGAACATGCCAACAGGTAATACAAATAATTGGTTGTCAGGATAAAGCAAATAGAGATGATTTCCTTCCATCCATGTAATTATTTGCAGAAAGCAGTTTGTCTGCTCCCTTGGCTGCAGAGCAAACATGAGAACGCCTATCTGACAAATACGACTCATGTTTTGCATCATTCCTTAATTGACTACAAAGGCAAAGGCTTGGTCCCTGTAATGATGTGTGTCTTGTATATGTTTGTGTGCAGGGTTGAAAGCTGAAGCTGTGAATGAAACTCCTGCCAAAAGGGACACAGTGTCCATCCGACTAAGCACATATGCGGCCCACAATGCCTTTCACCACTGCGAGCACTGTCATCATTACTGTGAAGCCAGTCCCGCCACACAGGTGAGTGCCTCAGTCACAACTGCATCACTATAGGTAGTATAGGGAATGTCTCACTTACTCAAGGTATTGTGCAAGTCCAAGTCTTAGTCATATCCTGTTGTAAATGATGTGTGTCTGTGTGTGTGTGTGTTTGTCTTACTCGGCCCTCAGCTCTCAGAGTGCACCTTCCACGCCTTCACCTTCTGCTCCTCCATGCTGGGCGAGGAGGTGCAGCTGCACTTCATCATCCCCAAGGCCAAGGAGGGCCACTTTATCTTCAGCCAGGAGGGCAGCCACCTGGAGAGCATGCGCCTCCCCCTCCTCTCAGATAAGGTGAGCTCAGCTCAGTGGACGTATATATGTGTGTGTGTGTGTGTGCGTATGTGTGTGTGTTCTTTGTTTGTGTGTGTAAGCATGTCCTCTAGCGCCTAGGTATCACTGCCCTGGGTGCCTATTGCATGCCATAACAAGTTGACAAGAAATAGGAGTCAACAGTTGTGCCAGTGTATCATGACAGTCACAAATTTGAACATTTATCTTGCCATCAATTTTACCTCATACATCATGTCCATTTTTAGAATAAACTGCTTTCTCCACTAAGCATGGAGGTCATGCATTCTGTTTGTTCTTATAGTGTATTTTCTCTGTTCTATTTTCATTCTTTTTTAAGTTTTGCTTCTCTGTTTTTGATGTTTTTGTTTGGTAGGACCATTCCTTGAAGAGCCCTATCTTCACGCCCACCACAGGCAGGCAAGAGCACGGCCTGCTCAACATCTACCATGCCATGGAGGGGGCCGAGCACTTGCACATCCTGGTGGTGAAGCAGTACGAGATGCCCCTCTACAGAAAATACTGGCCCAACCACATTCTATTGGTGCTGCCTGCCATGTTCAACAGCTCCGGAGTTGGTGAGTGCCCCCCCCCCCCCCACACACACACACACACACGTGTTAAGCTTCATAACCAGAGGTATGTCTGTCAGTTAGTGTATGTGATGCACAGAGACAGGTTGGACATACCGCTGTGTACAGTGTAATTTACTGGACTGTCCCTGGCCTGTCCTTAGCTTCACTAACACCTACAGTATGTGCAGGATTATTCATTGGACCATATCTCTCAGAGGGTGGCATGTAATTCCTATTAAGCCATCTGAACAAGTCTGAACTTGCTGTATGCTGTGCTGTGCTGTTCTGTGCTGTGGGTCATTATCTACCTGCCTCTGCACGCCACATCATTAGACTGTACTCATTAAGGCAGTAGAGTCTGACCATGCGTGTCGTGCTGTGTCTTGTCGCGCTGTGTGCTCAGGTGCCGCGCGCTTCATGATCAAGGAGCTCTCCTACCACAACCTGGAGCTTGAGCGCAACCGCTGGGAGGAGCAGGGAGTGCGACGACAGGACGTCTGGCCCTTCATTGTCATGATGAATGACTCGTGTGTGCTGTGGAATGCCCATCACCACACGCAGGATACCAGCAGGTAGGAACCTGCTAACTACACACAGCACAGGCCCCAATACACTCCCTTCTGGCAAAGGGACACACATACATGCTGATACATACACACGCACACACACACACACACACACACGCACACACACACACACATACACACACACATACACAGACACATACACACATGCACACACACACATACACATACACACACACACACAGAGGCACTTTAACAGGTCCTGTGCTGTGGTCAGTGTCAGGCAGTGAGAGTGGCCTGCATCCATGTACTGTGTGTGTGTGTGTGTGTTGTGTGTGTCTGTGTGTGTATGCATGCATGTGTCAGCTCACCCCCTTCTCATTCATTTTCCTGCGCAGTGCTCCCGAGGTCACCAATGTCTCACTGAAGACTGTGCTTAGGCACATGGAGACCACGCCTAAGATCGCCTCGTACGCCATGTGTGGCATCCGTAAGTGGAGCAGTGGCCTGGCGTCCCGACCCACCACCGCACCCTTCTCTCGCCACCACCTGCACGACTTAGTCATGCTTAACGTGGACCTGACCCAGAACGTCCAGTATGACCTCAACCGGTGAGCCTGGCTGATTTTCATAGTCGTACTTTCTTTGCTCGCTATTGATTATTCTGTATACAGTGTGTATGTATGTATGTATGTATGTGAGTTTCAGGTGGTGCCAAGTCGTTTTTTTGCATTAGGCACATTGTTATCAGAGGTAAAAAATAAATATGGAATGATTGCTTGCAAAATAGGTATGCAGGTGTGAGTGTGTCCAAGCAGATTTGCCTGTTTGTGCTGAGACGATGAGTGTGTTTTTGCAAACCCATTTGCTTATCTTTGTGTCCAAGTGTGTATATAGTGAACAGATCTGTGTGTGTGTGTGTGTGTGAGAGAGAGAGAGAGAGAGAGTGTTTGTGTGTATGCAAGACAGAGAGAGATTGTGTTAACATGTGTGAATGAGAGAGAGAGAGAGTGTGTCTACATGTGTATTTGCAGTATGATAGATGAACCGTTTTGGTTTGACCCCCCACACCTAACCCCATGACACCTGGCTGAATTGCGCTCTGCCTCAGGTACACGTGTGAGGAGGTGGACTTCAACCTGAGAGCCAACAGCAGTGGACTCCTAATCTGTCGCTTTAACCACTTCAGCCTCATGAAGAAGCACATCCCCATCGGGGGCCATAAAGACTTCCTCATCAAACCCAAACTGATGGTGAGCGCTCTCGCATTTATTCACACATGCTCACTTGCACAGACACTGAATGCGCAGCCACATACGCACTTGTGTGATCTCCCCTTGTCATAGAGAATTTCACACACATCTAATGTATCACAGATTCCATATACTATAAAATAATAGTTAGCATTTAATCTGATCGAAAGGGTAATTTTTTAAATGAGACATTTGATGTCACTTGTCACTAAAGTGAAATACACCCCTCCTCTCTCCCCCTCCCCATTCTTCATTTGCAGGGCCTGGAGAGCTCAACTCCCATCAACGCCTCTCAGTATGTGTGTGCTCCTGACAGTGAGCACACACTGCTGGCTGCTCCTGCCCAGTTCTTGTTGGAGAAGTTCCTGCAGAGCTGCAGTCACCGTCTCTTCCCCAAGGCCCAGCACAACACCAGCAACCCCGTGCTGTCCATCGACAGCTACCTCAACCTCGGCCCAGAGGTGAGACGAGCAAACTGAGAGACTAGCCATATTTACCAGCCATACGTAGTCTCTAGTCGTAGTGTGGTACTATGTCTCCTAGTGCCCCTTGGTGCTTTCGGTGTATAATATTTCAGATATATACAGAGACATGTTTTCAAAGTTCTTGGTAGGGGAATTTGCAGAGACCAGTACACAACCAAGCCTATTTGCAATTAAGCAACACTTTTGCCAATAATAATGCAGAATTATGGTTCTAAGTAAAGCTATTTGCCTATAGTAGCCTAAATATCCAGACAAAAGATAAGAAAAAAACAAAACACGGATAGACAGCAAAACATCAGCCTCCATGAACAACCTTCCCTCTTCAGTGTTTTGCATTGGTAAAAGGGCCATATAAATAGTGTCTGAGTCTGTGTTTGATGTTTTGGTTCAGGTATCGGTGTGCTATGTGAGCTCGCGGCCACACTCTGTGAACCTGGACCACCAGGGCCTGGTCTTCAGTGGTCTGTTGCTCTATCTGTGTGACTCTTTTGTGGTGTCCGGACTCCTCAAGAAGTTCCGTTTCTTGAAAGGTGAGGAGGGCAACCATGTGCTGGGGACGAATGCCAAGTTTTACTATATGGAAACTGAGGACGTGAATACATTCCTTATAACTGTGTAATGTTACACATCACAATTACATACGTGTGTATGTGTGTGTGTGTGTCACAGTATAGACGCTTGAGCACAGAGCTAAGTTAGGAATGTAACTTACCATACCTTAAGACAGCAATGCTAGTGACAGACACTTGCACTCATAGCTTTACCCAAAAAGACATCTTCTAAAAAGTCTCATGTATCAGCATATATTCAGATGCTAATTCTGTGTTTGGGTTTGTGCTTGTGCAGGTGCCACACTGTGTGTGATCTGCCAGGACCGCAGCTCCCTGAGGCAGACTATAGTGCGTCTGGAGCTGGAGGACCAGTGGCAGTTCCGCCTCCGTGACGAGTTCCAGACAGCCAACTGCAGTGAAGATCGACCCCTCTACTTCCTGACCGGGAGGCACATCTGACCCATGCAGGAGAGGCAGCGAGGGGCTTTGCCAGGCCAGCGGCCAGCCTTGCCCTGCCCTGCACCGCACTATTTCTCATACAAAGAAGGTCTCCAACACAGACTTGTTGCGTGAGGTGTTTGACCTCATGCTTTGCCCAAACTTTGAAACTTTGCTCACAGAACTGCCTTTCAGTAAGCTCACAGTTCTCCAATGATTTTTTTTGCCATGAACTCCCAAAGACTCACACAGATACTGTGAGCTCACTTGAAAGATTGTAAACCTGGTACTATTCCCAGGTTCTGGTATATCTCTGATGGGATATACGTTTAATCTCAGGGTTTTTCCTAGCAGGTTGTTACTACTGCTTTGCTTTACTCATAGCGGTCACCACTACTTTCCTTTACAAGCAGATTGGTGAAGATCGTTCCTCCTGTGTCTCCTGTTCTGGCTCTTCAGAAACAATTCTCTTTACTTTCTTTGCGATGGTCATGAGTGAACCATCATGCGGATTCTTATTCTGCCGCTGAGCTTGGAAATGAACTTTGTCAATCAGTAATTTAATCGTTTTGAATTTTATGGAGTACAAGCCGGCAGCAACAACAATGAATGTCCTGCTCACATACTTGGTAAACTCACAGTGGACATGCTGTTGCTTGCACTGGATTCATATGGAGACCAGCCCTGCTTTTGAAGGCTAGGTCAATGGCATTGTGAAGAGACACAACATCATGGTTTTTTTTTTCTCCAGATGTACACAAACTTGTTTCTGTTGGAATATTACAGTTAGGGCTAACAACCAGTGTTCCCCACAAAGAGTCTCATAGAATACTGTGATACAGTTGACAATACATACTATTGTCTGTAAAATCAGGTCACAATTGCAGACCTCACATACTATTGTCTGACCGTTGTGCCTTCACAATGTGGCATCTACCAGAGTCTTCACGTAATACGACTCAATCTGTATGAAATGTTTTATTTTTGCCGAGTTATAGAAAACTTTACACCACTGAAGAATGAACTTTCTAAGAATTTATAAAACGTTCAAATTTTCTGTTACACATTGGAAGAGCACCATACAACCACATTTGTCATTGTACCTGATGCCTAGTAGCCACCATTTTGTGAGTGCCAGCCATGATGTTTTGTGCCTACAGTATGTCTCCACCCACAGCTAACACAGCTTGTGCCTGGAAGAGTTACATGCAGTCTCAGTGACAGCCTTCTTTCCTAGAGTTTGCTCAGAAAAATGTCTGTATCTTTTCAATTCTCTGTCTTTGTTATCAGATGAGTCATCCTGCTTTTATACACTTGAAAAGGGAAGAATGTTTTATAGGTTGAATAACACAGGGTTATCCAATCAAGCATATGTAATTTGATTTGAATTAGCCTGGTACGACTGTGTATACAAACGTCTTAGCAAAAAAAAGTGTTCCAGCTTTTTTTTCGGAAGTACTAATCAGCTTTATGTAGAAAGAACATGGTCAGATGAGAAAAGTGTCAAATTTCTATTTTGCAATGCACAGAATGTCTTTTTTCTCATGTGAAAACTATCAGATTAATCTGAGCTTTTTTCATGTGAAGAGTTTTAACCATAAGTCTTGACGCTTACATGTTGCAGCATTCTGTATTTTACCAAGGCACGAAGAATCTACCTAAGATTTCTTTTTCCCACTCTTTTTATTGCCTGACTTTCCCTTTTGGGCTTTTATTTAAAATGAAGAGCAGTCCTTTTTTGAGGGATTCTTATTTATTGTTTTGGCCTGTGTGGACTGATAATCAAGATGTGAATGTTTAGTGTTGTCTGTGCGCTAAGCTATAATCAGAGTACCAACAGGGCGTGTAGAAATGAGATTTACCAAAGACTCTGAAATGAAAATTGTGAACTTGCACTACACAGACAAGAGGCCAAATTAAATGGTTTGTAGCATATAGCCTTGTGCTTGTCTAACAAAGCTAGAGAACATCTGGGAGCGGATGAGAAGCCACAAGTCCGACTGAATACATTATGACCCCTAGAATGTGTCTTTGTATGTAGATAGTGTGTTGCGCACATAACTTATGCAATTTGCTTTTCACAATCTTCACAGGTGTATTTATCTGTTGTGCATACTAACATAACTGACTGCAGGCCTTGTTGTTGTTAGAAATGTCTACCTCATGAACTTCCATTGTGGTTGTGAATTAATCAACATTTGACTATAGAAATGATGCATTTTTTGGTTTAAATGCATGAATGTATTAAAGTAACATTGAATTTGACCTCAATAATGTGTCAATTGCTTTTTTTGTTGTTGCTGTAGTTTGTTGCTTTTAATCTCTGAAGTATTATCTTCTTGTAGAGGGTCTGTGTTTTACCTGCATAAACTGTCTCCCATTGTCCAAATCCTGGTATGTCCTTCGCAGCATTGCTTCCCATCATATTAACTGTCATTTTGTAACACAGAGTGATTCTATATGACACTACGTCTGTCTTCAGTGATATGTCTCGTGCTCCATTACAATACAAACTACCACCACCATCATCACTCATCCCCCCCAGCCCCTCTCTGAAGTGCACAGACATTCAAGGTGTCTGCTTGCTTGCCTGTTTAAAAATACTCTGGCCTGACTGTGCATTACTGTCTATGTCTGACTTTTGCATTGTGGCTTGGAAAAAGTGTCCTCCCATTGTTCAGCCACTTCACGCCTTAAATGTGTTCAGCTGATGACTGTTGAAAAAGAGCTGGGATCAAACATTTCCAGTTAAGCCCTCTGCTTTTCCAGTCTCAGGTGAAGTGAGTGCTGCAGCTGAGATGACTACAGCTCTGTAGGCGATATTAATGTTAGAGAGAGAGAGGATTAGATTTTCCTTCACATGATCCCCAGAATATCTCCCTGAAAATAAACTAAAGCATGTAACATTTCTTTTTAAAGGATTTTTTTTTAAACAGCAGGTGGTAGAATAACAGGATGATGTCTGTAAATAATGTGCAGTCAGGTTGAGTGGTTCTGCCCTCAGACGAGTCTTGCAGCATGAGGATTGAGGCTGTGCATTGTCACATACATTCTAGAACCTTCCTCCTGATCTGTTGGAGTTCTCAGAGGCATAGAAGAGGGTCAAATCATGTACTGTGCTGTAGTGACACACACAGACAGGGACCTGCCACTTTCACTCTACTCATTCTAATAACAATAATTTGTAGAAGGTCATCATCCATTTTACAATCAGCTGGTACATGCAGGGTCACAACACTTACATGTCTTCTCTTAAATCTCATGTTAGACAGCCCTAAATAGAATCATGATGCGCAAGCGGCCTTTGCTGCCTCATGCCCATCTGAGGCTGGATTCACTCAGCACTAGGTTTCCTCGGGGACGTATATGACAGTTGGTTGTCATGACAACACAATGCATCAGCAAGAACCAAGTAATTTTGTTTATCGGGTTATTTGGACAGTCTGTTGAAGCAAGAGCTGCCTGAGGCTGCCGTCATGCAGGAATCTCTGCAGCTCTACTCTGGGCTGTGCCCGCAGAGGGGATTTTTAGGACAGGTTGCCGTTGAACTCAGGATCCCCTGGTGAAGCCTCATCAAGTCTATTTTAAGATGTGTAGCTGAGGAGTTGGAGAAGGTGAACTGGAGTCAGTGCTACGGCGCTTTCCTGCTAGCCACACTGGGAATGGAAAGATAGATGTCATGCTGAAGCAGTCTCTCTCTCTCTTTCTCTCTCTCTCTCTCTCTCTCTCTCTCAGGTGCAGTTAGTTATTTTAATGATAATGTCCCCCCCCCTCCCCTTTTTAAATTTATTTGTTTCACACATGCAAAGATGCATTCAAGTAAGAATTCCTTTGTAACCTATTACATATGACGATAAACCTTGAACCATGAACCTTACCAATGCCCTGGCTGACCCATGAGTGAAAGGACCACCTTTTTAAACATAATGTAGGAGGAGCTATCAGTCAAATGGTAACTAAATGTTGGTCCTTTGTACTGTTTCAGCGTTGTGGTCTTTTGTACTGTTTCCATGGTTAGGAGCTAGATACCTGTATGGTTATTTTGTGTGACACTAATTTTCAGTGCTGGCAGTGTAAAACGGATTAGATAGTCCACACATGACATTCCTAACAAAGATATTATAATTTTTATATAATTTTCCATAATTTTTATTTACATTTTTTAAAATTAAATCCTGTTTGTTAATTAGCTTTGGATAATTTGCTGATAAGCCAAATTTAAATTATATATCATTATTATGTTTGAAATTTAAAAAATGTGCCTGTGAATTCTGCTGTAAATTTGTCTTAACTGTTGCACTCTGTGACCCTTGTGTTCGAACTTGGGTATTAAAATACAAGTAATGTGACAGTGTCCTTATTTCCTGTTTTAAATGGTCACTGGATCACACCATAGACCATATTTGCATTTGCAAAAGACGAGCCAATGGGAAAGTGTGAATGCAGTCTGACCTTTCCCCCAGTTTCTGTACGTTGCCCACAAGCGCACCAATCACCACTTACTAAAATCAGTTTGCTCTCCTCTGCCCGTGCCCCGCCATAAACATTACTGGGTGCACGCAGCCATCTGTCTGAGAACCCTCTGATGAGATTATATTTAAGAAGAGTGTACTGGGACACGAGGACATGGGAACGTGGCCAATCTGGTCCCTGAGCATGTAGTACAGATGAGATTGAAGTGGAAAAAAGCACACATATTATACGCACACACAAATACACACACACACCCGTACGCACATGTGCTGTTGATGTGGCAGATGTGGGGCAAAGTGCTGGCTTGGCAGCACATGGACGGGAAACCATTAGTAGCGGCTGTCCGCCCTGCACTTCTGTGGGATCAGCTCATCCCCCGGCAGCTCTAATTCCTGAGGCCATCGGGGGTGAGGTGCTCGCATAAAGCCCTGGGTGGCTCGCTTATGAGGTCAGTGGACATCTCCGCAGCTCACAGCTGGCACGAGGCTGAAGCCTTTTTCACTCGTTTTTCCCTGCTGAGGTGAAAGTGCTTTTGGAACTTGCCTTGATTTATAAACCCCATGACGGAGTGAGTTCATCAAAACCACTCATGTTTTAACAGGTGCAAAATCCCCTCAAAACAATTGCTGCACAATGTCCAAGCAAGCCTCCTCAGCCACAAACTGATCCATCCTAGTTGTAGAACTGGAATGTTTTTTCCTTCCAGCTGCCATACAAATATTTCATGGAAAACTCAGTACTTTTTAACCAAGTCATCTATTCATTGCTTATGTTCATTTAGATTTTTTATACAGCAGGCTGACTCTCTAAATACCAATACTTGCATCTTGTAAGATTATAACTGATGTGTCACTGTAGTATATGTGTGTCTGCAAGATGACAGCTGCTGTAACAGAGCAATTACCTACAAAGGATTAAAAAGTATCCTGTCTATCTATCTATCTATGTATTTTGCTATAACAAAATGGACTTAAACACCGAATGCTTCAAAGACTTCTTCATTTATTTAAGACGTGGGCATAATATGCACATGTGGACGTACACATACCCAGGCTACATATACAGTACATCTTATATTAAAATCTTATTGCTGCACACGTCCAACAGAACATCCTTTTACAGATCTATAAAAGGACATGAAAACTTTTTGATGGAAACTTCTGACCTTTGTGCTACAGGTTCTTAGATATGTAACATTAGTACTACAATTCAAGACAGTCTGGGCGGTGATGGCTCATGCTACTTCATAATCCAATCTCTAAGAAGCGAGAGGAAAGAATACAAATGTTCCCCAAATGGCAAAAGTCATTATAACACAACATAAATTGTGATAGCCACATATCGGTGACAAAGCAAGGAACTCACTAATACACTAATACATAGCTTTTTTTTATTATTCTTTTACTGTCAGAGTTGAAATCTGTTTAGCTTGTAAAATAGCATCTGTTACGGTGACTTCAACCAAATCCAGGTGTGTAGCCCAACAATAGAACAGCAAGCTGGCATAAACTCTAAGGCTTTGCCCACTTGTTAGGAGGTAAATATCCACCCCTGTCATATCTATCTTTTCATTTATAGGGACTTTACAGGTCAATGGCTGCTTGGAAAGTCTGAGGTATGGGGGCCATTACTAAATATTTCACATTTCACATATTATTTTATATAATTTCACATTCCTTGTTATTTTCAAGACATACTCTAGTGTACACTTAAAAGCTATGCAATGCACACACTGCATATGTGAGTGGGGGGAAAGTGCATGCAGAAAATATCAATAATAGTGGTCTGTTAGATAAAACTTTTTCTTAGGAAAAAAAAAGACATGAACCTATGTGTTTTTATAACTCAAATCCCTGAGGGCTACAAAAGCTACATTACAGACATAACATGACAGACAGAGTTAGTTTGAAACACACAAGGCCAAGGGCAGCTCCATGTGCACTTCTAAAATAGTCAATCCACAGGATGATTCGCTCTCTCTGGTTGTCTCTGGTTTTGTCTATCTAGGTCCTGGTCCTTTCCCTGGTGTCTAAAGGTTCCTGTCCAATTAAGATCAGTCTGACGTAACTGCAAATTCAGCTAGTTTTGATATCATCAAACAGTTGGTTCATATCTCTTTGGAGATCTCTTATCTCCTCCATAGCTATTAAAGGCAAAAATGAGTACACCGAAAAAGGTGCCAGAATGGAAATCAGAATGAGAAAAAAAATCTAAACTGACATTCAACATATAAATAGACAAACACATGAATGAGAGTTGAAGTGCACAAGTGAACACACTGAAAAACACTTAACATAATATAAAGAAGAAAAAAAACAACAAAGACCAAAAGCATGAACTCTTTTGCAACAGAATGTGCCCTTAGAAATGCTGTGTTTTGGAAATGTAAATTTTTTGCTCATGGTAGAGGGGAATGATGGTGATGTTGGGGACTGTTGCTGTCTATTCCCGGGTAAGTGTTAGAGGTCATTCAGGTTGCCACCGTCCTCGATGACGGCCTTAGCAAACTGCCTGAACACACGATCCATGTAGGTGCTCTGACGTGGCCACAGGCCCTCAAGGAAGCCAATATGGCCTCCGTGACAGGTAATCAGCAGGGCCAGGTTAGGGTTCTGCTTCACCGCCTCCACTGGAATGGCTGGAGAGAAGAAAAAAAATTAAACAGAATGTAGTTGAACCGTAAAAAAAAGACAGTGGCTGTAAGCAAACTGGAGAAATCCACGAGGTGTTTAAGATTAAAAGTCAGAGGATAATTTAGTTAAAAAGAAGAAACAAGAATTTGATAAAAAAAACAGACACAAAACAAAACTAAAAATCTTAGAACACCATTTTCTTCTTGTCTTAATGACTATATCCTACACTCCGGTCATAAAACACCATCACTGAGAGTAGCTGGTTATTCTACATACTCTACTACACCATGCAACCATCAGCCATTCAAATCTAAAATCCCAAAAGGCTGAAAAATGTGTTGAAGTGAAGTGTTGAAGCATGAGGAGTGTGGTGCCTCACCATGGTTTGGGGAGAAGACATCATCAGCTGCATTGAGACACAACATTGGCACCTGCACAGACTTCAGCCTATGGATGGGACTGGCATCTCTGTAATAGTCATCATTGGTTGGGTAGCCAAACATTATGGAGGTAAAACGCTCATCAAACTCCCGAATAGTCTTGGCCTGTGAGCAACATGAGATAGGGGTGTGTGGAAGAGAGAGACATTGCGTTTTGTACTCTGAACAGATCATGTTCATATTCTCTCAAATAAAAAAACAACGTCAGAGGGCAACAGGGTTTTCTGCTGCCACATGTAAAACACATGGTATTTAGAAAGCTGATGATCATTACCTCAGCACTAAACTCTATGAAGAGCCTGATGCGTGTGTGTGCCTGTTACAATGCGGGAGGCAGACCTTCACTTTTTAAATGCTTGCTGTTGCGTACCGCTAGTATTATTACTTCCATTGTCCTCAACTCAACAATAAAAAGAGCCTGATGCCCTGGTTCCTGCCAGCTAAGGAAGAGTAGGTATGAAAGACTGTGTGCAGGTCTGATAAAATTAATGTTATCATTAACTTGGCAGTTTGCACATGTTTTTCCCAGATAAAAGCGCCATCATGTTCTGGTGCTTGCCAGATATGCTACTGTCTCCAAAAGTGAGCACAGACATCACAGAAGAAAGGTCATGACAACATCTATTTTTGGCACTTTTTTTACTCTCTCTATATTGACTGTGTGGGTACACTTTAACTCTTTGAGACTGCAGTCACTAGCTTTGCCAAAACCTTGGGATGAAAAAGAAGAAAACAATGCTCATAGCAAGGAACAATGTTCATGGTGATGAGGCAGTTAGCGCAGTCATAGAAACAGTCAGGTGTTTATGTTACCTAGGCACTGTAATATAAATATGCTATTATTGATTATGCAGCGAATATACATTTCTTACCCTCATCACATGATCAATATCATAAATCTTCTCAAAAACAGGCCGGTGGCTGTGAAACAAAAACGGAGCAACAAAAATATTAGCACTTGCGTTGTGTGTTGTGGGTAGAAACATGCAGATGAAAAATCAGGTCGACCACACCATGGCTCAAGGCCAGGTTACTGTGAGCTTGGCCAGAATACATGCTGCTGAGCCACGGCTTATCTAGTCACCCCCTGCCCTGGTTCATGTAAAAACGCAAGCACAAGCTCAAGCACAAGTGCACGCACACTCACACACACACACACACACACACACGCACACGCACACACACACACACACGCACACACACACACACAGGTACACATAACCACGTGCGTACACACAGACACAGACAAACACAGGGGCACACAAACAAACACACACACTACTGACCGATCCACGGAAGCCTGCAGGCAACTGGTGAGGTAGGAGTTGAAGAGAAATCGGTCGAGGGGCTTTTCTAGTGAAGCGCTGCACTCAAATACATCCCAGCCAGCTGAGAAGACCACAACTCCCCTCAAACACGTCTCTCGTCCCTTACGACCCAAGTAATTGGCCAACATCATCCTATGTCAAGAGAAAACCCCAAAAAAAGCTAAGTTAATGCTTATCAACAAAACATCATGCGGTGTACTCTTCACTGATTTCCCAAATCCATTTCACACTGCAGCTCACAGTCTTCTGCTCTGTGCAGCTAGCTGTGCAGGCAATAATGACTGTTACCAGTGAATCCATCTCCCAGAGAATAAAGTGCTGGTATAGTGACACCTACCCTCCCATAGATACCCCAGCAGCCATGATGGGGGCATTTTGGTGCAGTCTGTGGATGTGATTAATGACCATCTCCAAGTCCTCCGTATTGGCTGCACAGTATGTCCTTGGGGTCTAAGGACAGACAAGAGCACATGCCTTTAACAATATGTCAACTCAGTGTTTACATTCAACGTACATGAACCTCTAAAAGGTGGGCTCTATTTCAAATTAAGTCAGTCATAAATACCTTAACTTCTTACCACAGCATTCAATTATACTCCAATTTTAGCATAATAAGACAAACATTATTTTAGTAGGCACATATTTGCCGAGTTCAATATACAGTGTTTTTTGTTAATTTGATTAACAACTAGATTACTGTTATATCCCTTGTTGTTATGCATGCAGCACAGAACATCAACTAGTTCTTCCACATCATGATGAGAGGAAATACTACCAGGTATCATTCAAATCCTTTAATCTGTTAAAACGTGTATTATGAAAATCTAGATACTATGCAAATGTCTGGAGCAAAAGCACTAGCCAGATGAGTAAAACAAGTCCTACAATATGTTGAGTGAAAAGGTGTGAAAAGTTTAGTGTGAATCATCAGAACACCCTTGTAAAGGCCCCATTTAAAATAAAAGGCTAAGTTAGACCATGAGCTAGTTTTACCTCGTTCAAATTCATGTCCAGTTTCCCCAAATGAATTAATTATTTAATATCTGCAGCAAATCTTGGGTCACCAAGAAATTAAGATCAAGGACAGAAACTATATCAGCTTCTAGTGCCTACAGTAGTCTATCTACCTCAATAGAGAACCCATGCGCATGCTCCTAGGAAATCATATCTGCCAAGG
The DNA here is from genome assembly GCA_015244755.2 of Tenualosa ilisha. NCBI lineage: Eukaryota > Metazoa > Chordata > Actinopteri > Clupeiformes > Clupeidae > Tenualosa > Tenualosa ilisha. Next base: position 2,176,711 of record PYXC01001310.1, on the reverse strand, counting down.
ACACATTGCACAGTTATGAGTGTCAACTCTTATCAAAACTGTTTCCATTTAACTTTAAGAAAAGGTCATTAATAATCATGGCAACGAGGTTTTACATAACCCATCCTTCCTCATATTCAGATAAGAGTTAAGATCACCTCAGCTCCTCATTTATACGCTACTTATTTGATAAGACACACTTTTATGGTATGAATCGCCAACCTTCGCCTTAGGCCAGGAATGCTTGTGGGCGGCTGCCCATCTGAAGAGAGCACAACATGTCCCAGATTTCATAGAGTAAAACCCCAACAACATTTTCACCTTGCATCTCTGTTTTAGCCCCAGCTTGAGCAGAGCTTAGCCTCTGTTAAAACACAATGCACCATGTCTGAAGTAACTGTCCTAGTTTGGAAACACACAGGCCCACTGAACTTGTGATTAGGGGTGAAGCATTTGGAGCTTGACCACATTCTGGCAGGAGTTCAAAAGTAATCCACGGACAACAAAAGAAGGTCTGATGCAACAGCATCTAAAGCTGTGGCCTTGGAAATCATTTGAATGAACATCCGTATTGGCATCCTGCTCCTCTGCCACCTTCCTTCTGAGTGATTCTAGAGCTGCCCCCACTGTCTGCATGAGAGGGCAAATACAATGTTTGGTTGGCCCAACCATGCGCTTTAGAAAAGTGAATCAAATTTAACCTACATTGGAACCCTTGCTGAAAAGATGTGCCAATTGTTATTGTGCAATGCAGGCAGCATTTCATCCGACTGTTCTAAAATCATGCTCAGATTTCTGGAATGAGGCTTGCAGCCCACTGCCCTATATAAACAATAGGGCACATTCACAGTGACTAGTCACAGACAAGGCATTTAGAGCAGCTTGTGAATGCTAACTTGTGTAACTTCAAAAAGGTCTCCTGAGGAAAGGCTCACCATTAGAAGTATCCAAAATATTAATCTTCAAAGAATATTACAAATGGTTTGGATATTTTAAATCTTAAATCATAAATTTTAAATCTTTTTGAAAAGTTCTGTACACTTACTCAAGGGCATTTATACACACTTTTTGGGGTTGATGGCCTGCTAACACACACTAATTCTGCTTAGAAAATCACATACAAAACTGTCATTGTCAAATGTAAGTTGTAGTTGTCTTAATGCAGACCATTAGTCATCCTCAGGCTGGAGGGCTGGTTCATAAACAAGCCTGCTGTGCTCCTGTGGGAGCTTAGGCCTGCACTGCACCACCACCACCTCAAGAACATTAAACTGAATCTATGTCTCGCACCCATCCTATTAAAAAAGGTTAAATGCAATCCAGGTCCAGCTGAGTCAAAAATGAGAACACAAAAACGGCATGTGGGAGACTGTTTATGAATGCACTGCACTGTGTAGTGCATTTAACAAATGGATTTAGCTCTTAATGCAGCACTAGTCGAGTGGGCCGAGCAGCACACAGGAAATCAATAGTTTATTACTGTGCAAACACATCAGCAACTGGACTTACAGTAGCTGTGCAGTTACTTGTGCTCTAAATATTGATGCCGATCCTCTCCCTGCCCAAGGACACATTTTGCATCATCTCTTTCCTACATCCCACCCACGGGTGCATTTGGTCGCTGTCATGCACATTCAGTAATGTACAAAGTACATCCGTGCTAGTTTTTCCAACACATGTGGACTCATAAGTCCATTAAAAACACTTACATCACAGATCAAGGTAAATTACCATGCAAAGGCAAGACAAACTGTGACATATCGCTTATGTGGTGAAAAAGATTTCTGTGCACTATGTGCTGCCTAACTCCACTGTGGCAGGGCACTGATGTGACAGGGGGAAATCTTTAGCTGGGACCACAACACACAGCTACTAAAAATGTCTTGATATTTGCTATGAACATATTTGCTATAAACACTGGCTAGGGGAGAACTCTACACTAAAATTCAATGGCTGATCCATAAGCATTTGAATAATCCTGTAGTGTCCTGTCTACAAGCCTGAAAATGATTAATCCCTGATAAGTTATAGATGCTTCAAGGTTAAACCCTTCCTGTCAGTCAAAGAGTGACCCCTCACAAACACACTCATATTTACCCATAACATTATGGCCTTACCAAGAGCTTCTCTCCGGACACTCCTCTGTTGTTGAACACCACACATCTGAAACATGACAAAAAGACAACATGAATGATACACGTGTCTGGCATAGCATATTGTAGGAATAACAATGTAGGCCTAGTAAGGCCACGAATGAGCAGAGCGATTCTGGAAAATATTTTGGAGAGGCAGAGGTGGGTGATGTGGGCATAAACACAACAAGAATTTCATTGCAAATTACAAACATGCTCTTCAAATGTAGCAAAATACAAACACTACATACAAATGCAACTAAATACTTACCTTAACTAAGTAATTTCAAAATAGACTAAAAATTCGAGTTTTGTCAAAATTCAAAATGCTATTCATTAATTCATGTGGTAAAAATATTTACAATTAATACAATAATACATGTATTCATGGGCAATTGAGTAATTTTTACCCTGAGAGGCTGTCTTAAGCTCATTTCACTGCTAATAAAGTCCATGCTCTCAAAATAAACTAAAGAAGACCCAGCAGTTTTTTGGGCCCCTGGCCCTTGGTGACCTCCCCCAAGACCTGTGCCTGATAGCCCTGTATATTAGTTACTACCATTAAGCCTGCATTGTTGTGTAATTTGGCATATTTTTCATCACTAGTGCAGTGTCCATAGCACAACACACAAATGTGAAGTTGGTTGGACCAGCTGTTGGAGAGATGTGTGAAGAACAGACAGACACATACAGACTATTCTAGAATTAATGGATAGATGACATAGATGAGAAATCATAGCAGAATCATAAGGGTTGAAACCATCACTTAGATGCAGAACAGTTAGTTGCTGACGCGTGAGATATTTCTCAGTGTTAATGCTTTGCTTCTTCAAAATAATAAGATAATTTCCTGAGGATGTGATTACAGGGAATGAAACTGCATAAAACAAACAGATCTACAGAGAAAAAGAGCTAGATCTGTAAGATCAGATACACAAACAGACGAAGAGAGAGATTGTGGTTTAGGGGTGAATGTGTATGTGACAAACTGTACGAGGACGTTTGCTAAGAGCTTCATCTCATCTCATCTTAACCACAATCGTTTTAGTCTTAGTAGCTTGCTGTTTCCTGTCACCAGGCAGGAACACATCAAAGTTTCAGGCACAAAGTAATTTTACTCTAGCCTGGCCCAGCTTGCCCATATCACTAAAATTCTAGTCTCCCAGTCTCAACAAGTCTCCACTCTCACTTATGTTTCCAACAACACAAAAAAATGGGCGTGCTAGTTTTGAAATCGAGAGGCAGTGGTGGACAGTAATAGTAATAGTATAGTACTCAAACAACAGAAAACTGCAGTTAAATTGTGTAAATTAAATTGTGTACAGCAAAGGTAAACAAATAGTTTCCTTACTGCCTATGTGGATAATTTCCTGAGGATGTGATTACAGGGAATGAAACTGCATGAAACAAACAGATCTACAGAGAAAAAGAGTTAGATCTGTAAGATCAGATACACAAACAGACGAAGAGAGAGATTGTGGTTTAGGGGTGAATGTGTATGTGACAAACTGCATGAGGACGTTTGCTCAAATAGTTTCCTTACTACCTATGTGGTATAGTACCAGTTGGATGGTGGGAGTGTCTAATCAAGTCAGCTGAGTCAATGAGTGTGGTGGCATGATGGCGATGGTGGAATAGTAGTTAATCATTAAAATTACTACGAAGATCACAATAAACAATGTTTTGTTGTTATTTTATTGATATCTTCAAAATGTAGCCATGTAATAAGCGGGTTAACATTCTGCATGAAGGTCATTATCATGGAACAAGCCCCTTTGCGTTAGGGTCCTACATCATTCTGTCGAGGCTGATTCCACGATAACGACTGCCTTGGAGATCATCATCCCCTACTAACAATCTTGAGGGACCCCGTTCCATAACCCTTCCTTGGTTCTTTCCTATTTCCTATTCTTGCCATTACCCTACCTAGGTTTGTACAGCAAAAGGGTCAACCCTCTTATCCATGCCCCTGAATAACCTGAAAAAACACACTAGAGTAAGATAGATATGGGTTGTGGTGAAATACCAGAATCCACTAATCCACCCTTGCTGTCGATGTAATGCACCCTGTTTTGTGATAATATTTAAGATAAGATATGATGATAAGTTGAGAGTACAAATGATAACAATATTCACAAGTAGCCAAATTAAACAAATTTAAATACAACTCACTGAAACACCACCCATATACAGCACGTTGCGAGGACAAAAAAACATTTGGTTCTATGGCCTCTCCAGCCTTCTATAGAAAATGTCAGTGTTCATGTGACAAACCTCAAAGAAGTCTGTTGCAATGACAGATAAAAAGTAATTATATATCTTGCAATTAAGTTTTTAAGGAATATATTTAGTGTTTGAATCATTCTTGCTTCTTATCAGCTGAAAACAGTGAGAGTCGTGACACCATGTGACGACTTTATTGGTTATCAGAGAATGGCAGTCTGTGCTATCTGTGGGCCTACGCAAAGCAAGGGGAGAGTGGTCTGCTTTCTCTGCAGTGTCGGGAACCTTCTCTTAGTAAGCTGCAAAGCTGGTTTTCAGTGTAAGCTGTAATTTATTAAGCACCGGAGAGTGGAAAAGAGAAGGTGCTGAGCTTGCCTCTCTCTCTCTCTCTCTCCTTCCTGTCTTTGCATCATTGCTCTAGACGCCATTTGAAGAAGAATGAGGTCTCCTCTCATCCAGAGAGGAAAAGTGCATCTCCCTGCAGCCCTGCTGCTTTGTGCCAGGCTCAGGCCTTTAGCCCAGCCATAGAAGCAGCTCTGCTCCTGCTGAAGTGCACCTGTCTGTGAGCCAGAATATGACACAGCCCTCTCCCACCACCCCACCAGCATGGGACTGCAATGATGACTGCAGAACATATGGGCAGACATCTACTCAGTAGAAATACCATAGTCAGATTACAAATTCCCTTTCTGGATTAGCAAAATCTCCCTGTAAATAGAGTGCATGAACCCACTTTTGGGCTTTCATAAAAAATGCTTCTATAAATTATTGCTTTCATTATAGTACGTTAGTTGATTTTACAATAACACACACTTTGTAAAAAGATGTGAGTGATTTAAATCACACTGACTGTTCAAAAAGAGGAATGATGACCTCATTGTCTGGGTGGCGGACAGGCTCCAGGACACCTACCTATAGCCCAGATCGCGGCTCTGCTGGACCATGTGCAGGATGTACGACTCTCGGCTGGTGCCGGTCAGGCCTGGGAGCAGCAGGACGGTGGGCCGTGTGGACATATCCGGGTAAGACGCACTCTCGTCATTGTCGACCCAATCCAAAGAGATCTGGCCTCCATCTGGAGCTTTAAGGAGCTCACTGCAGACACCCAGGACACACGTGACACACACACACACACACACGCACACACACACACACAGATGAAGCCACACACAGCCTTTCATTACCCTGTCACACACTCACTCAGTTACTGATGCTACAACAGGTGTTTCAGGGATCGCAGCAGCTTCAGACAGGTCGAAAAAGTGACCAACAAACAATAATATATGTATATGACTCATGCAAACATTAATTCCGAAACGCTGATTCATGTTCCTCATGAATTTTTTCTATTTGAACAAAGTAGAGGAATATGGACATTCCACATACACAGATACATTTTTTGTATGTAAACACATTACTTTTCCTCACATACTGGAGTATTTAAAAGTTGGTTAAAGGCTAAAAGAAAAAAAAAACAGTAAGGTGCCCAAAGCTACAGGAATGTCTGAGTGTCTCCCCTTCAACACCTGTCCCTTGTTCAATCATGTTGCAGGAAACGTACCCAGAGTCTAAATCCCAGTCGCACAGTGCCTATAGCAGGTCAACTTATTTCCCCTGGGCCTGTCACTCCTCTGCCTCCGCAAGACTAATACTGTGGCCAAAAGCAGCCCTTAGCTCTCTGTGGGAGTTTGGCAAAGCTGACAGAGCGGCATGAAATTTCAGAGGCTCCATTAAATATGCAGCTGGGGTCAGGCTGAGCGGCCGCCATCAGTTGCCCGTGCCCCTGACGCTGCCATACTCCCCCAGTGAGAACAGGACCTTTTAATAGGCCAGTTAAGTCCCCAATTTCTACATAGCGAACAGGATCAGAACATAGCTCACGTGTTTCCGTAACACCCACACACACACACACTGGACTCACAGAAAGGTGCAGCCGTCACCCATGAGTTTCAAATTAACACGCGATGCTGCGAGCATGCAGAGAACTGGAAGAGCCACTGGTAAGCTCTGCTGAGATCATCAAACTAGTTTTGGGTGTATATATGGAATGCTCCAGTGGCATGATTCTGTGCGTTTAGTGTGTGTGTAAACAGGCAACATAGCTAGGGGTCCACTGCTGATTCACACACAGCTGTACCATAACTACTGTATGTGATCACACATCAAAGACTAGGCATGTAGGTCACTAAACATTCTGTATAGGTAACTCAAAACCTTCTATAGATAGTGTATAGACACGGTGTGTAGATGCTTAAGGATTGAGGAAGTTCAATTGCAGTGTGGTTTCCATGGTAAATAATCAGTTAGATAACTAATTTAAATGTTGCATTATTGCCACCCTTTGGACACATGAGATGACACGTTAACTAACCTGTGACAACACACCCATATCAACTTTCTGCTGATGTCATGATTAGAGGATAATTAGAGGAACAAGCATGATTAATTCTCCCAAATGTATTAATGTTGCCATACACATAGTAATCTTCACAGGAATGTTGTGTAGAAACACAAAGCGCCTGATCCTACATCAACACACAAAAGGCTCCTTTCATCTCTAAGCTAAGCCTTGACTGAGAACAGCAGTATCAAACAACCAGAAATATTGTGCTTGAGGGTGATTAACGCATCTTGTAGCTTGGTGCCTTGACCTCACTTGCCCCATACAGCTCAGGCTTGGATCTGTTGTTGCATTATCACAGACAATGCTATTCTAGCAGGTGACATAACACAGAGTTACGGGCACATTCATTTATCTTGTCTAAGTTATATTTCACATATTTGGTATTAAAAGTGTATTAACCTATGACCTGATGTTCTTGGAATGACAATCAAAGCACTGTTTCCATTCTTGTGTGCCATTCATTACAAAATCATTGGAAAAAATAGTGCTAATAAACATCTTTTGGTTCGGACACTGACTTGTAGACTTACTCTTGCTGATCCCTCTAATTCTAGTGACTACATTGGTATTTGTCATTCAATGGAAAAATAGTGAAATATCTTACTTCCTATAGGTGACCCCGGGTTTTGCTGTGACAAAAGGTCTAAGCAGCGTCTGAACTCGGCTCTCCCAGCACCAGAAGGTGGGATAGTACGTCTCTGACACCACAGGACATTGCTCCTTCAGGAATCTGTAGAACTTTTCGCCTCCAGCGACGAGCTTTGGCTTCTGAAAAACAGACACAAAACATTGTCATTCTTTTTCAGAGTGTTACAGTCAGCAAACAGATCAGCCAAAACCAAACCAAAAAGTGTACGGGTAATGCAGATGTCAGATGACCAACTCTGCAGGCCAACATTAGGGGAAATATTTAACTCTGTAACTTAGTCTTAAATCAAATAGTTAATTTGTTTCAGATTTATTTACAGAAATTCGTAAAATGTGCAAAAATATACAAAATGTATAGGCTACTGTTAACACTGAAGAGATATTAGGCGTAGCCATACCAGGATGACAGATACCAGGATGACAGATTAGGCTATAACTAAGACGTAGCCTCAAGCATTGACTATCAGGACGAGAAGTCCCATATGTACAATCACAAAGACACCGCGAGTTAGGTACAAGTTATTATTTTCGTTCACAAAAACACTAGACTAATAGCGTAATTAAAATTAAGACCAATTCAGGACCAAGGACAGTAGGCTACGTCTCATCATCGGGTGAATGCCTTCTCGAATGCCGGTGAATGGCGCAAACCATAGCAGCGGAATCATTTAGGCTACAAATGAATGAATGTCTTGGCTACTTTTCATGTTCTAAGATAGTGAAATTATAGGTTTGTCTCAGAGGATGGTGGATTGTCTCAGTGGCCGAAAAGACATCTCACTGCCACCCTACCTTTGCTACAGAGATCAAGTAGTAGCAGGCATACGCTGCGCTGAAGCCGAGCACCAGTGACAATCCTACTCCAGAACCGAGAAGCCCAACTTTTACTTGGTTTTCCAAATAATGTGACAGATCCCTTGTCAAAACATTGAAACTGAGCTCCAGTGAGATCATTGCCAGGTCCCTGTTACCTCGCGCGTTTGATAGCTGAAGAGACAGTCAGCGCCTCTTTGCCGGATTCGTGTCCAATTGAGCAGAGGAGAGTCAAGGGGAACGGTGCTATATAGTCTATACTACATCTTGCCGATGTGTGGCGCTCTTTCATCATCCTAAATTTAATTTTACCCAGTCACCGGTGCAGTGATAGCTTTAGGAATACGTAGGAAATAAATACCTCTATTTCGAAAAGGTTTATGGCATAATGGATTAGTCAGAGTTGGCTCTCCATGTGTACCTTGCCTAAAGTAGCATATAACATAATATAAGTTACGTCAAATTTGGACGACTGGTACAGTCATTTTCACCCTCATTCAATTCATCACCAACACAAATGCAATTAATTGTGAGACTGTTGAATTCTATTTCAGCGAAACCCCGTTAAAAATTATTTGATAAACCAAACAGCCCAACGGCTCGCCCATAAGGATCCTTTCCTCAGTCTGGAAGCTGTCATCGCCCCCTATTGAATAATTTCAGTTATTACACGTTATGTTAAAGTTTTCTGTACCCTCCCGAGTGTTGCTGCGAGTCTCTTGCCTATTTAGCACTTGCCTATTTAGCACAACTCTGTTTTGTGAAATGTGCTATATAAATAAAGTGTCTTTCTATATTTGAGTATTAATACAAGGCTACACACAGCATCATGGGGTTTCCATCCACATTTGCATGCAAGAGGATTAAAAAAAAAGTAATGAAATCTGATGCAGATGAATTTGCGATATTGTAGATAAGGTTGAGGCATCAATAGTCTGAGTCCTGAATCAACTTGGGAGATGGGTTATGTGGGCTCTGATCTCCCAATTCTGAAAAACTTGGGATGTTTGTTACAATGTAAATAAAAGTAAAATAGTATTATTTACAAAGCATTCGAGCCATATATTTGATTGAGTATAGTGCAAAGACAACATGTTGAAACTGGGAATGGGAATGTTATTGTTTTGGGGGGAATGTGCTCATTTGAAATTAAGTACATACTTTCAACATGTCTCAAAAAGTTGGTAGAAGGCCAATAAAGGCTTGTAAAAGCTGAATAATGCAGAAATAAAAAAAGAAAAGAAAAAAGTAAAAAAGCTAATTACATTCATCGACATCATGTATGTGCTTATAAAAGACCATCATAGAGAAGCTGAGTGCCTCAGAATTAAAGATTAAAGTAGCTAAATTAGTACATAACAATATTGTGTTACCAAGATATCCGTGGCAGTGCATTAAAATAAGATCTAATGCTGTGATGAAAATCAATGTATGGGTTCAGGGAAACAATGCTCATTGTCTATGAGCACAATTTCACACTCCAAGCCTGTTATAAACATGACGTGAACAATAATGACATGACTGATGTTTATGACTGTTGTCATTAAGGGTCATTCAGTTTTTGTAAGGGCGCTATCCCAAAGTCTGTGTTTCAAAAACCAAATGGTACTTAATGACTATGAATTAAGAGTCATTAATAATCATGATACATGTCATGTAATGTTTATAACGGGCTCATGTCTCCCTTATATAGACCCCTTTGAATAAATGATACTAATCATATTTAGGCATGATCCAGAGGTGCCATAGTCATATCCAGGCCCAAATTCATTTGGAATTTTCCTAGGAGATGTGGAAAACTGTCCTGTGGATACACAAATCAAAATGTGTCATTCTTTTTGGAAATCATGGACTCTTTCATCCTCTGGGCTATAAAGAAGAATAGGTCCTACTTGTTTTAGTGCTTATTTGAAAAGGAAGCATCTATGATGGTGTGGTTGTGCATTAGTGCCTTTGTTATGGGCAGTTTTTTCATCTGGAGAGTCAAAATCTGAACGAAAAGGTGTTGAGCAACATATGCTGGCATCCAGATATTTTATTTTCAGGGACGGAGTATATTAGATCCCTGTTCTTTGAGGCATGCCAAGTGCTGTTGGTAGGTATAAAAATTATAGCATATGGTACAACGTATACTGAATTGGTGAACTGGCAGCTAAACTGATGGGGGCATAAGAAAATGAAACTTCTTTGCCCTCATCAGTTAGTGTTGGCTCCTGTATCTCTATTGGTCATTCTCATACCTACTTACAGCACTCAGAAATGTAAAACAGGCCTACAAGTTGATTCACTCTGGACAATCCCTTTAAATGTTAGAAAACAAGGGCAAATTACATGCTAACTTCCAACAATGTGGCTCCATCGTAATATGAGATATGAGATACTGAAATGGCTTGCTTGTCCAGATCTATCACATTGTAATGCATAACGAAAATTAAAACAGTTACCAATTCGGCACTGAAATTATGTCTTGGACAAGAAAGAACACTATTTTTATATCAAATCTAGTCAGTTAACCTGATTAAAAGTGAGGTGCCCTTCTTTGATTTGTCTTTAATCTTACTTAACTTTTCCTGCCTTTTGTTGATCCCAACTTTTTTGAAATGTGTTGCAGTACTCAAATTTGAAATGAACGTAAATATCCCATAAAAACCCTGGGAAGCATGCTGCAACCTTAAAGCCATACCGAAAAGTGTGCATCACCACATTCTTTAGGCATTACACATGGGGGTCAACCTCTGGTAATCCACCTCTGGGAATCCTTTGAGTTTTACACTTTACACACACTTGGCTTCTGGTGGTATATAGACAGGAAAGAGTAGTCAGGCATTGTGGCAGTGGATTCCCATTTAAATCCACTGAAATTTACAACGTGAACATATCCTGAGCTCTTATGCATGCTGGAGCAACTGCAGTAGACTATCATGGCAATGCAGTTACAAGAGCCACCTTGGCTATAAATAACTTCTGAATACATCAAGATACAAATCCTTGCTAAACAATAAAAGTATAAGAATTCTAATAGAAAGGTAAATTCAATATGTAGTAGTAGGCCTAATGGTCCTTTATAGAAGTTCATAAATGGGGGAATAAATCGTAGCTCGACGAGGAAGTATTCTGCATATGGCTTCATATCATGAAGTGAGTGCATACGTCATAAGTTACACTCGCACTGTCTGGTGTTAAACTGTGCGAGGCGAGTGCGCGCATCGTTCGACGTGCATGTCGAAATTTTGATTGTAGGATCGGTATATTTGGTTGATGATCATTCTTAAATATTACAGGCTACCACCAGCAGGGGGACCTCATGTTGCGGCCGTTTTTGGCTTGGAGAGGGTTAACCACTCGATGCGTCATCAGACGCCACGGGAACAGCACGATACCAAACAATTCCTTCCTCCGCCTGCTTGAGCCCTGATTGACAGTAATGGCGACTTCAGTTTTACTCTAACGAAACATTCCACCAAAACACTTGCGAATGGCATTTCCAATTCACCAACATTAAATGCACAAATAAGGGAATCCTATGTAACTCTAAAGTAAGTAATTCTTCGAAAGATGTGGAATGCTCAAGTTGTAGTAGCTGGAATATTTTGGAAAGCATGAACAAAGGTCTCCTTTTTCGTGGCGATGTGGCTACTCGGTGGCAAGCTGTGATGGAGTTTCTTAAAATATGGGATTAAACAACAGTATTTGAAATACATCAGCTATCTAGCTCGAATGCAGATATAAGGCATACGTTAATTATCATATCAGCATTAATATAGTAACCGTAACGGGAGTTAGCTACTCGCATAGTTTGTTAGCTAGCTTGTAGCCTTAACACCCCCATCTTGAGATTGACCCCCCCATTGTTGTAGGCGTTCTCATGGAAAACACACCGACGAAAGCTGGAAAACGCGTCACAAGAAGTTGGATCCATCTGTTGAGTCTTCATCAAACCCAAGTCTTGCAATAGATGAAGAAACGTAGTACATTCGATTATTTTTTTCTAACTCCAGTGCAGGACAAAGTATTTCAATCTCGCATCTAGCTACTAAACGATGATGTGAAAAACGTCAGGGCTTGTGTTAGCATATGAAGTTTACTGGCTAACGTTAGCTAGCTTTGTCACCTGGCTGGTTAGTCACTTATTGTGTTAGCAAGATACCTCGTCTTTTGTTTAGCTAAGTTACTTACATCAGTCTCTGATATATTTTGCTCTTTCTTTCTCGCCCAGTCTGCCAGCCTGCACGCGCAACTTCAGGACAACTTTTGCTTAACGTTAACGTTAGCTAAAATAGCTTGTCGAGTGACTTGAAACGTTTGCTTTTCTAGTGAATCATAGTGTCCTTATAGTTCTTAGGTGTGGATTATCTATCATAAATGCATCTATCATTAGTTATGAATTTTTGGGGGAACATCCGGATAGATTCTTGTCACAAGTCGTAGGTATTAAGGTCGGAGCAGAATAGCTGGCTTGCTAGCTAATGTTATGTGTATCAGATAGATGCTATTAGCCGCCCGTCGGGTTATCATTGCTTCTTTTGAGCAAAGCGATTCGTTTTTGAAAGTTTGCCAGTTGGCGGAATAAGATAGCCAGGTGTTTTGTCTTGTGCTTTATTAAATACTATTTGTGGTGTTCACCAATAGTTAACGTTAGTCGTAGTATTTCCTTAAGCTACTACGGCAGCTCAACAAGCGATTTTAATATTATCCCAAGTCGAGTATAATGTTTTGAATTCTGGAGATGAATGGATTGTGTCGGAGCTGAATGTTTCAGGACTGAAGTTAGAAACTTTGCTGGCTTGCTGTACTATTTTTCTGACTGGTGAATAATAAAAGGATTCAGGACTGTTTTTCTACAACAGGAATGTGATTGGCTTCAAACCAGGATTATTTACACCCTATAAGTTAGTAAGGTTTTGGTATTTTTGTTACTGCGATATATTTGTAGCTAAATGACCACCGGAAGGAATAACCGAATCATGATGGAAGGAGTGGGTGCTAGAGTTGTCCGTGGACCGGACTGGAAATGGGGGAAACAGGACGGTGGAGAAGGACATGTTGGAACGGTGAGGAGTTTTGAAAGTCCTGAGGAAGTGGTGGTAGTTTGGGATAACGGGACCGCTGCCAATTATCGCTGCTCAGGTGCCTACGATGTGAGGATATTGGACAGCGCACCTACAGGTAAGCAGACTTTTGTCTTTCAGGGTTAATGCAGCAATCCTTATTTTGAGTGACTGCTGAATCTGTGAACACCCTACCTCTCTGGTCGGGCTGATCATTAACTGTCCAGTTTCATGGTGAAGGACAGGCTTTTATGTTGACTTTAGTGAGTGTGACTTAAAACCCCCAAATAACCACAATCGTGGCCTACTGGCTAGGGCTTTGGGCTTTGAACCTAAAGGTTGCCGGTTTGATGCCTGACCAGGGGACCACGGCTGAAGTGCCCTTGATCAAGGCACCTGTCCCTTCACTGCTCCCCGCTGATGCTGTAGCAGGCAACCCACTGTCCGGGATTAGTGTGTGCTTCACCTCACTCTGTGTTTCACTAATTCACGACTGGGACAAATGCAGGGACCAACTCCCTTGTGTGTTATAATACACTCGGCTAATAAGGATGGTTCTCTATTCTCTATAATTTTCGACTGCGGTATTTTCTTACAGATTGGTTTCTGGGTATTGGTACTGACCATGAAATGCTTACACATTTATTGATTGGCTACATATTTGTCCTTCATAAACTGGATGGTACTTTAACATGTTAAACATGTTGGCAATTGATGTCTTTTGTTCAGGTATTAAACATGATGGCACCATGTGTGACACCTGCCGTCAGCAACCCATCATCGGTATCCGCTGGAAGTGCGCAGAGTGCACCAACTATGACCTCTGCACCACATGTTACCATGGAGATAAGCACCACCTGAGACACAGGTTCTACAGAATCACCACACCAGGCAGTGAGAGGTATGGTTAATAACCCCTCCCCCCACTACAAGGGTTTTGTATGGCAATGCTATGCCAGGCGTAATTCATTTTTGCCCGTTTGCCCATGTAGAGGGCAGGATATGAGCCTGACACAACATGCAGACTGAGTACATGTCCTCAGCCCTCTGGCAGTGGTTGCCAGGCGACAAGCTTTTCCTCCACTGTCAGCAGTACAACAGGGTGCCTTGGCTGAAAAGAATGCAGACCTGCTATTGTGGGTACCTAGCAGAATATTAAGAAGACCAACATAACACACATAAAACATAAAAATTATAGCCACTGTTAGGGCACAACATAAGTTGATACAATTCTCTATTGTAATTAATAGTTTAAATGCAGTGTGATTACAGATCTCTTGAAGGATAAGTGCCATGTCTGTTATGATTTTGTGTGAGTGTCCACAGTTGATCTGTTCTGACAGAACCTAGGCTATAACATATGCTGTGAGAAATAGAACTGAGGTGTGAACCTCTTCTGGCCGTTTTGCCACCACATGGCAGTATGTGCTAAGTCACAAACAGCCAGCCTTGGTACATAATGGTGATTGCATAGTGGGCTCTGAAAATGAATGCAGTATCCTGTGTTTAGTTTGTGGGTTGTCTGGAAAGTGCTTTAAAAAATAAAGGAGAAGATGCGAGACATTGATGCGACACACTATCCCCATAGAATGCTGTGTGTGTCTGTGGTGTTACAAGAATAAAATGTGTGTCTATGTTTTGCCAGACGAGTTACAGCATCATCTGATTCAAGTTAAGTATTTTAACAGAGCATACAGATGAGACAATCATGTAAGGAGCCAGAAACCTGCTGCTGCGTAGAAAAAAAAAATCACCATAGAGTCTGCTGTGGTTTTAAACTGTTTTTATGTCTCAAACAGGCTGCTCATGCAGTGGGATTCATTGTTTTTGCTGGTTAGACATTGCTGTATTTTTCCACAACAATTGCCTGTTTTGGCACTGTAGCCTAGTAGTGAGGAACAGGAGACTCAATGTTGTAATTTGTAGAGCTTGTTTGTATAAGAAATCACTTAAACCATTTAACCAGCACCATACGCCTAGTCAAATTGTAGCCTAGTGGAAGTGTTCGGAGGCTGTCAGTGCTGGTGTGCTGCATAGTGCGTTGCAAAAAAGCTTTGTTTTATAGATTGGACAAGTCACTGAAATCTCTGCCTGTGAATGAATTAATGAAGTGCTTTCGTAACTTCTTCTTGGTCCCTTGTTTTAGAGTTTACCTGCTTTAGATATGTTTTCACAAATTGGTCTTTGTAACTAAGTTAAAAGATGTCATTTCAGCGGTTAAATTCCTCAAGCTTGCACATAATGTCTTCAGGTTGGAAGAAATGAACACAAGTGCTTCACATAATATGGATGAAGCTAATTGGTCTGACAAAGACAGCTGGCTAATAATCATAGATCATAACGCTTTATGAGTTATTAGGCTAGTTTTCAGATCAGTCAGGGTGTTGGGCAGGATGATGGCGGAAGAAGGAGGAGACCGTTTAAACTGTGCTGACTTCAGTTTTTTTTTTTTCTCAAAAAAAGTTGTGCTGATGTCTTAATGCAAGCTGCACTAAGTGTGTTGCAGTGTGCATGTACTGAATACAGATAGCACTGTAGTAACATGGTAACAAAGTGATTGTGTGATGTGAGTGGTTTGGTTTGAACTGATTTAAATGTATCCTGTGGACTATGCGTTCATCTGATGGATGTCTTTTATTGAGTTGCAATGTTAACAATAAGTAAGGAAGCAGACAAATTAACATTTCATTGTGAACAATGGCCACTGTACCAGTGGGGCAAGGTTTGGGCTAAACATACTGCAAATTCAACAAACAAAACCAAATTCATTTTTATTGTTGTTATTGTTATAAACCTTCTTCATAAATGTCTGTGGAGGGAATAAGATGGTGGCGACTACGAGAATCACTTACTGCACAACCAATCATTTTGAGTCAAAAATACTTTGGTTTGTCTGCAGGGACCCTCTCCATCACATTAGCACATAAATGTAATGAGCCTATTCAAAGATTTTTTAAAAAGTGATTTAACGCGGTGCCCAGCTATCGCTGTACGCTAGTTGCTGTTGTATAAATTATGGTCTGTGCCTATGTGACCCACATCGCACTATTTATTTAATGAATTTGTGCTTGTGTGCAGTTTCCTTTGTAATTTTCTGATTTTGTGTAATATAGTTATGTTATGTTTACTTGAGATTGTGTTGTGTGTGTGTAGGCCTACAATTGTTTTCAGGTATGATTTCTTTTCTGATGAATGGGCATGTGGCGCAGTGGGGAGTGTCCCCCTTTTTTTTGGTGCTTATGCAGAGGGTACCCGGGCTGTTCTATCAGCCTAAACGAGATGAGTCTACTTATTGAAGCCTGATTGGCTACGAGTTAAGTGCCTGTTGAATTTAATTCTTTTTATTGCATTCAGGGAGGCTCATTCTTTTTGTAACACATAATGTGTGTTACCATCGGCTATTGAAGTGAGTGCCCGATGTTGTGGTGTTCTAGATCTGGTTTCGGTCGTTAGGGGACTCACCACGCTTTTTGTTTTGTTTGGATTGTTAGTCTTTTCTGTGTTGAGTTAAACTTTAGGAATTCTCTACGATGCTCTCACGAGGCTACCATACAACATGGTCTAAATTAATCTAAATGTCAGATTATTATAGTTTTGTTTGACAATGAAAATTTACACTTCTCATTATTAAAAAAGGCACTATGATGTTTCTCCAGTAAGTTCCTTTAAGCTACTACGTTTTGCAGTTTTTTTCGAGCGCACTATTATTTAAGTAATAACTAAATGCACATTTTGGGGGAGTTGTAACTGTATCATTTACAGAGGCTGTGGAACCTGGTGCTGTCATTCACAAATATTTTCTAAATATTATAAGAGGAAGAAACATGTCATCAAATTGTCCAAATTAGGAGCTAAATGCTCTCAATTAATTTCAGGTGTGCAATTACATTGATACTTTAGGGAATTATAATGTTGCTCATTTAGCTTTTAGTTAGTCTACACTATCGATAGTTTGGACATTTATATAATCTTACAGTCAGTGCAAATATTAAACATTTCCATCTAAGCATGTCTAGAGAGAGAATGAAAGAGGAAATATCATTGCAGTGAATCAGAGAAAGGAGCTGAATAACAGTCTGATTCTTAGAAGGATTATCTGAAGTGATTCAATGCGTACCCTTGCTGAGAGTGGTGTATGTATGTATGAGAATACATAATTTGGTGCAGCGTAGACCAAATAGCGAAATGGCAGCCAATGCTAACTGATAAG
Organism: Tenualosa ilisha; assembly: GCA_015244755.2. NCBI lineage: Eukaryota > Metazoa > Chordata > Actinopteri > Clupeiformes > Clupeidae > Tenualosa > Tenualosa ilisha. The sequence continues at coordinate 2,159,254 of PYXC01001310.1, read as the reverse complement.
GGCAATGAAGGTTTGTTTTCTTATGCCCCCTTCTGTTAGCGTTAGCTGGCAGTTCTCAGATTTGGTCTTCGCGGTATCAAATGCTGTCATTCTTATACTTACCGACAGCACTCGGCAGCCTCAAAGAACAGGAATATGACTGACTCCGTATTTTTCCTTTAAACTGAACTCCGAACCAAAAAAAAATCAGGAACATAGCAGCAGATTTTTTTTTCACATTTTTATTCTGGAATGTTTAAAAACATTTTGGTTGGTCAGTTTTTCTCTGTGTATCTGCTATTGGCAGATAGTCTAAAAGTTAATTTCATGTAAGGTATAATCTGCATAATAAGTCTGCGTTAGTGGATTTGCTAACAATATTTGCACATTTTGATAGCTAAAACAGACTCTCTTGCAGAACTACTTCTTTCTGCCACACATCAACTCATTCAAAACTAACCAGCATAAACTGCTGTTACTAGTTCTAAATGGCTGGTTGCTATGGTCAAACGGTGGTCGTTAGTTCCATCACTCATTGTCAAGCACCATCTCCAAGGATTTCATACCATCTTGGCTTTTATAAATCACTGTTTCCCATACTACTCATAAATGCTATGTATCAGAAATAAAAATCCATCTTGGTCACAAGTTACAATGTTGCGGTGCTGTGAATGTTGTCAGGCCAGTATTCGAAGATCTTTAGTAATACTTCTTCCCAGCTGTGCATTATTTATTGATAACCACACGTTATAAATCACAATCGGAAGTTTTCACCTAGCAGTGGTATAACCTGAAAATGATTAATAAATAAGAGATATGCAGCCATTCAAAAGTTTGAATACGTCTTCATTTTGGCTATTTCGTAAATTTGTTGAATAACATCAACAACGCTATGCATCAAATATGCCTCATAAAAAAAGGAGAAACAGAAAAACAATGAATTACAGCTCTTGGGTATCAAAATATAGTAAAGGCTACTGGAACATCCTCAGTGTATATCTCCATGCTACCCGGCCTCTTCTCAGATCGGGGGGGGGGGGATTATTTCCTAAAAATAGTTTTACCCCAAAAGAGTGGTGCTAGGTTCACTTCATTAAGTGCAGATAAAAGCAGACCCAAGTCAAAGTGAAGGTGTTGGCAGTGCTATTAGCAGACTTTGCCTAATGTTGATGACAGCCAGCAGCCAGAGCATTTATTGCCATTTCCTCTGGAACTGACCTACAACTGGCCTCCATAAAATGGGGAAACAATGGGGTGGCTCAACAGCTGGCAATCTTTCAACCACGTGTGACTTTATCTCCCACGAGACGGCTTCATTGCATTACAACAAACCAAGCTGGTGGGGGGTCCATGCTTGGCCGTGACAAAACTGAGGGGTGTTTCCTCACGCAGCTGCCAGGCTGCTCCTGCTCATTTGGAACTACGGGGCTTTTAGGCCTGGCGAGATATGACCAGCCATGACCAGCCAGCTGCCACGCTTGCTGCGCGGCCAGAGCTTCAGCGTCTGTGTGTTTAACATTTGGAGTGACGTACGAGCAAGCCTGGGCTTGCAGCACAAATCTCCTCTTTGATATCAGTTCACCATGTGGTGGAATTCCCACATTGTTCAGTGAAATTGAAACCCGTTTGTCAGTCTCCTTTTATAATCCCGGTTCTGGGAATTGGACCTTTTCTGTTAAAAATATGTATGCGTACAGCCTCAGATTCTCATCATGTAGCAGAGCCTGATCAAAATGCAGCCTTTGTGGTTGTTCATGTGTAAACACCACTCAATCAGCCTCAGTCAGTTAAAACTCTCTGATAGGGCTTAATTGAATCCCATACACACTGGAACCCATTTGAGAGTCATTATCTGTCAGGCAGTGCCTCACAAGTTGTGTATCTCCTCTGACGCTCATAAACTAACCTGCACGGGCCAACCAGACTATCAGACAGAGCTTATCAGATCATAATGCAATGTGCGTGTAATTAGTGATGGGTTATCAATCTGTTTTATTAAGGACTGTGCCAGTACTAAAGGATTTCACATTAGTGGGAATTGATCTCTTGGATATATATTAACTCGACTCCTATTTACAGTGTGTGAGATTTGCCATTTCAAGCTTGAGTGAAAGCATGGAGAGCTAGTGACTCAGTATTTTCGTTAATCTTGCTTGTGTAGTTGTTGGCAAAACAATTTGTGTACATATTTAGACTTGATCTTTGGGGCAGTTCAGGCAAATGTTATGTAGTGCTTTGGTGTTTTACTTTCCTCAAAACTTCTGCTAGATTAAAACTTCAAAACATTGACACTCTTCCAAATTGAAAATTTCAATCTGCACACTCGATAGCAGAGCCCCCCCCCCCTGAAAAACAACAAACAAAAAAACAAACAAAAAAAAACAGAGAGGCCTTTTTTGGCACACACTCTCATGTGCATTGAGGTGCCTTTGCAACCTGCACACATGAACCCGCCCCACCCTTGCTGTGAGTGCACTTGCATGTCCAAACATGAGCTGGATGTGATGACGCTGGGTTCTTGTGTGTTTGGGTTAACATGGCCCTGGAATGAAGGCACTGGCTGCAAGAGGGGGAGGGGGAGGTTGTGTACGGGGGTAGGGGTTTAAAAAATGAACGTACATGCCTGTAAAGCTCTGTGGATCAGAGATGGCCATCTGGCCAGCCTGCTCCATGACTGCTGTGGTAATGCATGGGTCAGCTTCCAGATGGCAGACGAGACATTAGCACTCGTATTTATTTATTTATTTATTTATTTATTTATATTTATTTATTTATTTATTTATACTTCATCCCAATGTTTTTATTGAATGGCTTGCTGTTTTGGTTACCCACTTATTAACTTTTTCTTTTAAATTCGTGTGTGACATGGTACCTATTGTTAACGTGATCCCTTTTAACATGTAATTATCAGAGGCAGGAAAGGATGCATCTCCTTTGCCACACCTGCAGGCCCAGAATTGCACTATAGTTTGTTTAACAGTACAAAACCAGCAGTTAACTGGTTAGTTGCTTTTGGAAAATGACAGGGAAGAACTGCAAGACTTGTGACAATCTTTTTTAGTTACATCATACATGTGTAAAATTGTTTTTTTTTGGGTGGGGGGCATATTCAAGGGGACGTTGACATTTACATTTTGACATTTTAATGCTTTTCACAATGTAGTTGTTATCAAAAATGAATCCTAAACCTACTGTGAAAGTGTATTGGAGAATAGTAGCAGCAGCTGTGGTATTGCGCTGCATGCTAGCCAGAACTCATGTCAGGATTGGCTTAGACGTGGCAGACAGTGGTTAGCCAAACTATGGTGACTGGTCTCCTCTCGCTGCATTAGCTCTAATTCCTTCCAGAAGCTTTCACCAGCTTCATCAGCAACAGCCTGCCCTCTGCACGCTGATTAGGCCAGTCTGACGTCTATAAAGAAGCATTGCGTGCTTTCAACTGTTAAATAATAAACATTCATTGTTTCAACTGTTTGTCTGTCATTGAGGGTCTAGGGCTATTCTTACTTTTCATGCTACTGAAAAAAGTTTGGCTTGTTGATGGGCACTGTTTTACTTGGAAATGTGTTTCTGTCCAGCTGAAATAGTGTTTAAGCTAATCAGATAATCATTTGAGATGAGTAATGGATTGAATGCCAGACCAGAGATGGTTGAAGCAGAGATCTTTGGCCAGACAGCATCCCCTCATTAGTTTTCACTCTTCTCTCTCCAGGGTCCTCCTTGAATCTCGGCGTAAGTCCAAGAAGATTACAGCGAGGGGCATCTTTACCGGGGGTCGCGTGGTGCGCGGAGTGGACTGGCAGTGGGAGGACCAGGATGGTGGCAACGGCCGAAGGGGAAAGGTAGGCTGTCACCTATATTTAGTTTACTAGTGATGGAGGAAATGCTTGCTATCTTTGATTGTCAAGATTTAGTGACTTGAGAAGACTTTTTAGTTGACTAGTGAATGTTAGAGGTTCTCGGCAGGGCTAATGGAGGCCTCTCAGATCATTTGGGCAGAGCTTTGAGCACTCATGCCTGCTGTCTGTGTGGTGAATTTTGAATAGATGATGATGATGATGATGTAATCTTATAGCTCTGAAATTCAAACTTCATAGGAATAACACTGCATTGACTGTGCAGTTGTGTAAAGACAACAGAGCAAACAATCCTGTTTTAAGCATGTCTTCACATCAATCCCTCTTCCTCACACGCCCCACCCCCACTGCCACTCCATCCCCATCATCACTCTGCTGCTCCCGCTTTCTGATCGTCTCTTCCTTGTGTCTGCCAGGTGACGGAGATCCAGGACTGGAGTGCGGCCAGCCCTCACAGTGCGGCGTACGTCCTTTGGGACAATGGAGCCAAAAACCTCTACAGAGTTGGCTTTGAGGGCATGGTGAGTAACCCACAACCAGACACACATAAAGAGAGGGGAAGGAGGGGGTGGGCTGGCTCTCCTTTGTGTCTGTTCACGGCAGAGGAAGAGAAGGCAAGGGCCTCAGTGGTGCGCAGTGGCTGAGGCCCTTTGTGACGGCCATGCAGCCGGCATGTGCAGGCTCCATTGTGTGAGCAGCTGGAGGGGGATATCTGCATGATAAAAAGAAATCTGTTCCCTCTCCCCCTTTTATAAAGAAGCAATAGGGAGAACATGGAGGTCACTTGTGAGGGAGGGGTCCACCGCGCTTCCCCCTTGTGCTATTGGATTTAAATGACCTACCTCCTCTTCCCTTATTGGTGGATCGCTGTCAAGCATCATCTGAATTTGGCCAGTAGCTTTGCTGAATGAGTAACAGCTTTCCCTTTGTTATTGAAATGGATGTCCGCAAGATTCTTGGCTACATCTGCTAGGGAATTCATCCAAATCATGCTCCATGCTTTTGTGCCACTGTTAAAAAAGTGAGTTTGTATAGTAGCCTAGGTCTGCTTACTGTTTGAAGAATGTGCTATTTTCTCTATTGCATAATGAAATGGTGCCTTTGAAATATTCATGTTAGTCTAAGTTCTGCAGACCTGTCCATAGTTCAGTTGTTTTAAGTGGAAATCTTTTTAAAGCTTATGTTCCAGTATGCGTCAACTCTGAGGTTTAAGATCAAAATCCTCAAATGTTTCAGTTTTCCAGACATGCATGGACACATGTCAATCTGGAGACATGCAGTGTGTTGATGTATATCAAAAGAGACATTGTGAAGAGTAAAATGCTTTATTTCACCATAGCCCAGCAGTAACTACTATCCTATAAAATAAATTGAATCTGAAACATCGTTTTACATGTTGCTATCTCAAGTTCTAGAATAATGTCAAAAGCCTAACTCCGTGTCCGTACTTAGAGCTACTAAAGGTCATTGCTTTTGTCGATCAAAGCATTGATGCTACAATATCTGTGTTCACTCATCATGTCACCTTTGCCCTTTCATTTACAGTCCAAATGTATCATAGGTAATTTACATAAAGTTGAGCCGTTTTTAACTTTCGTTTTTGTCATTTTTGTCGGTCTTGTGGCCCTTGTCAATAGAATGTGAATTACTTCCTGCAAATGTACATCTTTAGAAGCTCAGGAAATGCATAGTAAATGCAGTGCAGAAATGGGAAGGGCTTTGGTGATTTAGGCCTATATGGCAATTCCTTAAAAGCCTAAACTTTTTGTCGTGTCCATAACATCATTAAAATACCAATGTTAGTTGTTCCTTAAAACAACAACAGCTAGTGTGTTGATGTGTTCTTCATATGCATTTTAATGATTTATGTTCATGTGAAGAATAAGCTCATGCATTTGTTGCCCACTTAGTAGTGTTTGGTATTTCCATTTGGATCACTCTGTGTAAATCTGTCGCAAAAAAGCATCAGTTATTGTGTATGTAAACCTTTACCATTGCCATCAGAGCTGTTGCTGTGTTTTGAGTGTTTGTTAAGAAAGTAAGGACCACTTAAACACAGCTTGTGCTGTTTTGGAGACACATCAATGTTCACAAGACTGTTGTGTTAACAAATGTTTGCAGATGAATGGCTCTTGAAGAGCTTTTATTCAGGACCAAAGATCACAGTCCATAAAGTTACATTCAGGATCAGCACAGGTGCACATTACATACAGGATCACACAGGTGTACATTATGTTCCTGCTTTACAATGTGGCTGTGATTGTTTATGGGTCCGTGATCAGATCCAGAGGGGTGGATGCTGTATTTTGATGAAATGTTACTAAATTTGTCGTGGCTATTCTACAATTTTAAATGCCTGAAGTTCTTAAAAGGAAAAAAAATGTTATTGTGTACATTTGTTTTTCCAGGGGCATGCCATGTTTGAATGTTTTTTCTTATAGTAGTAGTAGTAGTTACAAAAGAGTGTGTGTGTGTGTGTATATATCTTTATATTTATACATATACATATATATGTATATATATATATATGGGCTGCTGCAATTAAACAGAGACCACTGCAAAACTGCAACTGCAAAATATTGTTGGGACGTCTCTCTGGATAGAACAAGAGGGTGAATGCTAGGGCTGTGCAATTAATCAATTGATTAATTCTGATTATGCCTTCCTACAATTATGAAAACGTCATAATCAAAATATAATTATTTTCAGAGGTAGACAAAACCCTGTGGGGAAAAAAGTCCCGCCTGTGCACTTAGCACAAATGTTCTCTCTAATAGGCTGACCTAAATGTGTAGTAAATGAGTTGTGCTAAATACTAGGTGCTTCACTGATTTTGTTTTTCCGTTTGATGATGAAAGATTCAATTGACACTTTAGTGTAAGTTTAGAAAATGGATGACCTTTCCAAAATCATTCAGTAATGGTCTTAAGTTATTTTGGTCAAAATTGACCAAAGTAGGGGTCATGATTTGCCATAATTGAGCCGCTCTAGTTAATACCTCCATATTGCTGTATATTCTTCAAAAGAAAGTATAATTTCTGTAGTGACCTCTTGCCAATACATGCCATTTTCACACGGGCCTTAGTGTTAATCTGTGTCTCTTTCTTTTTGTCTTTTTCAGTCGGATTTGAAATGTGTCCAAGATGCCAAAGGGGGCACATTTTACAGAGACCACTGCCCAGTACTGGGTAAGTAATCATGATTGGTGATGGTGTTGCACCAGCAGGTTTGAGGCACTTTAAGAAGATATAAATGCCTCAATCCTTGGCACAGACATACCACACATGGTTTGCAAGCAAAGAAAGTGAAACTATTAAAAAACAGCATGATGGCAGGCAGCACAGACCTCTTTGACTGGGCTGGTCCACTAGATGGCGCCATAGAACAAAAGACAAGATGCTCAGAATGCTTTTAGTGTGTCACGTTTTAGTGATCAATATGAAAGTTATGGGCAGCACTTGGTTCTTACTGGAGAGTTAGTCGTAGTAATATCTGTTCCTCCTGAGACACTCTGATACACACATGAATGAAGGACCTCTCGGAGTACTTGTTCAAGCTTGTGTGGCGACTTGAGAGAACGTTTGCCTCAGCACTGCTAAAACGTGTGCGTCAGCACATACTACTCTCTCTATCTGAGTTTAGTCAAATATGCTGTAGGTGCAAACCAAATTGCAAATGGAAAGCACACTAACTTGTAAGTAAAGGTTTGTCTGTGCTCGTTGTCAGGGCTTTGAGCTGACTGCTAGCTTGTGCGTTCACTCCAGGTGAGCAGAATGGCAGCAGGAATCCAGGTGGCCTGCAGATTGGAGACCTGGTAAACATCGACCTGGACCTGGAGATTGTGCAGTCCCTGCAGCACGGTCATGGAGGCTGGACAGATGGCATGTTTGAGACGCTCACCACCACCGGTACCGTCTGCGGGATCGACGAAGACCACGACATTGTGGTCCAGTATCCCAGTGGAAATAGGTGAGTCACCACACCACAACTCAGTAGTGATCAGTCAGTGCTGATGATACTGGTTTACTATAAGGGCGTTGCTAGGCCTGGGCGATAAAAGCATAACAATGTGTATTACGATAGTTCATCAATAGCAATAATAAAATTCTTTCTGTCCATTTTTGATCATTTTATTGAGGCGCGCTACACTCAGACCGGCAGGAAAGCTCCAAATGAGCATATTCATTTTGGACGACTGGATAAACTTCAAGTGTTGCCCTTCCCTGGCTCATAACCACCAATCATGACCCCATTCCATGATAATATTGCATGCAAATTGACACAGTTACCGTTGGTTGCACTGACACACTGGAAGATTCTAATGTTCTTCAAACAGTGGAATGAAATGTTTTGAAATGCAATTTGCCTCTCATTTTTTTTCTTTTTTCTTGACCTATTATTTTGTAAAGCATATTGAATTGTTTGTGTGTATGATTTGTTAAGCTTGCCTTACCATGCCATAATGTAATTTCTCTAATTTTCTCAGTGAACTCAGTGAGCTAATTTATCTGTGTGTGTGTGTTTGTGTTTGTTGTGTGCAGGTGGACGTTCAACCCGGCAGTGTTGACAAAGGCCAATGTGGTGCGCAGTGGGGAGGTGCCGGCGGGCGCCGAGGGGGGCAGCTCTCAGTTCTTGGTGGGCGACCTGGTGCAGATCTGCTATGACATCGACCGCATCAAACTGCTGCAGAGGGGCCATGGAGAGTGGGCAGAGGCCATGCTTCCGGTAAGCCCTCCACACACACAGCTGCAAACCCAGCCCTTAATCCTGGACCCCAACTAAGAAAAGCCAACAACATGGAGTTATACAGTTTCAGACTGCAAGGATATGCATTAAGCTCAAATGAATTCAAAGCACATGCAGTAGTGTACATTTCAGAGTAGAGAGGCTTACAAGTGTAGCATATGTCCACTGATGGAGTTGGTTTCGTATGAACAGCATGCCCCTGCAGTGAATTGTGATTTATTATTATTATTATTATTATTACTAGTGTTATTACATGGAAGTCTTTACTCTAGCCAGTTGTATCCTATATTGCTGCATTCTTGCCTTGCCTGTGCCGACTACAGTGAGTAGGGCCATCCATCTCCAGGCTTACATTCCTGAATCAGTTTATTCTTTCACCTATCGAACGGAGCTAAGAAGCCAAATCTGTGTACTCAGGAGCGTTATTGGTTCAATAAGGAGATTTAGCGCGTGGCCAGAGCGAAAGCCCAAGGACACGGCATCCTTTACTGCCAGCACGGGCACAAGAAAGAGCTCAACTCGAGCACCGGCTTTTGGCTTTGAATTTGCCACTCGAGCTGTGAGCTGAGGGGGGGGGAAGTTGAAATGTAACTAGATCCCTCTCTTCATTTTATTTGCCCTGAGGGATGAGTCCTCCATTGATTTGGGTTCCATTTTTTATATATATATATTTTGGGGGGGGGGGGGGGGCATATTGACAGCATCCAGCATGTAGCAAATTCCAAATGCCTCCTGAAATGACCAAGTAATTCCCATGCGTTCCATCTCATTTCATTTCATGTTCACAGGGTTTTCATTTTCAACTGAGCATGCCTGAGGAATGCCAAAAAAAAAAAATCTGAAGTTCTTTTTTTTTCCCCCCCTCAGCTCACGTTTGGCATGTGAGACACTTCAGTTAAGTTCAATTTATTTTAGTCAGTGGAAAGTGCTCAGCCTCCACAACTAAATTTGAAATTTATCTGTGTTAGTTCATGGCACCATGGAGCAGCATAACTCCTAAGTTATGGCAAAGTGAAAGTAGTAAAGTTAAAAGTGAAGTCTAGGAGGGGCCCACAAATGCTGTATTATGTCAGCTAACACTTCTGTGTAAAGGCTTGCGGGGATTGCACAGACTGACTTATAATGTTTTATGTAGACGAGTAGGTTCTCAAGCTGATGGAAATATGTAGAATCATAAATGGCATTTAACACTTATCCAGTGGTGATTACTGCACCAAATTGGCCTCAAAATATAGATAATTTGAGCTTGAGCAGAGGGTGTACTACACAACAGAAAGTTTAGATTTTTTTTTTCTCAGACTTTTTCAAAATTCTGTTACAAGAAAATTGCTGAAATACTTGAACCTGATTTAACTGATTCAAAGTTTTATAGTGTGTAGTAACACATTATTTAGATACAGAGGCTCAGACTATCGTTTTTGAAGAAGACCTGTCAGTTCACTGCTTTAACTTTGTACTAAAATTCTATTTAATTATAGAAGAATCCGAGAGAGAAAACCTCTTTACTCAGAATTTCAAGTTAAACCCTTTCTTCAGTCGTTACTTGTGCTTCTCAAAGCATTATAGGATAAAGGATAAGGATCAAAATCTGAGCGTGAGCCCAGACTTAAGACCTGTAGGGTATATCTGGCCACTTTCATTACTGGGCGACTGGTCTTTTGTTGGTGGAAGCGATACCGCCTTGGCCAACGACTGAAAATGGAAGTCTTCATTCACCTGTCACTATCTCTAGCAGTGTTTGTGATGAAGCAGCTTTCTTTGTGGGGTCCTTATGTCCCACCTGGCTTGGTTGCACATCTCCACCAGTGAATTAAAAATTTAAAGCAATCCCTTCAAACCCTAACTTGGATCTCGGGTGTCATCCAAAGCATCCTGTCATCTCATGCTGGAATGCCACAGCTTGCTAGGCTCTCAAATGATCCTCGGTTTAGTGGCTTTTTTGTCTGTTGGATATAAGCCCTGCAGTTTAAAGGGCCCCAGTGTGTTTGTGTGTGTGTGTCTGGAACTGCTGTTTGTCTGACCCAGCAATGTGTTTTATCTGCTCACTCGCATCTAAAGTGATCATAAAAATCAAACTATGATGCGGCTTGAGCTCGCTGCACAAGGACATCCCTACGCCAAATAACTTCCAGGAGCCGATGAGCTCTGAAACGTAGCTACGGTCAATTACTACCATTTCACAGCCTTCCAGTTGTGCTGCTGGACGATCTCTTCTCTTCATGTAGCATGGAGCAAGAGACAAGGCAGGCAGGCAGGTGTGAGAGCCAGCTGCTCAGTGCACGTTTGGTTTAGATTTCCACCCCCACCCCCTCTTTTGTTGTCCTCAGTGGACAAGCCTTAACAGAATTCCAATAGATCCAGTTATGAGCAATAGAAATGAGAAATGGTCCTACAAGCCCAGAGGCCTTTGGGTGTTCTCATTTTAAATAAGCCAATTTCATTTTTTAAAAGGAAAACTGTAGTTATTGATTTTGTCTCTCCTCCATGCCTTAAGAACACTTTTGGAGAGTGCCCTTTGAGATAGTTGTGCTTGTGAGCATGTAAACGCAAACACACACTAGCATGTGTGCACACACACGCACGCACAAACATACACTCTTGCCCTCACTCTCTGATAATTTCGGTGTTATTTCCTCTGTAGACGCTGGGCAAGGTAGGCCGCGTGCAACAGATCTACTCAGACAGCGATCTCAAGGTGGAGGTGTGCGGCACCTCTTGGACATACAACCCAGCCGCCGTCACCAAAGTGGCTCCCGCTGGCTCGGCTGTCACCAACGCCTCTGGAGGTAAGAGCAGGAAATTCTCCCAGACCAGCCTGCAGTTGGACAATGACCAACGCGTGTTTGCGAACATACACTCTCAACAAACTTTCACCAGTCATTTTTCTTGACTCTTTGCATTATTCATCTTATTCATTAAATCTCATTAAATTTTGTTCGGAACCATATACAATATTTAAACATATCTGTTGTCATTTGATGCATTACACCCGAGTTGGCCTCTGGCTAATTTACATCTACATTCTCAAGGCAGGTCACAAGCAAGGTATTCCGAACACACTTGGATCTGCTATTCTTATGTTACTTTGGCAGTCAAATGTTGAGTAGAGTGTAGAGATAGATACTCTGCCACTCCTGTCCATCATGTTCTCATGTCCTCTTGTGCTTCACGTCCACACTCTCCTGCAGATAAGTGGGACCTTGGTGGTTGATGGGATATGTGATTGTGTTTCCCCAGAGCGTCTCTCTCAGCTGCTGAAGAAGCTCTTTGAGACCCAGGAGTCTGGGGACATCAACGAGGAGTTGGTGAAGGCGGCCGCCAACGGGGACTTGGCCAAAGTAGAGGACATCATGAAGAGACCGGATGTAGACGTACGTGCAATTGGGTGAAATCGCCAGAAGGTCACACACATCACCAGGCTGTCTACTCAGAGCTGGCAGAAGTTTTGATTTGTCCAGAGAGGGCTACCAAATAATTAGTGGTAGTCGGATTTTTCCTTTGAACATTCGCGGATGGGTTTAGCATTGAACCCAAGGGCCCGTGCTGATGTCTGGCCTCAGTTTTAAAAGTTGCAGCAGAGCTCTTCTGTTCTGTCAGGGGATTGGATTCTTGTGACTAACCCAGATACGCTGTCCCAGTCTGCTTCCTAGATAGAGTTGGTCCCACTCTCCTCTCTGTCTTTTTAGTTTCTCTCCTCCCTTCATTCTCCCTCTCCCCTCTGTTCTTATCACTCTCTGTTTCACTCCTCCTGTCTTCTCTCTCTCTCATTGTTTTTCTCCCCCTCACCATCATCTCCCGCCCTCTTTTCTCTCTTTCTCTCGCTCTTTTTCTTGCACTCTTTCGCTCACACTCTATCTCTCTCTCTCCATCTCTCTCTCACTTTATCTCACTCACTCTCCCTCTCGCTATCTCCACCCCAAACCCCCCCCCCCCCCCCCTCTCCAGTGACCCTTTCCCCAGCTTCTGCTGCAGGCTCATTACAGACAGAGGCATTAGGCATTAACTGCATGCCTTGTGTGGTGCCAGCGCACCGACGTCTGGCACTGTGCCCTCCCGCTGCCTTTCACAGGAGTAATGGCTGAGCGCGGGCAGAGGGAGGGGGCACACAGGGTTGACTGGCCAAGCGATCCGCCCGCCAGGACACAAGACGTGTCCTGCAAATACCCGCGAGGCTTGCATCAATATTCATGCCCCCTGCCACCACCAGCAGCACCCGCCCGCTGTTTTACCTTACCGCAGTGCTGCTCTGGGCTGTCTCTGTAGCTCTGACACACACACACACACACACACACACACACACATTCTTATGTGTCACGTCTGTCTTCTTTTCCCAGGTGAACGGGCAGTGTGCGGGCCACACAGCGATGCAGGCAGCGAGTCAGAACGGCCATGTGGATGTCCTCAAGCTGCTGCTCAAATACAGCGTCGACCTGGAGGCTGAGGTTTGTGTGTGTGTGTGTGTGTGTGTGTGTGTGTGTGTGTGTGTGAGAGTGTGTTGCAGTCACCTGTACTCACACACACCCTCTCTGACCCACTGCGCTGTACTTCCTTCTTCCCCTCCATCATTATCCCCCTCACAAACACAGACCCCTGTCACCAGTACAGATCTCTGTCCTCTCTCAGCTTGGCACTGACTCCGTTACACTCCTCCAGCCGTCAGACAAATTGAGTTTACCCCCTTACGTCTTGTCTGTCCCCAACCCCTCCCGTCCCCTTACCTCCAACTGCCAGCTCAGCACAGACAGGCATTTGCCCCTCTCTCCCCTTAAATGAGGACGTCAGTGGTCCGGTCGCGACGCCGCGTCCCCACCTCGGACGACGGGAGTGGAGTTAACATGCAGCACGGCTGGCTGCTGTTGTTTACTTTAAATGGAAGTGGGGATGGAGGAGGGGGGGGGGCGGGGTGGAGGCAGGCAAGCTGGTGAAACGGCCATTGTTATTCCTCCCACGTGAAGGCGCCTCCACCAGCAATCAAGAGGGAATATTTATGGCCTCATGTCTATTGTTATTTCAGAAGCGTGAAGGTGCTTGATGCCATGGAGTGCATTACAGGCACGCTTTATGCTAGGCAGCGGCTGCCAGGGACTCATTTTGCTCACGTGTCTGTGTTGGGATATGCTGTGGTTTTCTTTTAACCCATGCCACATTACAGTTAAAAGAATTTAGATTGGCGCAAGAGATTTGAGGTGTAATGTTTGTTGCCACTACATAATATGGGTACATCATTTTAGGAGAAATGTGAAAATGATGTAGAGTAGTGATCTGGAGGAGTGAGTGCTTGGAAGCGTTTGCAGGACCTCTCAGTGTGAGTCACAGGTAGCTCATCTGGGACTCGCTGGTGACCCTAATAGCCCAATCCAGACAGGTCCAGACTGCACTGCACACTCAAAGAATAGACCCTCCCTGTTGTCTGCTTCGGAAAAAAAGATACCAGGGCCCCTGTCTGCTGTCTAGACTCATTGATGTGACTTACTCTGTACTCTTTTGTTCCACCATCACCACCATCATCTTCAGGACAAGGATGGGGACCGGGCTGTGCACCATGCGGCCTTCGGAGACGAGGGCTCTGTCATTGAGGTTTTGCAGCGGGGCGGAGCCGACCTCAATGCCAGGAACAAGCGCCGGCAGACACCATTGCACATCGCCGTCAACAAAGGCCACCTGCAGGTGGTGAAGACACTGCTGGACTTGGGTTGTCACCCCAGTCTCCAGGTGCGTACGCTGGCCACTTCACACAGGTGCACTGACCAGAGGAAATCAGACGCAGTGACTAAGGGCAACTATTGGGAACTGTTCTTATTCAGTCATTGATCCATGAAGTTCTGTAATTCAAAGAGTGTTTTGAAAATGCAAATGTTTTTGATACCCTTCTCTGGAATAAGAGAGCACGTAGCTCTGAGGTCTAGGCAGTTCGGATAGAAATTAGATGCTTTTACACGATGTGCTCTTGGGAGCAGCACATTGTCTCAGTCTGCCCAACTTTAAATGGGTACAAAGTGCGGCAGTAACCTGCTTTGGACTGGTGTCCCATCCTGGGAGAAACTACAAAACACATCACAGAAAGTAGATACAAGCTCCAGGCCTAGTAGGATCAGTGCTCCAAGAAAGGACAAGGCTACACCTCATATATCTAATAACAGATTACTGCATAAGACACAACTTTTACAGTATATTACATGATGTCCCCTCAGCCAGTTCTTTAGATTAGAGGTCAGAAGAAGTAGCAGGTCATGATGTTATATCACAGCTTATGCTAATAAATGATGGTTTCACTTTGTGTTGAAGTGGTGATTAGCCACCGGACACAGTAGGCGTACCTGATCCTTGCACCTAGAAAGAATGATTCATATGCATAGAGCATCTGCTCCATGCTGCTTAATGATCTTCAAGTTTGCTGACCTTTGAGAGAGAGCGGAGAATTCAGACAAAGAAGCTTGATGTGTCTCTGATGGAGAAGAGGAAAAAAATTACATTTGTGTTGTAAAATCAGTGAAAGTAATTTTGCATTGGAAATTTGTGATATGTCCTGAGGATATTTAGGTCAGAATATTAATCCAGTGCATACACTTGAAATGCGTCAGAATATTAATCCTGTGTATACACTTGAAATGTGTCAGGCCCTCAGGCCCTCAGCGTACTATTTAGCACATTCCGTTCTCTACACAAAGTTTACTAGATTTTCTACTGGTAAGTAGAGAGTGTATTTTATCAGAGTCACTTGTGTCTGCTGAAAAAAAGATAATGTTATTGGAAAAGATGGCAACGCTAGCTTCCTTCATGTTTCTACTTTTTATTTTTGTAGAGCTATAGATTGCATGAATTCTGTAAAATATAGTGTCTTAATGCTGTGGATACTGTGACGAGGGAAAAAAAACCTCAAAGAACATAAATATAGATCACTGACGGACACTGTAAGATCCATTTTTAGTTTTGCTTTACTCTTTATACTGGTGTAGGACTTACAAGTGTTCTTACAAGGTGATACCGCACCCTGCTGTGAAAATTTTCCACTTCATTCAGCTCAGAACAACACAGAATGGTTTTAGTATGAATCAGCACTCTTCAAGTGGAGCCTGTCCTAGAACGAAATAATCACTCGTGCTCATTTTGAGCCTCAGCACATGTGTGCATTTGCTTTAAGCTATATATTCTGATTCTGCTGTATCCAAACAGGTGCACCAGCTATCCGTTATGGGTGCTAGTTATTCTGTTTTTCACAGGAACCTTCCCAGGCAGGGTGTCCCTGGGGGTTTAAAATGTTGTTACAAGTCCCAGTCACAGGGACAGAGGCAACAAAAGATAGATAACTGTAGACAGGTAAATAAAAACAAGGAGATGACACTGGCTGCTGGTTGACGGTTCTTAATCCAAAGTGCATCTGAGGGCTGAGCGGTGGTCTGCCCCCTTAGCACCCCGGACACAACCGCTCCCCCTGTGTCACGCGCTGAAACAAATTCAGTAACTGAACAAATTATATAAAACCCGTGGTCACCTATTTAGGTGCGCCACACTATTAAAAATAAAAAATGAAGGCCATTTAAAGTATTGAAAAGTATGCATTGCCATTTATAGGGTATTCTTTTTTCAGTGAGGTACCGTACAATGAATGGTCCAGTTATTTAGGTCCCGTGTTGAAGAAGTTCATGTGAGTTCATTGATGTTCGTAATGGTACAAGGCTGAACTTTGGCACACTTCTTCGCAAGGGGCAGTGTCTGGCACATTCTTGGTAAAATGCGCTAGAAAAAACAATTTCGAACAAACTAATGAGATGACAGCTTGCGGATACAGAGCGCACACAAGATTTGCCTTTTTTCTGTGAAGGTGTTGAACGCCTGTCACTAAGTCAGATGTAGACTGTGCAGCAGAGTGCAGTGGTTGCGCGAAATGGTCATAAGACATTTAATGGAATAGCTCACATCATTCATTCTGCAAGAAAATGACAAACACTGTTACATACTGTTACATAACTGTTACATAAAGAAGTTTTTGTTTTAGTTGTCAAGCAAGTCTCAGCACCTGTTGGTAAGAACATCAGAGCTACTTAGCTACCCTGATTGTGTAGCCCATTTCTTAATGATGGCATTACAATTAGGTCTATGACATCAAACGGGGTAGAGTAGGGGACAATTTTTGCAGAACTGCTTGCTACTTAAATTAGATGATTTATTTTCCAATCATATCTAAATATTTTCAATATTTAAATAGATTTTCTAAATAAGAGTGTAAATACAGTAGCCTAAATAGACCCCCAGATCTAAAGTAATTTCTTTTCAGTTGGAGATCTTTCAGTGAAAAGTCTGTTGTGAATCAATCCATGTCCTGGTTATTCCAGTTCAGCAATCACTGTAGGTTTACGTTCTTTCTCCTACCTGGCTGCGATCTGTGAATGGCTGAACTGTAACAACAGTGATATGGATTGATTCACACTAGATTTCTTCTTTAAGAAAGCCATGCCATTGAAGTTGTGTATTAGAGTATATCAATCTGAATGTTTCTCAAGATTAATGTAGTCTAGAATGTGTTGGTTTTGCTCTAAGATCATCAGATTTTGAAATGTGCACATGCATGGCAACTCTTTTTTACGATTGACATGTCTTATTCTTCTACTTTAGGCCAAAATGTTTAAATTATGTTTCAAATTATGTTTGAGACAGCACAAATTGCTGCCAAGTGTTTTTGTTTGTGGTGTGGTGTGCTGTATTGTATGTTCTATTGTGTATTGTATCAGATAAGTACCCCATAGCTATAACAATTACTGCCCTGGCATCCTGAAAAGGCTATAGGCCTACAGGCTTTTAATCTTGTATGGTTTGAACCTAAACCAAGTTAAATATAAACTTAAACAAGTAAAAACTGGATGATCAGTCACAGCTTTTTACATCCCCACACACCCTTGACTGATCCCACTCAGACATATGCTCACTCACATAATAAACCCCATTGTAGTCCCTTATGATGCATTGTGCTGCCAAACCTTACTCACACGGGGCCCCTTGCCCGTGCACGGCCTTCAGTTGAATCTGGTAAAGGGTTCTACACCGGAGTCAACAATCCTATCTCACATGGCCTCCTTTCTGTAGAGCCGAAATGGGCACCACATTTCACACTGGTAAGGGGTCTCACAATGGGCAGACCACCAAGGGCTTACTGTCCAATCCCACTTGGGACCCTCACAGTGAGGCCCTCAAAGTTGCACAGCGGTTAAAAAAAAACCCAAAAGTAGTAAAGCAGGTATTAAAAAGTATCAAATTTAACTATGTATACCCTGCTGGGCCTTGCTTCTTGCCTTTCACATAATGTGTTCTGTTATTTGTGGAAGTAACTGTATAATTCCAGAAGAATCAAGTAGTCTTGAGTAAACAGTTTACAGTTTATGCCTAAATGCACACGCAGATAATAGACATTTGTTTTTGAAGGTTTTAACTTTCTTGTTATTAGCAGACCCTTAGCAGAGTGTGTGAGCTTGCTTTGGCTGACTTGGTGGTGCCCCCTACAGGACTCTGAGGGAGACACACCCCTGCACGACGCCATCAGCAAGAAGAGGGACGACATGCTCTCTGTGCTGCTGGAGGCCGGTGCTGACGTCACCATCACCAACAACAACGGCTTCAATGCCCTGCATCACGCTGCCCTGCGAGGGAATCCTAGGTACCCCAACGCGCACGCAGCACGCACGCACGCATGCATGCTTTGTACGGTCTGTTGTATCTTGTGCTTGGGTGGCAACAGAGTGTGTCTGTGCGTTTAACGGTGGAATGTTATGTTTGTTTTTATCTGATGTGCTTGAGGCTGTCTCGAGTCTGTGCTGGAGAGCTGTACTTGATCCCAGTCTGGATGTTAGTGTTCAGATCCACCTGATCACATCCCACCTGAAACTCCACCCCACCCCACCTGCACATTCGCTAGTCCACCACCTCCGGCTGTCGCCAGGCCTCTCCCCTGAGGGCGACTGATGGCCTTCCTTCAGTCGACCCGAGGAGCCACACTTATCAGTTTGATGGTCGACCGTTAGAGGATGGCCATAATTTCCAGGGGGGTGATTTCATGTGAGGGTCATTAGAAACCCCAGCAGTTGCCCCGCGGGGTTTTTCTGCGCTAGCACGTGTCTGTCAGCTGGAAGTGTCAGGTGTGGTGACACACATTCCCTTGGTACCCAAATGTGGGGAATTGGGGTCATGGTGGCTAGGATGCACATGCCATAATGCCCTCCACACACACACACACGCACACACACACACACCCTGCTGATAAATGGCAAGTGCTTGCCGCTGTCATTGGGAGAGCAATCAGCCTGTGCTTGACACTTCTGTTATGAGCTTGTGCAGGTAGATGCATTGCAACTCATTCCTCATTTTCCTCAGTGGAACCGTTGCCAAGTAATAGTGTGAATTTAGTGAAGCAAATGTACCTTTCTGTTTAATGCGAGTGCCGGTTGGTGTATGTGTTTGCACACATGCTTTCGGCGTGCAGTTAAGGGAGTCAGCAGTACAGCAGCAGGAAGTGCTTAGAGGCTTTAGCATTACTCTCAGAATTTTTGCAATCTCTGCCTCCATGCTTGTGAGCAACACGGGATTCCCTTTTTATTGACTCTGCCAATGAGAAAGTGCCGCGGTCAGTATTTATGACACACTTGTACAGCAGAGCCGTGCTTTGGTGCGCTCATCGTCCCTTCGCCATCAGAAAATCCTGCAGATATATGGCTCTCCACCTTCTCCACCGTTTACTCTTATTTCTCGCTTCAGCACCCAGACCGCCGTCTTTTTTTCCCTCTTGGAGGTAGTCCTCTGCCCTGCTCTGAGACCTAACCCCCACCCCGCACGCACGCACGCACACACACACACACACACACACACACACACACAGACACAGACACACACAGGTTCAGACTCCTCCATCTCTGTACGCTTTGGAGACACTGAGCGTTGGCGTCCCCACTGTGCTGCAGAGTGGAGCCGAGTGCGAGGCTCTAATCTGAGGGAGTTCTACCAAGATTAGCCAGTCATCCCACCGAATCCTCACAGATCCCAGCTAACCTGACAGTGCTGCACTGCTCTGCAGTACCATTCTGCCCCACACAGTAGTGTTTTTTTATTATTACTATTATTATTATTATTCTGCTGGAGTTCACAGCTGAATGCACCTCTCCAGATTTAGACAAATTCATATAAAGTGTGATAATGTAAGACGTGTCAATTAGGATGCCAAGGCTGCCAGTTGGGACAACCTAATTTGGCAAATTTCTCTTTAGAACCATCTCAGGTGTATGCACCTAGCTCACATTTAGAAAGATGGCCATGATTTATGTGCTTAAGAGATGTGATAATGTAGGCTAATATGGTTTGTTTCTGATTAATTAGCTATTTGCTGCATAATAAATGCTGTAGTCAGTGCCCATTGCTTTATCCTCTGTCAGCCCATAGTCCCAAGTCTGTAGAGGGAGGCATATATTATACTTTGCTTTCCCATTTTGTTATCTGCATGAGAGGCCCCTATCCATTTTAGTATGCTGGTGTCCATGAGTGTGAGACTGGTGTAGGATTGAGGTTCTGTTGTATAGCTACCAAAACCCCTTATGTAAAAATGTCTTTTTTCGCCCTTAAGTAATGTCAGGGTACGGATGTGTGTTCAGCTATATCGGTTGCATTGAAATGCAAACCGCCTCCAGTTGTCACATTGTGTAGCCTAAATGCTGAAGCTGGGCATAGGTTTTGTTCTTTGAGCATTCCTTGAGTAAGTAAGTTTCTTTTGTCATTCCTGACAGCTTTAAGACAGGCAAAAGTGTTTTGTAGAAAATGCGCACTAATAACGCCATAGTAATATTCTTTAATATCATAGTGAATAGTATAGTACAGCTGTGATGGGTCAGTATATTCAAGTGATGTCTTTTTCTCAAAAAATGTGAAAACTGCTTTTTTTTTTAATAAAAAAAAAAAAATGGCTTGCAGTTCTTTAAACAAATCATACAAAATCATAAGAGCTGCCCTCACAGTTTCTTGTGTGGCCACATGGGGTCCAAGAGGACTCACAAGACAGTGGAAACATCAGACGGCTGAGAAGGCCCTTGTAGTCTGTGATCACTCATAACCATAAACAGCAGGGCAAGAGAAAAATCAAAGAACCAAAGATCAATAAATGATGGAAGCATTACTCTCTTGCCCTAGATGCTTTGTGTACAGTTTGATGCATGTGTGCCTCTGGTTGTTGGCATTTTCCCTGTTTGAGATCTGTATCTGTATGTAGTGTGTGTCTGTCTGGTTGAAGGCATTGTGGCTTCACTTGGGATGTGTGTGTGTGTGTGTGTGTGTGTGTGTGTGTGTGTGTGTGTGTGTGTGTGTGTGTGTGTGTGTGTGTGTGTGTGTGTGTGTGTGTGTGTGGACTGTGGAGAGGAGTGTTTACTGCAGCAGTCCTCAGGCTTTCAGGAGACGACTGGTTACTCTCAGTGGCTCTCTGGCACAGCACTGTGAGGCAGCGCAGTTACAGCACTGTAAACAGTACGATTAATAGCCCATGACTCACAACACTGCTACACAAACACACACACGGACACTCACTCACACAGAGAAGGGCCTCGCGGTGGCAGGCAGACGCCACCACGCACGCACATTTACAAGGTGCTCACCCGTTTTCTACTCTCGGCAACAAATGGGCCGACCTGTGTTTTAATTACCACACCGAGTGGCTTAGTCTTACTGCGTGGAAGTGCAGTGTAATTCAGGGAAAGTAAAAAAAAAAAAAAAAAACGAGGGAGAGAAAGAAAAAGAAAAACAATTAAGAACCCCCCCCCCAACCCCCTTTTAATGGCTCACTCTGCCAGAACCAATAGAGGCCGCCACTGCCACCAGTCGTTACGGGGAAGGTAATTACTCACAGCTCGGTGTGTTAGTGGCCCTCAAGAGGAGTCGCTTTATGGGGTGCAGTGAGCCCCTGGTATGAGCTGATGGAGCAGACGGTACATCGCACAGGCACCTAAGCGTGCTCAGACCGATCAGTCCCACTTGCCAGCCGCCCCCTGCCTGATGCGAAACATGGCCCAGCAGTTTGGTCCCAGTCACTGGTGGGGTTGGGGTAGGGGTAGGGGTTGACTCTGGCCCCAGAGCGTGCCAGTTGCCCTGCCCCAGATGTTTGAATGTGCTGACTAATATAGTAAGCCACTCGCTGCTGCTGCTGGTGTTGTGTAATGCTGTCGCCTGCGGCCAGGGTTTGATTCGTCTCCCCCGGTTGGGTAAATGGGAGCAGTCTAGTTTTTTTTTTTTTTTTTTTTTTTTTAAATATCCCTTTTCCAGGGCAGGTCCCAAGCTGCTGTTGTGTGGATGTTGTGTGTTTGTAGCTGCCTGTCTGAATCAGATGCAGATATGTTTGTACAGGCGTGTGTGTGTGTGTGCAGGGCTCAGAGTGACGTCTATGAGGATGAGTTGACTTGTGAGGGAGTGTGTGTGATTTTGTGTTCAGGGGGTGTATGTGCTAGGGCGGATCCGACAGGGAGTGTGAAAATTCTGTGTCTGTGTGTGTGTGCACGCACGCTGCGACACTCGCCGCACGCCTGCTATTGAAGGGTGTGCTGTGGTGATTTGTGCCCCCCACACATGCACGGCACACACATACATACACACACTTCTGGATTTGGAGTCATCTGTCTTCCATCCTCATCCCTCACATGCTGTCGAGATCTGGGCTGGGGCAGGCAAGCAGTGGCCACTCTGCCAGCATGTGTCGCAGTGAGATCATGTTCATGCTCATTTTCTCTCTTGTCTCTTGCTCACTCAGTTTCTCCCCCATCTGCTTTTGTCCCACACACACACACACACGCACACACTCACTTGCTCACACACTCCCTGTACTGTGTCTGTAAAAGGCTCTCTCTGATGTCTCTCAGCCCGCTGTATGTAACCATCTCCCCACCCCACTTCTCAAGGACCAAAAGATTAATCAATTTTAATTGAAATTGCAATTGTAACTAATGCAGTTAGTAAATCACATGGCTGCAATCAGCTATGCAGATTTTGACTGAGTATTTGTAAGTGTTTAAGATTTACGGGAAGAGACATAGCCTACAAGTAAACAGAGCAAAGGTACTACACAAAGCCTGTCATCAAGCAGTGGCTATCTCCAGAGTCAGTAGAAGTACTGCCAGCCTTGCTCAATAAGACAAGAGTGCACAAACAACCATCTTTTTTGACATATTATCTTGTGAATGTTGAACTGGAGCATGACTAGACTGTCAGAACAATCACAATTAGATGTTTTGTTTTTCCTAAATCGTTTAAGCCCTACCCCCAGCATTCCCCACTGAGCTCCATGCAGTCCTGCCCTGCATTCTCAAAGAGGCATGCAAGCCCTGTTAGAGCTTATATGTCCCCTCATATCTCCTCTAGCCAGGCTATACATAGGCTGTGTAATATTGAACAGCTGCCGAGAAGGACAAAGTAATTGAAAAATGCAAAAATAAATAATAACAGGGTTGCATTTTTTTTTTAGAAATAACTGCAGATTTTTATTGTGTTCAAAAAAAGTATAAAACAGAATGTGTGTAATTTTGTTGGTTGGAATCCTAGCACATGAATAGGAAAAAGAGTACTGGCAGCAGTGGACTTTCAGGACGCATTGTAAAAGTGGCAAGGATAGGGCCTAAAAATAAATAAATAAATAAATAAAATGTTTGAAATACACAAGCAATTTTAATAATTTTTCCTGTCATACACAAATAATAAAACTATAGATATACTTTTTGTATTAAGCCATTAAGTCAGAAAAACTTCATTGGTGTACATGGAAGTAACACAACTTTCGTCCAACATGGAATTCAAACATTCTGTCAAATGGAGAGCTGAGGAAAATGTCAAGTACATGTAGCATATATTAAACCTTGTAGTTATTTAATTAATTCTAAATTATGTGGGGGTAAAGAAAGATGTGATCACAAAGTGAACATAAAACACAAGCTTAACAAGGCTGCTGTTCTCGGTGTCATCAAAGCATAGCTACAGCTGGTTGAAGGGGACCAAATCCATTGAACAGGTGATTTGGTTCCATTTTACCAGCTTTAGCAAAGCATTGGGTAAGCACTGTTGAGTGGGAGACTCAATTTGATTATGAATCTGGGTTCTGCATCATTACACTGGCGCACTCAAGTTGACAAACAGCCCCTGACAGGGCAACCGGGAGCGAACTTGAAACTTCTTTGAAAAGTGCCTTGGTTAGTCATCACAACGAGTATTACTTCATTTTTTCATAAAAAAAAAAAAAGTACAGCAAGGGCTACCCTTTCTTTGAGTGCTTTTCCACTGCTCTTTTTGTGCTACGGCCGCATTATTCACTTCCACCCTATGCCCATTTGTGCCCCCCCCCCCACCTCATCCTCTAGACAGTGTGCCACCCCTTCTTCTGCCTGTATTCCTGCCTTTCCCTTTCCTATCCAGTGGTCGCAGCCCCCCTTCTTCAGAGGAAGAAAAATTGTACCCAGAGAAAAGGATAATAATAATCCGTCGTGGTGCACTTGAGTCAAATGTCCGGGAGTCATGTAGCAATTACAGCAGCTGATGGATGAAGGCTGGTGTGGGCACAGTGCCGCTCAGGCCACTGAGAAGGGGCCACTCTACCTCTCACTCTTTCATTCTCTCCCTCTGTGTGGCATGCACACACACGCACACTTACATTCACACACTTTCACTACCTTTCCAGGCTACATGCAGGGACAACAGTGCTTCATCTGGTTAAATTCAGCCGATGAGAAATGAAGGGATTTAAACTGAGCAAATGTGCTGTGTGTGTGTCCCTTGCGTTACTGTTTTGTGAGTTGATATCAATGGGAAGCTACTTCCAGCATACTGCATACAGACAGAATTAACTTGCCAGATCTTCTGAATGGTCACTTCTACTTGCTGAATGAGAACATGCAAACCAACACCAACTGTATATTTACAGATGCAGTAACCTGTTCCTTTCACTAAACTTTTAAAGTGCTATTTTCACCACTGACCTCCTACCATGTAAAATAGACTTGCATGCTATCCTTGGATCAGAGAGTTGAAGCCACCCTCTGCGCTCAAATGCATCGTCCATAACAGGGCAAAGGCAAGGACGACTGCTGAGCATTTGATAATGTCAGCATCTGTTGTGTGTGTCACTCATGCAAGAGAAGAGGACAGCGGAGGGAGGGAGGGAGGGAGGGAGAGAGAGAACAAGTAGGCAGGCATTGGCATGACGGCAAGATTAAACTGCCCAATGCAGAGCAGAGGCTAAGTGTTAGAAGACAGCAGGCGAGAAAGACCCCCCCGACCCCCAGGCAGTGTTCACTCACTGAGGCCATTTCACCTTGCATGTCCTTCATTTTGGCCTCTGCAGAAGCTCTTTTTAGCCAGGCTACTTAGTGGACACTGGGCAGTGTCATAGTAGTGGCAGGTTAATATGTCTGTCAAAGGAAGGCATTGAAATGCCAACAGTTAATCCTGGAGTCTGTCTCTCTACTCTTCATAAATCAAATATGACCCCAGTACAGAAGATATGTGGAGCACATTCAAATGTGAAAAGTAGGTTACAAATTGCTGCTCTTCGTCTTTGGTAGCAAACCTGGTTGAGCTTTTAAAGGCTTCCTTTTTGCCTTTTCCAGTGTAATTAACTGTGTTTGGTGTATGAGGAGAACACCATAGTCTAAGTGAGAATAATGTAGTGTTTTCACACCACCAACTGCCAGCAAAGTGCACGGGGGAAAGAAACTGTTTAGAGAAGATTCCAGTGTCATGCGATATGGATTAAAAAAATCAGTGTTGGTTGGTTGTCAGAACACACTGTTGACAATACTGACAAAAGGAAAGAGATGAGTGGAAAGTGTTAGTTCTGGAAAGGGTGGCAGCTCTTGGTGTGGAATAGGAAGAAGGGCATGTCTGCAGCTGCTGACGCCTCCCCCCTCCCCCCATCCCATCCCACCACCACCTCCCGCATTTGTGTGAGGCAGCCGACAATTAGAATCAGCTGACAGGCAGACCCCACTCTGATCCTGCATTGTCATTTGCTCCTGCTCTAATCTAGCTGCCATGCGGCCTAGCAAAGCATTTGGCAAGCCTAGCAAACCTGAACAATGGGGCCAGGAATCAGAGCTGGAGGGGTCGAGCGGTGTACGTGGGGCACCGAGAGGGGTTAAAACGGGTTGCCATATGGCGCAGTACTGGAAGGCCATGGCCATAAACTAAAAACGAAAGAAAGAAATGAGGGCTTTGCATGTTTTTGGAACTGTTACCTCAGCTGCTCGCCTCCACTGTGCTCACACCCTCACTTGTCTTAAAATAAAAAAAAGAAAAGCTAGTACAATCCCGTGCTCCTTCCCCTATATTTTATTCTGAGGAAGGTGGAAAGGACCTTTGGAAAAGATTATAGTATTAATTATTTGGACTGGCTGTGGCATACCACTATGCCTGTGGAAGTAAGGGCTAAGTTGCAGCTGGCTAAGATTCAAGGCCTCTAATGCAGTAGACTAACCAATTATGAAAGGAGCCCCTGTTCCTATGGCGATGTCGCGGCCCAATCATTGGTCTTTTAGCGTTGAGGCAAGTGTGCATATTTTGGCAGCTAGATTAGCACGTGAAGGCTCAAACAGACTTCCTCTCCACAACAGAAATTCTCTGTAGAATGATCCATGAATGATCATTACATGTAAATGTTACAACCCTGATTAAATAAATGAACAGATAATAGATCTGATGCCCAGCACTGCACTTTAAAATGATCTCAGGACTGATCTTGAAATATTCTAGTATCCGGCTTGAAAACACTGTGACCCAAGTCATTTAACACCGATTTATAGCAGGAACTTCACTGCCTTGCCCTCACTGCAGTCAGCACACAGCCTCCCCCCCAACTGTAAATGCATTCTACACCACACTCCCGTTGCAGCATCCAACACATTTCCACAACATCTACATAATAGTCAAATTAGCAGTTAGCAGTATTTATTCAGTGATGTCCTATTTGGACGATCAGTACCTGACCAAGAATACATACTTCTTTACATTCCATAGCTATCATATGTTCATATGGGCACATAAAGAAGTATGTACACCAAGTAGGCAGCCTCTAGCACAGCTTGTGTCCTTACCTTATCCGGGGTGTCGGTGGAATTTTTTTTTTCGAGCCATTTATGTACAAACAAACCCCTGCCTTCACTTACTGTAGACTGTCAGAACAGCCATTTTTTTGTTCCTTTTACACACAATTAGAAATGCAGCAGTATATACTGAAGACCTAAAGGTGACTTTCGGCAGTAGTCCAGAGAAACAGTTAAGGCTTTTTCGAAGTGACTCCTTCATAGCACACTACATGTGTGTTCTAGTCGACACTGGTATCGGTGTCCCAGTGACCCCAGCTGTCCTCAAGTGAGCCAGGGATATCCATAGGGAACAGTGAAAAGAACAGTGCCTGGGATTTCTGCAGCAAAAGAAGGTTGTCCTTGCGTCTTTTTTTCTGGGGAAAAGTAGAGAGAGGAGGAGGTTGGGCTGAGGCTATAAGAGAAGAGAGAGACTGTTCCCCTCTGTGCAACGTCCTTGCGACTTGGCTCCTGTACTCCTTGTCGTCCATGAAAGTTGATTGTACTGTCCTGGGAATAGGTGCGTTTCAAGCCAAATGGCCTCTTCAACATTGCACACATTTTCACCACCCTCTGCTCTCACTCTCGCTCCCTCTTTCCCTCCCTCCCTCGCTCCCTCCCTCCCTCCCTCTTTTTCTCCTTAACTCACTCTCTCCTACTTCATCCATCTGTCTCTCCCAGTCTCTGTGCAGTTGGCTCTCGTTTTAACCTCATCCCAAGAGAGACATCAGACTGGTTGCTGATGTTTGAAAATGAGGGTGATCCAAGTAGAACAGGAAGCTATTGTGAGCAGGATTTGGGCTTTAGGCACCCAGACCAGGGCAGAGGTCACATGCAAGCGCTAATGCCCACTCAGCACTTGTGGATCGGATTGCACTGGGTGTTGTGCATTTTTTTTTTTTTTTTTTCACTGTCCCTCTCTGCTTTCCACCCTGAACCCATACACCCCCCACCCTGAATTTTCTCATTTTAACTTCCCATTCACTGCTGGCTCACCTGCCTGTGTTTGCTTGGTGATCAACAGCTCAAGTTGTGGCACTTGAGGTACAAGAGATCAATACCCGTTTGCGTGGCAGCGCGAAATATTCAGTGGTTCTCTAATGAATCTTAACCCCAGCCCCATACATTCCACAAGTCAACACTGCCCTCCCCTTCCCCCCTCTCCTTCAGGCACCTCTGGGATTTTCAGTTAGATTCCAGGCCATCCGAATGGAGCACTGGTGGAAATAAAACAGGAGTGGAAGGACACTCAGTGCTATTCTGGGCACTTGCGAATCTCCTGCTCAGGAGCTGTAGGTTGGGTAAGTTAAGATATGGTGGAGAGAATGGTCTGGAACAGCGATGGGGGTGAGGGGTGGGTATGAGGCGGATGAATGGTGAAGCCTGAGATGACGCGACGGTGTTGCTAAGTTCTGGAATGCAAAGGGGCTCACTTGTGCAGGTCTGAGGTATGACGTCCTGTTTAGGAAATGTCACAGCGGCCCGAGAGGCCCAGGGCTGGTTAGAGTGAAACAGAGAGGCGGGAGGAAAAGCTAGCGTGGGGTGGGATGGATTGAAGTGGATTCCACTTGCGCATGGACTCCTTGTGATGGTTAAACAGAAGCGGAGAATTGCGGGTGGGCAGTTGCTTGGCTCGCCAAACTTGCCATCACAGAGACAGCATTGCAGTACTCTGGCCGTGCCCCTGCCTTGTGATTAGAGAGTGCAGGGTGCAATGGGTGCAGGATGCGAGAGAGAGTGTAGTGAGCAGGCGAGCAACAGAAAGTGGGTTACTACCCTGAGTGTCGTGGGTTCAGCCAGTGACACACATACCCCACATGCCCCCTCCCTCCCTACCTCCACACACCCGCCTGCCCGCCCGCCATGACTGCTACCACAGTTAATACACCACCACAGCTGTTTGCCATCAATCCGCTTTCTATCCTTCCTAGTGCACACGCACATTCACACACTGCCCTCCCTTAAAACTCACATCCCGCCACAATACCAGTGTCTCTCCGCCGGACGTCATCAAGTTATCCTTCGCATCCTTTTTTCTTCTGCAAAGTGAAAGTCCTGTAATTCCAATCTTTTGGAAGTAAGAGAGGACCACAAGAGTATAGAGCAGAGGCAAAAAAAAAAAAAACGCGAGGTGGGGTCAAAAAAGGCATCCGGCAGGGAAGCTAATGTCCCAGCAGAGAATCACAGTGAATCCGATCACAAGTGGCTGAAAGTAATCTGATCCAGGCCAGAAGGAGAGGCCTTTGTATTTTTCTTTTAATTTAGTTTTTTTTATTTTTGTATTTGTTATTAAAAAATAATAGTAAAGAGAGCAAAGAAAAGGTGGTTGTGTCCCTAGCCCAGCATTTGTGAGTGAAGGAGTCCGTCATTAGATAGCAGCAGTAGCGCTGCAGCCGTGAGAGGCTAATGAGCCAGAGAGCACTCTGCTGCAGCAGCTGCCCGGCCAGCGCAGCTAACGCAAGAGGGAGAGCGAGCGAGAGAGAGAGAGAGAACAGAGAGTGTGAGAGGGGAGGGAGAGAGAGAGAGAAAGGGAGAGAATGAGCAAGCAAGGCAAATCCATGTGGACGATAGCAGTCCTCTCTCCCCACCCACCAAATCTCCTCGTTCACCTGCTCTTCCTCTGTATCCCCGTACTTCCTCGTTCTTCCACGTTCTTCTTCTTCCCTTTTCCCCTTGCATGAGATAAGCCATAGAAAGATTTAAAAAGAAAAAAAACACACACATCCTCAAGGTGTCTGTTTCTCTCTCTCTCTCTCTCTCTCCTCTCTCCCTCCTAGTAAGCAGTTCGTCTCGTAGTGCCGCTGCAGAACAGTAAATTCCACTCCCCCATGCCGACCACGCTACACACGGGCTAGGCAAGACGTGCAGTTAATAACCCCGAGTAGGAGAGAGGGAATGAGCTAGCAAGAGTGAGTGAGGGAGAGAGAGAAAAAGAGGAAGAGCAGGAGAGTGAGTGCGCTGGAGAGAGGAGAGGAAAGCAAGCGCGTCGGAGAACGAGGAAGACGTCAGTGTGGAGCAGGCCGGCTGGGGGGTAAAAACTCTGGTCCAAGGGGTGGCAGGCACAGCCGGCATATATTACCTGTCAGCTCAGTTTTCCCTCCGCGTGCTCACCCTGCTCCTCCCTCTCGCGGCCATCCTGTGTGTGTGTGTGTGTGTGTGTGTGTGTGTGTGCGCGTGTGTGTGTGTGTGCGCGTGTGTGTGTGCGTGCATGCGTGTGTGTGTGTGTGTGCGTGCGTGCGCACGAAGAGCCATAATGACCTCCAGAGCGCTCCAGCTGCTGCAGCCATCGCATGCTCGACTCGCTGAATCAGCGCCTCTGATGGGGGTTAGGGTGGAGGGGTAGCGGCGGTGGCAGTGGTGGTGCTGGTGGGGGGTGGGGTTGCTGTGCAGGGGAGGGAGTTGAACATGGTGAATGGGGTAGACGTGAAGGGGAGGGAAAGAAAGAGAGAGAGAGAGAGAGAGGCTGCAAAGGGAGGAGGGTAAAAGGAGGGGGAAAGGAGCTGCAGGAAGAAAGCACACTCACGCCTTACCTTTTAGGAGAGGAGAGACAGCATGCTGACACGCAGAGCTGCCGTTGCTGCTCTAAAAATGAGGCAGAGGGAGAGGAGAAGGGAGGGGGGAAAACTGCAGCACCCCCACCCCACCCCACCCCCAGTTCCACCATGTGCCTTCTCTGGGCTTGCTGTGAGGATGTCCAGGATTGCAGGAGTGCGCTGTAGGACACTGTTTATGTTCCTTTCTCTGTCGTTCTCTTTGGCAACAGACAGATAATGAATCGCTTACCAAAGCCAAAATGTTACAGATTTTAGGAAGAAATGAGAACCAGGAATGTTGTACCATGCGAGTTTTATCATTTTTGAAAAATATATATTATGTATTTTTGTGTTGTCCTGTTCAGTATTCTGCTTGTCACCTCGTTTCATCAAGGGCTAATTTTACTTTCATAAAATAAGAGACGGGCCGAGGTAGTTGATGGCTGCCTAGAGAATCTGACCTGAAGCTTGGTATGAGTCCGAGGTTTCCTTTCCCTGTGGCGGCTTTTCAGGAGCTGGTCTCTCCTCAGGGGAAAAAGGTCAAAGAGTCGGGTCATTGGAGGGGTGGGGGTTGACGTTGACAGGGTTTGGCAGATGAGGAAGAGGCTAACTGTCGTAGGTCCTGTGCTTGCACTTCAAGAAGGAAAAGCTAAGCCGTGTTTGAGCTTTGCAGGCAGGCAGGCAGGCATTCAAAACATGTGCTGGCCAGTTGCCGGTCTCCTCTCCAGTGTCTCTCTCACCTCCCTGTGACCATATTTAGTCAACCAGTGCAAAAAATAACCCCCCTCGCCCTCCACCTTCTCCCCCTGCTCCGCCACCACCACTACTAGCTCCAGCACCAGCAGCCTCCCCTCATGCAGCTGTCCCCCCTTCTGCCTGCTCCAGGAAGCTTCCATCCAGTGCTCCGCCTATCGATTGCACGTCCTGTACAGCGAAGAGCTAGCCCGTGTTAGCGCAGCCCCGGCTGCCATTTGCTGCACTATTTTTAGTACTGCCAAATAAAGTGGTCTCTTCTCTTTTTCCCTCCTCCCATTGCATCTTCTTTTCATCTTTTTTCACCCTCTCTCCTGTTCTGTCTTTCCTTTTTCCATCTCCTCTGTTTCTTTCATTTTCAACTTTTCTTCCCTCTCCCCTTTTAAATAGCTCTGGAGCATGCTTGATTTGGTAGATATTGCTACTGCTCAACTCTATACTTAGAAATGGGCACAGTTGAGTGTCTGTGAAGGAAGCAAGGGTAGGAGGGAGCTGTAGCCATAGTGCCAGTATTCATGTGAAATGTATTAGGTGCAGGACAGCACTGTGCACTACATCACACCTGTAACCAAGCTTACGACAACACTGCTCCTAGAACGGATTGTTTGCTTCAGTTTCAGTGCGGTCTGATGGTCCCATGTTCTCTTTGTGTGTGCAGTGATTTATCTCTCTTCGTGCTTGTGCATGCTCTTCCTTCAGGGCTTTTCTTTGAAAAAAAAAAAAAAAAAAAAAAACCTCTCCTGCTCATTCATTCATTTATCATGTGTAATTTCTTTCCCCTTTTGTTATAGCAATTTGGCTGAAATATCTGTTTAATTATGAACGTTGGCTGGCCGAGCTAAGGCCTCTCTGTGTCTAGCAATGCCACAACACACCACCCACACCAGCTCTGGTAACAGCTAGCCCAGCGCAGCCCCACTTTCCTAACATTTTAATTGCACTGCTGGAGGCCTCAGCTAATCTCTCAGTGTAGTGTCTCCTCACCATTTAGCGCAGTGTCCCTTTTTAAATAATAATGGGCTTTGAGGAAACATTGGATTGACCTTGGATTCATCCCATTCCTCCTCAGTGCTCACCGGCATGTCTGTGCTGCCCTCAGAGACCCCACAACCCCTGCCCCTTGCCCTCTCCCCTCTCCCGCTTCAACTTAACAGTGAGGAATAATTTGGCCCCAGGCCTCAGAGGCATCCAAATATGCACTTGTTTTCAAAAGATTCTTTTATTAGATGCAAAATGACAAGCTGTTCACTATAAGAAAGCTGGAGAGCTGCTCATCTTTCTGTTTGGAACACATCAAGACTGGAAATAATGTTGTCATCCTTTCTTTGGCCACACTTTTTACTCTTAATAGCAGGTGCTAAAACTGCACTCTATGGCCAATCATTCCTTTGTCACAGTGGTTCAGTAGAGGGCTCATTTTCTCTCATGAATCTTGGTCTGCAGAATGCAATTCAATTAATGCATTGCCGCTCTAATTTATTGCCGCTGGGTTACATTGTATTTATGACTATTACAAGAATTGACTGTTTGCCAGGCATGAGGCAGCCTAATGCATCTACTTAGAGCTTAACCTTCCATCTTATGAGGCCAGTGAAACTATTGAATGGCTGCTGCTCCAACAGCTTTTGCTGAGAGTGCCTGCCAGCGTCTTCATCTAAAACGGCTCCTCAATCCAGCGCTTCTTCATAGCTGCTCTGAGGGCTTTACATGGAAAGTCTTCATCATATTGGTGTGATACGGGTTACATTGTAATGCCATATTTGATGCTCAGTACCCTTCTGTGCTTCACTATTGTGGCATAGTGCAGTTTTAACTGTCCTACCTTCTCAACAGTTTTGCACTTGAATTAACGTGGGAGAGTTTGAGAATGCATTTATTCACGAAACTCCTATTGTCCCTTCTGATCTAGTGCAGTGTTCCTTACTTGTCTGCCTCTGTTAGTTAGTCAATATGTTGTCACCATCTGTGGTCAGTCAGTACATTTACATGTACTAAGAGAAAATCAAATCACCTTAGTCCAGCTAAAATTAAACTTTTAAAATGCTTGTATACTCCTTAATCAGGCTAAAATTTAACCAAACCGGCCTACTCAAGCTAAGACACCCACATAATGCGGTTGGAATCACATTTCTTTTGGCAGGCAGCAGCCAAGATCCCCTTCGGAAGACACGGATGATGGTAAACGGGCTCTGGTAACAACAACAGTTGCTGGTAACAACTGCTGGCCTTTGCAGCATGTGCAGTGTGTGTCTCACGTGTGAAAGTACGAAATGTACCTACATTGCTGCAGCGTTTGCCATCTCTTTGCTCATATTCCCATAAAATATTCCCATAGTCTTCAAATTTATGTTGAAATTTCATGGTTTAGCATATAGCATATTTGTTTTAGCAAAATTTAGCATTTTTTTTCAGAAACGCGAGTATATTTGGGAGGGAGTATATTGTCACCTGAGTCAAACGCACTTTGGTCAATAATTAAATTTTCTTACTATACATGCATACTCAGATTACTCAAATACTCCAGTTAAATAATTTAGTTGTGCATGCACACATATGAGTGATGGCAGCCCATGATGTGAGACGTACGCCATTAAATGGTGAATTTCAGGTAAATATTGGGGATCCCATGATACTCTGAGTGATGGTACACTTGATGTTAAACCGGACAACCAGTCAGTAAAAGTACGTTGTTTGTGCTTTGTATCGTATGCCGTTATTTTGTGTATGTTGATATTTGGTGAAGCAGCGATAGCGACCTGGGTTTGATTCGCCAAACCCCACGTTGCGAGTCTGCATATGTGCATAGTTTGTGTACATATTCTTTCAGTTATGTTGATAATTAAGTTGAAAATGAAATTACGGAAAAGACTGACTTGCCATTGGTGCACAAAAATAGGTTGGCCTGAGGACAACTTCTGCTTTTTTATTTTGTAGGGGTGCACTTTCATTGTAGCCACTTGAGTTTGAGTTCATTTGACAGTAAAGTAAAGTAGATCATCAATCATGTCAGTACTTGTCTTGCTGGTTTGAAAGAGGCAAATGTTTATGATTGGCAAACGTTTGAAACAAGCCCTTTAATTGCCTTAGACTCAGGGGCACAGAGAGACAAATTACTTTCTTAATGTTATTGGTTTCAGCTTCATT
Source organism: Tenualosa ilisha (assembly GCA_015244755.2). Lineage (NCBI taxonomy): Eukaryota > Metazoa > Chordata > Actinopteri > Clupeiformes > Clupeidae > Tenualosa > Tenualosa ilisha. The sequence goes on along the minus strand of PYXC01001310.1, from coordinate 2,125,165 downwards.
TTGGCAGTGGATTGCAGCCCCACTCTAGAGTGATTTTATTCTCCCAGCAGTGCAAAGATTCAAGAGGCAGGATTTACTTTCTTATGAGACATGGTTATAGGGCAAATAAAACACATGCAATAAAAACATTGAAATCACAACATTGTTTCAGCAAATAAATTTCTTATATCTGGGTTGCTAACACAAAGGTGTTCAGGAGGTCAGCAGTAAATTCCCTGTCTCAGTTGTGTTGAAATCAATCTTCAACATGTCTGATTTAAAAAGGATTAAAATGCAGCTCAGCTGTATTGTAGATGGGCCCTGCATGTACAGATGAATGACAAGAAATGTCTTAGCTAAAATGAAAATATATTGAGTGAAAATTCAAATATTTTCTTTGGTCATCTATCAGTTGCTCTTTCACTGAAGTGATTTGAGTTGTAGGAGAATGTCAGTTTTAGTAGCCAATATCACAGCCTATCAAGTATTTAGTAATTATGTTATGCTGTTATTACATTCTTCTGACACCTATGACTTGACTTGAATTGACTCGACAGTCCAAAGTTATTCAGAGGGAGAGTTCTGCTGCCTCTGATCACTTTGAAAACTTTTCTAGCTCTTTTCAAGTCTGTGATCTAACAGAACCTCAGTAATCCCCTGCTCAAAGTGCACTACCCTTTGCCCAAGTTAGTACACCTTCACCACTGTAGTTTGGAAGCTTGGAAGCTTCTTTTTGTTTATTCTGTGTTTAGGCATTGCTCCTAGCAGGCTCCGATGGCAGAGATTGCTTGTAGCCTTTTGATTTACTTCAGATCAGCTCCTCATCCTCTGCCTCTGCCTTGCTCCCTCCATCTTGGTCCCTGTAAGTGCTCCATCATTGAGCAGGTCAGGCTGGTGAGCGGCAGACAACGTAAAAGTGATTTATTGGGGTACAGCTTGGCTACTGTCGGGGGAAGCCTGTGGCACCCGCCTTTCAGCCCACAGTCACTGACCTCACAGCAACACACACAAGCACATACACTTACTGGGTGTCAACACATTTAAGTTAACATTTTTGTTTTTAAGTTTGCAGTAAGACCAGTTTCTTTATGTGTACAGCATTTCATACAGAGTGGCAATACAAATCAAAAAGAGCAGGTCATAGTTAATATGGAGTACATGTAGTAGAACAATCATATGCACAGATTGCAGCATTCAAATTGTAATAGTTGTAAAAGAACTTGCACTGACTATAAATGTAGACATGCAGGTTTATTGCTAAATTACTATGAGGCCAATTACACGGAACATGAACTTTTTTGTCATGTCCATAACACCAATAAAATTCAATGATGCGGTATAATGTGGATGATTTACATGAAATTTGAGCATTTTCTATTTTTGGCTGGGGACCTTAAATGAGAAAAATGGACACAATATTTCACATAATCATTCACATCATACAAAAAATGTATTTTCTCAGGAATTACCCATTAGTTTATTCTGTATTCACATGCACATGTCCATCTTCTTAATCTGTTCCCAAAATTGTAGAACTGTATGCTCAGACTGCTGCAGAAATACCCAAAAAGAAAATGGAAAAGTTTGGTTTTGTCTATTAAATGGAATATTTCCTGAATAAACCACAATGATGACCTTCATGCAGAGCAATAATTAAGCAATGCTTGTGCACTTAAGCAATCTTGTGGTAACCTCTGTTTTTGAATGGGATCAAAATGACTCAATCTTCATTCACCCGTATGTGACCATCCTTTGGCGGAACTCTGTAACGCACAAGCCTATCAACACACATGTCTGAGCAACACCAACTACCTTTAGCCATTCACAGAGCTAGATACACTGACTGGACCAATAGCAGGTCTCTGTGCTGCTGTGCCAAAATACATTCCTTCCGAAAAAAAGGGGGGCAACTCCAGTGCAGCCTGTCGTACAGTAGGAGAGGCATGAAGGAGAAGAGAGAGGGGTACTTACTGCTCAAGGACACAGTCTGCCATAGAGATCATGATTAATAACCCCCACACTTCATGTGTTCACCAAAGATTATTGCTTTTCCAGAAAGAACCAGATTTGTTGACTATCAGTTTCTAATTCTCTCTGTCTCTCTTTCTCTCTCTCTCTCTTTCTCTTTCTCTCTCTCTCTCTAAATAATTAAAACATCCTCCCTGAGCTGTATTAATGCAGTTCACCTGTCTTTTGACAAGGGTACATGTATATCTTCTAACCTTATTTGAGAATTCATCACATACATATTCATTTGATATCAGGCAGTATCTGTCATTACTTATTTATACACATCCCCCTTGTGGCAGCTCGGTGTCAGTGAACTTCCTCTTTAATTGTGATCCCGAACTCGTCGTTATAAGTAGAAAGTATGCTGTGAGCTCACACAGCACTTGAAACAGGTACTGCACTTTTGCCACTGCTCTTTTGATGCACAGCAACTTTGTTTGGCTGCACTACATATCCAGTGACGTTCCTCCGACCAGGTTATCACGCTTAGTGGCAGAGACTCAAACGATGTTCAAGACCGCATAAGCATTAGTGCAAACCCAAACCTCATGTCCTAACCTGTGTTCACATCTGACCTCTGCTTAGCCTTTGAATAATTTATATCGTAGCCCTGAAAAGTAGCATGGTTCCTTGAGAGCTGCAACCTGTCATCTGCAGGATAAACTTCAGAGTGTGGGGGTGTGGTGTGTGGTTTCAGAGCAAGAACACACACACAGTTACTTCCTAGTCCAGAACAGTGTTGTATGGAAGCATTCCGTGTAGGTGGAATTAGTTGGGGTGGGTTGGGGGGGGGGGGGGGGTTGGAATTAAAGGAGAAAACTGTACTGCATAATTTCAGCAGAACGATACTGAGGACTTCCTTCTCATCCTATCTGTGGATGATTAGTTGGACAAGCTTGTCTAAACTTCCAGTATGTCATATTTCCTTTTTTGTTCGCGCTGTCTCCCTAACGCTGCAGATATCTGTAGAAAATTAGATGCTATTTTCTGCCCCATTTTGAAAACTGTGTGTTTTTTGGGCAGGGAAGGAGGGGGGGGGTTGGTAAGATGGAGAGGAAAGAAAAGAGTTTACTGGATAACCGAGCTCAGTAAAAACCCCCTGCAGCTCACACAGCCTAAGCTCCAGCACCTCCGGTAAACAGTTTGGAGTCGAGGTGATTTAGAGCCAGAGATTTATGACCCCGTCGTACATCAGCAATGCTTCTGTCGTGCCCACATTCCCCCCCTCACACCTACCCCACTTCCCCAGCACCCCACAGCCCCCCACCCGCTGATGTTGACGGAGCTGAGGCTGGCGCCCGATCGAAGACCCTCTCCTCCCTGAGACTGAATTCTCCACAGCTCCATGAAGGAAGTAATTCTCCAGTTTACCTCACTGTCAAATGCCATATGCTGTCTAAGTGAGGTGGGAGGGGTGTAAGAGTAGGGAGCGTGCAGTCATATTTTGTGTATTCCTGTAACTGCCATTCCTGGAAGAAAGAGGTTGGGACTCACTTGGTCTAAGAAGAGGTTCTGATTATTATGATTTGTTTATTAATTAATTTATTTGTTGCATCTTCAAAATGTAAGTACTTACAGATGAACAAGTGTACCTACTTTTTTTTGTTTCTGCCCATCAAGATTTGAATTGCTCATCTTGAGCACTGTTAAAGAGGGAAAGAGCAAGGACATCTGTTAGCAGAGCAAGGCCTTTGTTTTATTGCAGAAGCATATTTTTTATCACTCTGACAGAGGAAAAGGAGAGCATAAATAATTGGGTCATGGGTATCAGTGGGCTGTAGGCTCATAGTCTGTCTAGAATGATTGCTTTGAAAAGGCTGAGCTCAGTGATGCAAAATGAATGAGGGTTTCTTTTTAAGCTAGGTGTTGCACCTCTCTCTCTCCCTCTCTCCCTTTCTCTCTCTGTTTCTCGCCCTCTCTCTCTCTCTCTCTCTGAGCCTCTGCGGTGGAATGGTGCAGTCCTCGCCCTTTTAAAATGCACCAGTGGTCTCGTGTGTGGGGCACAAACAGCACCGTCTCGGCTTGGCGCTGACAAGGGAACATCATAGAAATGCAGCGGGTTAACCCCCAGCCTTTATGCTAATGTCCCTTAATGAAGCCGCTCACACAAGGAAGACAAAGGCGTAGTAAGGTCAAACTGAAAAGGGAGAAAATGATTTTCAGACACGAATCAGAAAATGCCCGCCTTTTTTCCCATTTGGACATCTTCCCCCTTAGGCCTGTCCTGCAGTGACTTTGTTCCGGTATATTTTGCCTGGTGGGCACCTCCTAGAACTCTCACCCCCTATACACACACACACACACACACACACACACACATATATCTAACTATGGAGTGACACACACACACAGTCGTGGTCACACTTGGGTAAGTGCTGCTTTGGCACAGGAGGACAGCACATGCAAATGAATGCCATGAGCCCAAACTGTCATATTCTCCAACTGCTAGCATGCCGTCTGGAGGAGTACTCCCGAGGGACAAGCCACTGATGGCATTAATAATATGCAGACTGTTGATTTTACGGTTTATTTAAAGTTCTTCCCAGACCACCTTTGGGACGGCGACTGGTTCTAAGACTTCAAGAAATTCTCCTCCTGGAGCACAGGACTGAGGAAACTAGCATGAGGATACTAGCATATGCACATGCTATGTAAACATTGTTGACCTACAGGACATTGCATTCCCAAAGGGTATGGCCATTAAATATGCAGATTTTTCAGCTCCAAGTTATTTTTGGGAAAGTCTCCATCTCAGCTTTTCCCATCTGGTGTTGAAAAGGTGGACACAAACCCTCCAGTGTAAACTCTTCAGTGTTTTTTCTGGTTTGCGGTGTGCTAGCTGGAGCCGCCCTCTAGTTCCCCACTTTTTAAAGGCGATGAGCTCCCCTGTCAATGACAAATTGCACCCAGGCTGCACATGACAACAGGCCCTGCCGGTTGGCTCCTGAGGGACCCCAGCATCTCGCAGGGTGACCCAGTTCCATCACGCCTTCTTCACATTGCTTCTCCCTCGCTCTGTGCCTCTCCATTTTCCCTCTCTGTCTTGATTCTCGCTCCTCCCGAATGCTCCGCTTGCATAGTTTGCCGTACGTTCAGGATTTAGGCCACAGAAAGACCACTGGAGGGGAAGCAAGCTGCTGTTTCTGCCTTCAAATCTGTCTGCTCCGCCCTCCCACCAGCCTACCCACCCCCCTCTGCGTCTTTGCCTTTCTCCCCATCATGCAAAGTCCACTCAGTGTACTCTGGTCCAGATAGGTCATGCAGGTCCCCCTTTTCTAAAGTGTCAGTCTTGGACACTTGTCTGTACACTTAAGCTCTGTTCAACCTTGGCTCCTATGTCAACCTCATCCGTACGTAAGGAGAAAGGGGCCTGTTCTCCAAGTTCTCTCTCTCTCTCTTGCTCTCTTTCACTCTCTTGCTCTCTCTTTTACTCTCACTCACTCTATCTCTTTTTTTTTCCTCTTTGCCTTTCTAACAAATATCTAGCTGCAATGCAGCAGTGCCAGCCTGTGCATTAATATTTATGCCCGCCCAATCCACCCAACATGGCAGGGAGCCTGTCAGTCCCGACTGCATCTGTGGGGGCTCGCCCCCCCTTCCTCGTGCCACCCTATCCCCCAACCACCCTGGCCAGTGCCAGCACAACACTAACCACAAACCCCATAGACTTTACCAGGGGTCTCTAGATGGCCCTAGATGCCGCTGATGGTTTTCTGCCTAGCAGTGGAGTCTGTTTAGGCTAATGTAGATCTGCGTGTTTAACAAATGCACTGTTGACTGCAGCCGAGAGATATGAAGCCAGCACAGCCTTCTAAGGGCTAGGTTTTTTTTTTGTCTGTTTGTTTGTTTGTTTGTTTGTTTGCCTCCCCCCCCCCCCCATTCCCCTGTTTCTTGGAAAGTCTCCATGTGCAATGATGCGGAGTGTGCATCTGAACTTCCCAAGGTCCAGTCCCCCTCTGGAACTTGTTTGTAACATTGAAACACACAGCTAGTATGGGTGCCTTTTCCAGCCTGAAAGCTATACATTGCCCACAGACTCATGCTCTCAGAGCTATACATTGCCCACAGAATCATGCTCTCACAGCTATACATTGCCCACAGACTCATGCTCTCAGAGCTATACATTGCCCACAGACTCATGCTCTTAACTGGGGCTATTTTCATCCCAGAACTTTATTGTCCTTGAAAAATGCCTGAACAGTACGGTATTGTCCTCATTACCACTGACTGCTTCATTGTGAATATATTTCTCCCCCAAATATAGAGTGCCTGTGTTCAATATGCATATAATATTTATCATCAAGTGCATGTGAGACCAGCAGAAGCCAATAGCGTGCAGCTGGATCATTATCTTGTCCAGTGTTCCTTTCAGAGTTCTGCCATAAAAGCAGCAGTCACACTTGAATGTTTAATCGGCCTTCGCAAAATGAAGTGATGTATGTGGCTGCGGGCAATGCAGGTGCAAGTGTGTGTGTGTGTGTGTGTGTGTGTGTGAGAAAACACTCACATTGGCGTATGCACTGCAGCACAGCAGCACTGTTCTGCAGCGCACCAAGTCAGTATGAAGCTGCTGATGTGCTCTCCCTCTCCCCTCTCTCTCTTTCTCGCGCTCTGTTTTCCACTCCTTCTTTGCTTTCTTCCTTCTCTCTCTCCTCTCTCACACAAAAGCCAGAGACTAGCTTAAGCACAATCCACCCTGCAGCAGTGCAGCTCTCCAGTGGACTGTGCCCCAGCACCCTCTCTCATCGTAGAAATTACATTTCATTAACCTTTCCTCTTTCTCACTCCATCACCCCCACCTCTCTTTCTCTTTCTTTTTTTCCTTTCTCGCTCTCTCCTTCCTTTTCTCTCTCTTTCTCTCCCTCCATTATGTACAACCTATCGAGGAGAATAAAAGCCGTCCTCAGAATAATGCCAAAGCCCTTCTTAGAGTAATGGCAAAACCCTCATGACGTTTTGAGGTTACCTTTGCCACTTTGACACAGTGGGATCAAATGAGTGCCAGAGCAGGGCCCTTTCGACGACCAAACGATCCCAAAACGTTTCAAGTGAGACGGATTTTCTTTGCATAAAATGTGGCACCCTCATTGATGGCGTAAGATCTGCAGGTCAAGTTGTTGTACGGAGCCGATGGTGCAGAACTGCTCAGAAGTAGCACAGAGAAGAGTCAAAGGAGAGGGAGGAAATAAAGAGAGAGAGAGATGAAAGAGGGGAAAGGTCAGACACCTCTCAGAGAGCGGAGGACTGATGTGCATCTCTTCGGTCCTTCTGTTCTGTCCCCTTAGACTGCTCTTTGATGTCCATATTCCTCTCTGTACCCTTTTCTGCTGTAGCTATACATTCCCCCCCTCCCCTTTTTTGTCCTTTTTCCTGGCTTTCTCTTGTCCTCCTCTCTCCAGCGCCCGCTGCTCACCCACCAATGCAGCCCATTCTGCTGGCAGATGCTGCACAGATTCCCAATCAGCCCCCTCTTGTGTGTGTCTGTGTGTGTCTGTGTGTGTGTGGGTGTGTGTGGTGTGTGTGTGTGTGTGTGAGTGAGTGAGTGAGAGAGAGAATGTGAATTTGTGCTTGCTTGTGTGTGTGTGTGTGTGTGTGTGTGTGTGTGTGTGGTGTGTGGTGAATTTGTGCTTGTGTGTGTGTGCATATGTGTGTGTATGTATGTATCTCCATGTATCTGTGCGACTTTGTGCGTGTGTGTGAGCTCCCACAGAGCCTCAGCCCCTAGTTGCAGCTTGAACGCTGTCCCTTGTGCAGACATCCCCATCTCCTTGTTTCTCTTATCGTGGTCTCCTGCGGCTCTGCCCCCACTCCCCTTTCCCCCCGTGACCTTCATGAACCTTGAGTGGGCTCTCGATAAGGAGCCGCGTGTTGGCGCATTAGCATTCCCCAGCAGAGAAACAAGAGTCTGGATGATAGGCGCATTATGCACAGGAGACTATTACGGCGGCAGTGTGAGATGCATGTTAATGGATACCTCTCCCTCATCGTTCACCTGAGCAGCAGGGATAAGGAGCACTTACAATGTATAAGCATTTACACTGTCAGTGACACTGCCCTATTGTCAAATGACGTCACCTTACAATGCAGTAACCCCCCCGCCTTTTCAGTGCCATGCGTGTGCTGCTGTCCAAACTCCCGAGGCCCTGGATTGTGGACGAGAAGAAAGACGATGGCTATACAGCTCTGCACCTAGCAGCACTCAACAACCACGTGGAGGTGGCCGAACTTCTGGTGCACCAGGTAAACTAACCATAACCATTACAACCTCCACACACACACACACACACACATATACCCACTCACACTCCATCACACCTGCTCACATCTAGCACAAGTCTTACAGTATGTTTATATGATACAAGATACCGAGGCTCGTATATATGAGCTCGTAGATATGTTCATTCAGATGTTTGTGTGTTTTACATGCAGCTGGGAAACTCAAGGAGATGATGTGCTCATGTTTTGTAGCGTTTTCAAATATTGTTCTCTTGGTAACTGTATCCAATGGAGTGTAGTAAATAGAAAATGTTGCGCTGAGGGGGCTACGGCAGACTAATAAAAAAAACAAAAAACATCAGTGAGTAGAAACCGTGATTGTTTAGTTAGGCTTATGACCATCAGACATAGCTGAAAGGAAACAGACCCATAGTTTAGAAATAGTGTAACTGTGGAATGATGGAAAGTGAATTTTATTTGTAACAACGTGAAACTTGGAGCGCTACAGCTCGTTAGATGCCATGACGTGTCTAAACTGACCTGGGACCAATCCAGTCTTGTGTGGTTGTTTAGGACAGAGGCCTGGGTGAGGAGAGTCAGCAGCAAAAGAGGCTTGTTAGGGACCTCATTAGGACCACTGCTGGAGCATTGCCCTTGGCTCTGGTTCCTGGGCTGTCTGTCGCACCGTCCCCCCGGCCAGGCCTGCCAGGGTGCCGTCCGGCGATGGGCCGTGGCAGGGTGGCGCTAGTTAGCACTGGCGTGCGATGCCGTGACTGCAACATTCCAGCAGCAGAGTGAAGATGCCACCCTGCTCTGTGGCAAGGGTATGTGGACAAGTGGTGGGCGGGGAAACCAACTGGCCCGTGCCCGTGGCCCACAGGCCCATGGTAAAAGCCATGGCCAGAAACAGAATCTGCAGTGGCACAGTAGCACGGAGTCGCATGGTGCGTCGCGGTCGGTGTGTGTCTCAGAGCACATCTGAATATGGACGACCTGGGCCAAGTAAAAAGCACACAAACCTCTTCTTAGCAGGATATGTCATTCCTGTAATGGAGTAACTGTCGTCAAATGTTTTTGAGGTGGGGCGGTGTGAAAATTGGATTTTTTTTGTTGTTGTTGCATCGGGCCGGTAAACAAATGTGAACTCTGCTGATGCTGAAAAATCTACATACTCACTATAACACCACGCAAATTGAAAAACAAGGGAGAGGGGCAGCAGGCCTCGTGCCTGTCTGGCAGGGCCATTCATTTGGGTGGGTTAAACTGTAAACTCTCTTGTGCGAGCGCACTCTGCTGCGCTCTATGCTGTTTGTGTGTGTATGCACAAGCTAGCGGCTCAGCCAGAGGTGATGGCAGCCCACACCGTAACGCCTGTCCCCGTGTGTTCACTCCTCAGGGAAATGCCAGCCTGGACATCCAGAACGTCAACCAGCAGACCGCCTTGCATCTCGCCGTGGAGCGCCAGCACACCCAGATCGTCCGGGTATGTGCCCTGTTAATGCCACCTCTCCTCCTCCTCTTCTTCTGTCCTCCATTTCCACTTCGTGCTAATCTAATTTGTTGTTTGTTTGTTTTTGAGAAATTAAAGTTCAGTCCTCCTACTTGTTCATTCGGCAACACCTTAACCATACCCAACCCTAAATCCTAAAAAACCCTAAAAAACAAACATGAACCACAACCCTAACTTTATTATCTGAATCTTTTCTTTTTGCACGAGCTGTATACTGTGTCATGCTGTAGTTTGTGGATTGTGTTCATGTTAAACTGTTTAAAAATGTCAAGTGTGAAGTTATATGCATTCTCTAATAATAAAGAAGTGTTAATCACACACACACACATACACATACACACACACACACACACGACCCTAACTTGATTTATGCATAGTGTCTGTAGCAGAGTATTCAAGCACAAGTGTAAACCCCAATTCTCCACTAAACCCTCCATCCCCACCCTCCTGCACCACTCCTCAGGCACTAGCACGAGGCCCGTTTGACCTCACCTTATCACCATACCTTCTCCTTCTGCCTTTCCTCCCCTGATGCTCAAAGCTCTTGCAGTGGCGTGGGTGTTGTGTTAGGGGCAAACCTTAAGATGGTGGGCCTGCTGCTGCTGCAGGATGAGCCCTTCAGTCCTGATTGATGGAGTGCTGAGGAAGAGCAAAGGGATGGGAGTGGTGGGGATGGTGGTGGTGGTGGTGGTGGTGGTGGGGGGAGGGGGGGGGGTGTAGGAATGACTGTGTGAGTGGAATGAGGAAGTCCTAGGGAAGGCCTGTTGAGCTGCCATCTTGTGGACACTGATGGAACTACATGCATAGCTTTTAACCTAAAGCTTGGGTGTTTCTGTGGATCTTGTAAAATGTGCTGAAAATTGCAGTGTTCTTTAAGGATTAACTCATTCATCATTCATCCTGAACAGTTTCAGGAATGGAATATTGACGTTGGCGTTTAGTGCATGATCATTAAATGTATTGCTCATATTACTGAAGTGTTTATTTCGTCTCTTCCTGTGAATAGATTGTCTGGAAAGATATCATGTGATGTATGTAGAGCTGAGAAGACATCCTGGTTTCTAGAACGTTCTCTGATTGTGCTCCCCTAGCTGCTGGTACGTGCAGAGGCCAAGCTGGACGTGCAGGATAAAGATGGGGACACGCCGCTGCATGAGGCCCTGCGCCACCACACGCTCTCCCAGCTGCGGCAGCTGCAGGACATGCAGGACGTCAGCAAGGTGGAGCCCTGGGAGCCCTCCAAGAACACGGTACGAGCACCCATCCGCCCTCGCCACCGTCACGCATCACACACCGTGGCACTACCAGGCCTCATCAGCACCGAACACTTAACACACATTTACACACATAATGACTCGGAGATTGATTTTTCTGTAGTGCTTTACAAGTTACAATTTACATGGTACATTTTCATCAGTTGATGTGCCTAACAGGGTATAGGAAACTTTGACATTGGTGGTGTTGGGCATCTGGGCAGTAGGCTGAGGTAGACAGTACCAGACACTCTGCGTGAGTGTCTAACTTCAAAATGAAACCCCTGGCTTCTCAAAGCACAGTTTTCTCTGTGTGAGTGTCTGGTTTAGACAGTGATGGCTACCTCTAAAATGGGAGGGTGAGCAGGATTTTACCTAGTCAGGCCAAATCTCTTGCTCCTCTTCTCTCTCTCTCTCTCTCTTCTTCTCTCTCTCTCTCTCTCTCTCTCTCTCTCTCTCTCTCTCCATCTCCCTCTCCTTCCTTCCTTCTTTCTTTCTCACTCTCTCGCTGTGTCTCTCACTCTGTCTCTTCCTCTCCGTTACCATAAATTACTGGAGTATATTCTCCATAGCTGTCAGGACATGCAGTATGTGCTAACGGTGACAGATTGGCTCTTGGTCTGTGCATGGTGTTCCTCAGCTGCTTGAGTAAGCAGCCCAATGAGGCCTTGCAGACAGACACAAGGTTTTACAGTGTAGCGCCTCCAAAGCTGTCGGCCTAAGCACATGCTTACTAAACAAGCCCCTCACAAGTGCGAGTCCTGCTCAGTCATCAGACGAAACCGAGTGTGTGTAAGTTTGTGTCTGCGTGCGTACGCACAAACTTGTTTAAGTGTGTATGAGTTTCTGTGTTTGTGTGTACATGCAAGCGTGCGTGTGTGGTGTGTGTGTGGCCACCAAGGCCTGCTCATGGGCTGGTGGGGAGGTGTCCTCTGTCACCAGGGGGAGGACTACACAGCAGCAGACAGTCCCTAATTGAGACATCAGCTGTGCGTTTGCTCTGCTGTCGCGCGCTTACAAGATGAGAATTGAATTACCCGGCTCAACGGGTCCATCAGTGCCGACAGAGACCGCGCAGAGAGGGAGCGAGGTGCAGAGAAAGAGAGTGCAGCGGACAGAGCGCAATCAGGGAAATGAACCCAATTGTGCCCATACAATCATGGAATTCTGCGCTGCAAGTTTATGACATACACACACACATACACACACATACATTCACTCACTCTCAAACACACACACTCATTGGAGCTTAGCTGTAAGCCTTTTGTGTCTGTGGGAGTCTCCCAGTGGTTACAAGTGGTACATTATTATATACACAGTCTCTCCTCCATTATAAGTGTCTAGCATTACTACTCTGACATGGGGCTGCTGTGACACCTCCGGTACCCCCCACCCCGTGAGGTTCTCTCCTCACTCCCCTTCACGCCCACCCCCTTGGACCTGCCACTAACAAATCAACCCCAGCCCCCCACCCACACCCCCTCTCCACCCTGCTCTGTGTTGCTCCGTGTTACGTCATGCCGGGCTGCTCTGCTCAGCTTGCCAGTTCATCCCTGGATGCTGGTCCTGGGCCTACCGTTCCGCATCGCTACTGTTTGATGGGGTTGAGACTGGCGCAGGCTGGCTGACCTGGGACCAGCCCAAGTACTCATCATCCCAACCCCTCCCTCCCCCAATGGCTGCTGTAAATCAGCACGTGGCTGACAGGAGGCTGCTCCCAGGCCAGGCGCCTGTCATTTATTACCACAGACAGAGTGACAAATCTCTCCTGTATCACGCTATCACCCTATTATCACAGGCAGAGAGAGAGAGAGAATGAGCGAGATGGAGAGAGGTGGAGGCCAGCTATCCATTTAAAAGACTTCCAGACAGGGAATTTGTATGCTGAAATATCTAATAATAATCTGTCATGGCACGTCAACTAGTGTGCAAAATCCATTATTTCACATTCAGGGCAATAGACTGGTCCAGCGTGCTTTATGTGGATACCCCATTCTATGGAGGGGAGAGGAGAGTGTGCTTGCACATCTAATGAGAATGTTTGTGCGTGTGTGTGTGTGTGTGTGTGTGCATGCATATGTGCGTGCTCTTGCCTCCCATCGCAGTTAATCATGGGCCTGGGCACCCAGGGGGCAGAGAAGAAGAGTGCTGCCTCCATCGCATGCTTCCTGGCCGCCAACGGCGCAGACCTCACCATCCGCAACAAGAAGGGTCAGTCACCTCTGGACCTCTGTCCTGACCCCAGTCTGTGCAAGGCCTTGGCCAAGTGTCACAAGGAGAAAACCAGGTACGGCCAGTGCCATTCATTTTATTATTTCTCATATAGATTTTGAAACAGAACTTCTGCCATTTCATGTATTTGTCTCAGAATTAAGGGTCATTCACACCACCAATGGAGACTTCGTCTTGGTCTTGGTCTTGTTATCGTCGGTCAGTGTGGACGCTAATGTCATTGCAGTTACAGTTAGTTTTGTAGTTATTGTTCCTGATCTGAATGACCTGTTTTTGTCTGCACCAGGCTGTGTAACAAATAGAAAATACAGGCATGAGCTCCTAAACGTTATTCATCTCTATTTTGTATGTTATCCCCCTCCCTCCCTCTCTCTCTCTCTCTCTCTTCCCTCCTCCCTCCCTCTCTCTCTCTCTCTCTCTCTCTTCCCTCCTCCCTCTCCTCTCTCTCTCCCTCCCTCCCTCCCTCTCCACCTCTACTTCTCTCTCTCTCTCCCTCTCCCTCTCTCTCTCTCTCTCTCCCTCCCTCTCTCTCCGCCTCTCTCTTTCTCTCTCTCTGTCTATCCCCCTCCTTCTCTATCTCTGTCCCTCTCTATCTCCCCCTCCCTCCCTCCTTCTCAATACCTGCCTACCCATCCGCCCCCATTCTTCTGCAGCGGGCAGGTGGGCTCTCGTAGCCCGTCTCTGAACAGTAACAACGAGACGCTGGAGGAGTGCATGGTGTGCTCGGACATGAAGAGGGACACCCTGTTTGGGCCCTGCGGCCACATCGCCACCTGCTCCCTGTGCTCCCCTCGCGTCAAGAAGTGTCTCATCTGCAAAGACCAAGTCCAGTCCAGAACTAAGGTACAGTAACTGCAGTACTATAGCACATTGACATGTACAGGTGATGGGGAAACTGGTATCACTTACCAAGATCAAGGCTCTCACTTACTTGAAGGTTCCATTCCAGCTCCCATACACAGAATTCTAGAATGTTCTGGAATAGCAAACCTCCTGTGCAATAAAATTTTTCTCAGCTTGTTGCTCATATGTTCCTGTGTGTGTATCCAGATCGAGGAGTGCGTTGTCTGCTCTGACAAAAAGGCAGCCGTTCTCTTCCAGCCTTGTGGACACATGTGCGCCTGTGAGAGTAAGTGATCATGCCTAATAATCACTCAAATTGTGTGTGATGTGTCTGTGTGTGTGTGTGTGTGTGAGAGAGAGTTGGGAGCTGCATCGATCTCCGTATGCATGTGCAGAATTAGTATGTGGGATGGTGTGTAGGTCAGACTGGTGCTCTCCACCAGTGCAGACATTACTGAGCGAGTAGAGATCTCCACTCAGTCACACGCAGCAGGAGTTACTGAGCAAGTAGATATATCTGCTCAGTCACACGCAGCAGGAGTTACTGAGAAAGTAGAGATGTCCACTCATCACACACAGCAGGAGTTACTGAGAGAGTAGAGATGTCCACTCAGTCACACCCAGCAAGAATTACTGAGAGTAGACATGTCCACTCAGTCACACAGAGCAGGACTTACTGAGCGAGTAGAGATTTCCACTCAGTCACATGCAGCAGCGATATAGGAAAGCCCATTCCTGTTCCCTCTTGTACACTTTGATATCTACATTTACTACATGGACCTGCTTGGAACTTTTAGGGTTTAAGGTAAAAAGTGCACGCAAGACTGTGGCCTCACTCTTCTGTTTTGTTTTGTTTTGTTTTGTTTTGTTTTTCAGACTGTGCGAGTCTCATGAAGAAGTGTGTGCAGTGTCGCACTGTGGTGGAGCGCCGCACTCCTTTTGTCATGTGTTGCGGAGGGAAAGGTATGGAGGATGCCACTGATGATGAGGACCTTAGTGAGTGAAGCTTCCACACGTTCCCTTTTAATTCTTTACCTCTCTCTCTGTCTCTCTAGCCTCTTTTCTTTATTTGCCTCCACCTGCCTTCTAGTGTTTGGCACCTCTCATTTTGTGTGTCTATTGAATGTAGTGTATTTTTGTGCTTCTTTTATGTTGTGTGCCTCATGTCTTATTTTCACATTCCCTGTGGCCGTGTTATTTTCTGAATGTGTTTCGAGACCAGGTCGCTCCTTAAACCTCTCCGTGGGCCTTTAGGGAGAACTTTGAAAAACATGGGATTAATTAGTTAAGTCACACTGGAGCATTCCGACCAAGAGTTCTGGAATGTTCTGGAACATTCCCAACTCATGAAATGTAACTCAGTCATGTGAATAGATTGAGAGTTTTTTTTTTTGTTTGTTTTGTTTTTTTTTTTAAGGAAGAAATATTTGAAGCTCTTGAACTCATTCTAAAAGTCTGTCCACAGAGTAGCAGGTGCCAGAAAGTGCTATTTTTGAAATTGGGAAAATATTTAATTTTTTTTCTTTGTCTTTTCTTTTTGTTCTTTGTCTTGGCCATGAGTCAAGATCAGTGCATCATGTCTTTCTCCGGCTCCAGCAGTATTAAAGATGTCCGCCTCCCTGCCCTCCATCTTATTGTCCTGGGTCTGATGGATAGAGTGGAGATGGGTTTGAGGCTTCATTGGTCTTTTGATGGCTTCTTTGTCTCTTACTTTTTCGTGTCCATGATTATGAATGAGTTTTTTTTTTTTTTTTTTGGGTCATTTCCTCCATCCAGCTTTTTTAAATTGTGCCGTATTAAGTTCTCTTTGTGTTGGTTACTTTATCATCCATTTGTTCCGTAGCCGTGGAGAACATTTTCCCATGGTCCCCGTTTGTTGGTTTGATTTGAGTTAAAAGGGAAACTGGTGCGAGTTCACTTCTTAAAGAGATTAATCTGCAGAGGGATCTGTTTCTGTGGAGCAAAGTGCTCAAGTCAAACACATCTATCCATGTTTGCACTCAAACAGGACCACTGAAAAAAACACTCAAACACACAGACTCTTTCTGTCTCTCTTACACACACACACACACTCACACACACACACACACTCACACTCTCTCTCTCACATATATACACGTGCACACATAGTCTAAGCAATAGTGGAATGCTGCTTATCCACCAGTCCCATCCCCCCATGGGCCTTCAGTACTAAATCACACCCACTTGTGCGTGTGCTTGCACACACACACACACACACACACACACACACACACACACATACAGCACAGCATAGCACAGCACTAATGGTGCTCCCCACCACCACTCCAAACCCACAAGCAAGGGATAAGCAGAGGCCTTTTTTCCGTCCCCTCACACCCCAGCCGCGCGTCATCCTCCGTGTCTGGCACTCCAGGGTTAGGAGGAGAGATGGATAACACCATAGAAGGGATTCTTCTCCCCTGCGCAAGTCACTGTGGCGTGCAGCAGCAGCAGCAGCAGTCTGTCTGCACGGCCACCCTGCTTGCATTCCCGCCCGCAAGCCCTCAGAGCAGGTCCCATTCTATGCGCAGACTGCCGTGGCAGATAAGAGCTTGAAGCTCCACTTGGCCCACAAATCCGAAATAGCCACGCCAGAGGGGAGGTCAGCCCTCATGCACTTGGGACCAGCAGCAGGTCACCCTTTTTGTGTTATTTTATTTTGTTTTCTTTTTTTTTAACCCCCTCCCTTTCTGCCGAGGCATCTCACATCATGTGATGTCCTCCATTAATGCTGCCATGCCATGCCAGTGCCCCACAGCACAACCTTGCGTTACATTAGTAATGCCACCTACTTTGAAGTGCAGCTCTGTGCTGCGTGCTACTGTAGCCCTGGCCCGCTTTTAATGCCCAGTGCCAGGCTTGGTTGGTAGTCTGCAGCAGTTATGAATTAAGCCATCAAATGTGTCTGCCTGGCTTAACTCGGCATGCAGTCAACTGTTTAGTCAATCATGTGTTCTATTCCTTGTCTCCCCAACTCCTGAGTGGAGAAACTGGTCCGTCATCTCTCTTGATGGACTGATTGGTGGGATCTGCAATGGACATGAAAGGTCACATTTTCTTTTCTTCCAAAACTCCCAAAACCAGCTGCCTGCAGAGGTCCGACAACACATTCAATGAATACCAAAAAAACGGTCCCACTAGCCAATTTTTCTCTCATGGTTTCCTCCCCTCCACCCCTTTCACACCAAAAAAGCAGTGATGCCTGCTGCACTTCTCTCTGCTGTGACTAGCTTCCTAGCTTGTCGCTCAGGCCATTTTCCTCTACTTTGCTCTCCTTTTCCTCCTCTTCCTCCTCTTCCTCCTCCCCCTCCCCCCCCCCCTCTTGCCGCCACTCCTCTGCTCCCTATGAGGGGCCAATGCTGTGGCTGAGCCTCAGGAGGTGCTGGTGGCCTGTGCTTGTCGTAACACTGTGACTGGTTGCTTCTCAGCAGGGGGCTCTAACTCAGTTGCAGGGGGGTCGCAGGAGCTTCTCCAGCCCAACAATCTGGCGCTAAGTTGGTGTAAGTATTTTATCAATAACCCCCCCCCCCCCCACAAAAAAAGGGCCTTCAGAACACCACTACCTCCACAAGACAAATGCATACACTCGCCTACACACTCACAAACACACACACACACACAGAAGTTCTTGTCAAAATTAAGCATGTTCATTTTTTTTGGTTTAGGAGTATATTACATTTGATTAATTATGTGTCCCTGAGAATTTGAAAGCATACAACATAATTACAATCAATTCTGGAAAAAGTCTTAAAGTTAATCCATGCTAAGGGGAAAAAAAATATCTCAACGGTGACCTCTTCAGTGACTCAAAATAAATTGCTTGTTGATCTTCAGCCACCACCAGTGGAGAACAATCCTGCTGTTTTTGTATCTATGTGTCATTGCTTGCCCCACAGTTTAAACCATACTGGGACCGTGAAACCTGGTAGTGTCCGTCCCCCTCAGACTACTAGCAGATAGGGTGAAAGCAGAGTGAGAGGCACTAACGTTCACTAAGCTCCATGTTTTATTTTCGCAAGGAGGTGGAAAAATCCCCCTTTATGCAGACCTTAGTCGAGCCCTCATCCACTGATACAGAAGATCATTGAAAAGTTTATATTATGACCTGAAGTGACACTCCCATTTATGCAGACCGGATCTATTCACCTTTGCTCCCATTGGTAACGTGTTATTTTGCTCTGTCTTGGTCAGTATTCAGTGATCTTTGCTAATAGTGTACCTCTAAGCTCCTAGCGGTAGACTTGCCTAAGCTCATCTTGTTAAAAGAGGTGTGGGTTCAGGGTAAGCAGACCAGGCCAACCCAGGGGTCCTCCAACTGCTTACTCCCTCCCCCTGGAGGTCTGTCGGGGGGTGCTATCCCATAACGCACCTTGCACATCTGTCTGTGATTGGCTAAGGAGTAATGAGGTGTGCTCTCTTCCCCCTCCCCTTTTCCCTTTTTTTTTTCTTTTTTTGCAGCCAGCGGCAACATCCCGGCTCTTCAGAGAGACAAGGACAACACCAACGTCAACGCTGACGTGCAGAAGCTTCAGCAGCAGCTGCAGGACATTAAGGAGCAGGTGAGGAGGAGATGGTCTCAGACAAGAAAAGAGACAGGCACAGGAGCAGCTCTCCTGCATCCATAGACAGACAGGCGAAGCGTACTAAGTGTGGTTAATTGTATTAGGTGTGGTTAAACTTCAGGATTTTACAGTATTACCAAAGAAGCCATGCTAGCTTCCTAGGCTCCAAGTGTAGAGAGCACACCATAAATAACAGATTTTCTTTTTTTTTTGTTATACTTGCTCTAGAGCAGAATGTGTTCTTTGCTTGTTCAAATCTGTTTCTGGCTCTCCAAGTGGCTTAAGAGTTTGCCATTCCTCCCCACAGACCATGTGTCCAGTGTGCCTGGATCGGCTGAAGAACATGATCTTCATGTGTGGCCACGGCACCTGCCAGCTGTGCGGGGACCGCATGAGCGAATGTCCCATCTGCCGCAAGGCCATCGAGCGCCGCATCCTGCTCTACTAGAGCTCCATGCTTCGTCTTTCAGGCCTCTGCTCCACCGCTTGTCAACCAACCAACCAACCAGCCAGCCAGCTAGCTAGCCAGCCAGCCGCTTTCTCTCAAGCACACAGCACTCCTGTGTCTCCAAGACCCCCCCCCTCCCCCTCCCCAATTCTCCCACTAAGCTGTCAGTCATCAGTGTTAATGGTGTAGACTTGTCGTGCAGAGCTCTCCTGGTTTGTCTACTTTGGCAAAAAAATACCACCTCATCCATGTCTGTGCATCAGCTGAACAGCTCTCTTCAGCTACCCCCCACGCAGTTACTGGTGCTCTGTGTGTCTGTCAGTCTTGGACTCTTAAGTCCTCTTGGTATAGATGCACCTTGTTAAGACTGTAAACACCAGTGGCAGATCAGATGCAGCCGTGTATAGAAAGGGGTTTCAGAAAGTCCCTCTTCCCAGTCCCAGCGTGTGCCTCTGACCTTAAACTTTGAAGTGTCACTGCACATGTGACCAAGCAGGCCTCCCCCACAGTCCCACCTGCATTGCTACAAAGCTCTGTGTTCTTGCTAATTGTTTTTCCTCTTTTCTTTGAATAATGTAATCTGATCCAAGCCTAACTGTACAGGATGCTGCCCAGCGTGGAGCTCGTGACGCTCTGGCCAGTACAGCAGAGCTGTGGTTCCACGTGCAGCCTACCGTCATGCCAGATGCTTATGTGATAGAAGCCACCTTAGTCTTTTTCGGGGGGCCGTTTTAGTGTTCTGCTAAGTCGCATTTCAAGTTTTTGTCCGGTCCTGAATGGACGTGTTTTCGAGTCAAGTTCCATCCAGGCTGCTCGAGTCGCATACTGAAGCCCCAGGAAGTCGGAGGCGAAGCTGTCCTGATGCCAGCCACACTGGCCGCTGTGGAGGCGGGTAGGAGGTAGCAGTCGGCCCATCTCGCAACACGTGTAGTATTGGTATGACTGAGTCTTACACAAGCCTCGAGTATTACTGCAACACGACTCCAACCCCCCTGCCCCTGACACTGATGCAAAATTGTGCTGTTACACGTGTTTTCATTGATCCTCATGTTGTATAAGGCTTGGAACTGGATTGTTTTTCGGTTAGGCATGTGTTCGCACCCCCTACCATCATGTTACAGGTCTATGAACACTGAGGTTATGAAGCTATTATCATTTTTGTTTTTTCTCTCTAAATGTTTGCTAATGACCATAGAGGATTCTGTGCCATTGCTTCCAAAAAGAACACTGCAACACCCTTGGGGATAAGGTGCTGTTTACCTTGTTTTTTTTTTGTTTGTTTTTTAATACCATTTTATTTAAATGCATCATCATGGAAATCCGAATTGAAATGAGCTAGAGAGTACAATCTAATATAAAGCCAAGATTTCAAAGCCTCTACTTTAGTAGTGATAGAATAAATTATTTTATATTGTTACGAAGATATGAGGGGTATTTCAGATTGTGTAAAAGGGGTAGTTTTTTTTTTCCTCTCCAAAGTGGTCAGCCTCAACGGGGAAAAAAAATATGAAAAGGAATAAATGTTAATGGAATTTTGGACATCACTTTTTTTTTAGTTCTCTAGTATTTTCTAGACTATATTCAGCCTAGTACAAGTTAAACTGAATTAATTACCATCTCAAGTCATGCGTCCTGTTCAACCATGTTTATTTTTAGAAAAGAGGATGCCAGTGAGTTGGCTTGAGTGAGTGTGCAGGCATGTTGGGTCAGTTGTGTCTGAAAACAGCATTTCAGATCTGACCCCCTCTTGCAAATCAGAAGACCTCGGCGATGTTTTCAGTAGCCATCTTGGCTGTCCGTGCAAAGGTCCTGTTTTAAAAAATGAATTATGAAAAAAGTAGCTACATACTTTTGCCTTTTTAACCAATTTTTTATCATGTTTTCAACGATCATATTGACATTTGAAACTAGATGCACTAACGTACTTTAATGGTAGTATTTTGTACCTTATTTCTGTTTGTAACACTATCCTGGTTTCAACAATTTCACTACACTCTTCAGTGGCATGAATGTTTGTGTTGTATGCGGTTCAGCCTCTATCATTAAATGCTGTCACTCTGTATTGTTAAGTGCTTTTAAATGAAATGCATTGCTGAATAAAGGTCTAAAGGAACAGTGTTTAGATGCTTATTCCTTGGCTGCTACAAACATCAGTCTAGTGCCTCTGCTACAACAATGGCTTATTGCAGCCATCTCCTTCCAGGGACTCTCTCCCTCCCTCCCTCTTTTTTTCTCTGTCTATTCTTTACTCATGCATACGCACACACAGACATATACATACACACACATACAAACACACACTTTAGATGGGTGTCCAATTTAAACGAGCAAATAAAAACTGCCAATGTCGGAGCTCCAGACAGTAAGTAGTGTAGAGCCCCAGACAGTAAGTAGTGTAGAGCCCCATCTGTCCTGAGGGGGGCCACATTATCCCTAATGATGCCATGCATTCTCCTGGAGCGGGAGATGTGACAGCCACACGCATCTGATGCATGTTCCCAGCCTTGAGAGGCTCCTGGTAGAAAGCATTCCAATCAGGCCCGACCGAGGCCCATCTCATTCATAATCTTAATGGCTCTTAGCTTCACTCGGATGATCCAACCACTCCCCCCACCCCCCCTCCTCTAACTCGCACTTCGTTGTGTTTACAATAGCCCGTGTAAAGCTGAGCCTCGCTCCCAAAGTGCCCTCGCTCAGCGTCCTACCCACCCACCTACCCTTCTGCGCTTTCAGTATGCTGGAATGAGATTCGCTGAGCAGGCGCAGAACGTAACATTATCTCACTGTTGTCAGCTCAGGTCGGCGCTCGATGGATATTACAGGGCCTGTGGTGATGCCATACCGCTTGGTTCATTACTCGTTCAACTCTGTGTATGAAAGTGCCGTTAAGCCCAAGGCTGAGTGGCCCTTGAAGGGCGAGATGTGGAATCAATCATACTCCCGGACTAAATGTCTGTTTTAAGGCTCTTCAAAAATCTCAAAAATTATGTCGGGCTTCAGAGGGGTCCTCATGAAAGATGGTGGTGGGGGAGGAAGGATGGTATCCCTGTGGAAATAGGGAGGATTGCAATCTATTTCATTTTAGAGCACTGAAACCAAAAGGAGCCTGTGACCTGCAGTTGTTTCTTGCTGACTGGGTCCCCATGGAGTCCTCAGGGCCAAGTTGGATGACAATTTGATGTAGATGATCTATTTGAACACATCCTATGGCCATTCAAACTAGTAAAACCCATGGACGCTACTGATAAGCTTTCTGTTTTTGAAAAAAAAAAAAAAAAAGAATCTCAGTCGAAGCTTTTCTTTTTATCTGATAAGCTAGTAAGTCCAGTTGGCCAGCCTGATTCCTGGCCACCAGTGCAGACAATCAAAGGTCGTTCATTACTGTGTATGTGTCTGTGTGTGTGTGTTAGACAGATTGACTTGGGTTCTTGTTATGGCTCCAGTCATTATGGAGTCATTTGGCAGTAGGCTACTCCCTGCTGTGAGAGGCAGACAGACGGACGGACAGGCTGGCTGACGGCACTGGTGCAGCTTCAGTCAAGAAGTTGCCACCATTAGACTAATGTCTAGTTTCCTGTACTTGGGTTAAGTCTAGCCATAGACTGAAAGAAAACTTCCTAAAGTTAAGATCCAAGAACCAAAAACTGGCCAACTGAGGCATTCTAGAGCAGGCCTGAAGAGGTCACTGTAGTGAAAATGACCCCAACAAGAAGTTGAAGTGAAGTGAAGCAGAACTGTTGGTGTAGATGATCACCACCAGGTGGCATTGTGCCCCCTAAATATGGCTCCACTTTAATCACGTTTCTTTGTATGTCTTATGAGTGTGTTGGTGTTTTATGGTGTGTGAGAGTGATACGCTCTGATTCCTGAAGCTAATAGCTTAGCTACCGAGGGGAAATACTGCAATGATAATTGATTCCACCTCAAGATCAATTCATACATCCAACATGCACAACAAACACTCGCAAAAGCTCCCAATGAGTGTTGCCTGCTTCTTAGAGAGCTTTGAGGTGACCTTTGTGAACTCCAGACTAATGGGTCAAGTGAAGAAGTGGAGCTGCCCTGTTGGAGGTATTGATGCACACACAGTCTGAAGGTCCAGGTACGTCATCGTGCCACACCACTGAGATGGGATGTTTACTGCTCTGCTGTTTATTGCGGGCCTGGGCAAAGGCCGCCGCATCTCGACAGACACTCCTTGGTCCACTCAAGGACTGTAGGCCCAGGGGCCCTAGAGCTCAGCCCTCTGAGCACAGCCCCACCCACACAGTTAAGCAATAAAGTGGCTATACTCCTTGTGTGTGTGTGTGTGTTTTCTGCGGTCCCCTGTCCCTGCTGGCGCCCTGGGTCCTGACACCTCAATTACTTTATTGATATCGATCGGGGCAAAGGGTCTGTCTCCACCATCCTCCCAGGTGGGAAAAATTAACAAAACGGTGGATTATGAGCTTCACTCCCTCTCTCTCTTGCTCTGTGTCTGTGTGTGTGTGTGTGTGTGTGCATGCATGCGTGCGTGTGTGTGAGTGAGAGAGAGAGAGAGAGAGCATAGGTGGAGGGCTGTAGTACAAACAGGTGTTAATAACCACTGACTGCATATGGACGCTTTCTAGTACTGCACTTGTGATCTGTGATCTATTGTTTCCAGCTGATTTAATGTCTGCCATCTTCTAAAAGAGTTTTTAAAAAATAAAATAAAATAATAATAATAATAACAATACATATTGAATAACTCCAACTTAATACATCACCCCACACTAACTTCTGTTGGGACAGGATGGAATTTGTACTCCACATAATAACACAGGCATTAGTATTATTCTCTCCACAGTAGTCCAACCGAGTGGTTATGTATCTTGTGTCAAGAGGAATAAATTGACATTGGTCTTATAAAGCCATCATGCTGTGTTAAGCTCTGCACTCTGAAATAATTGGATCCTGTCTTGAAGAAGATCCAAAAATTGACACTTCTCCAGCTGATCGACTAAATATACACAGAGCCATAAGAGCACTCAGATGATTGCACTGCCATTGGCCCAGTTTATGTTATTTCAATACTGATTAGCATTCAGCAGGGGCAAATGATCACGACTGATTATTAAATCCGTCTCAAAAGCCTTGTTCTCAAAGCAATATTAGTCCTCTGTGCATTTTTGCAAATATGACTTCTGGAGACATACATATTAAACTTTAGAGACTGAATGAGATGGGATGAGTCAAGAATACATAAATTGAATAGATGCTTGCATGCATAAAGAGAGGAACATACACTGTATGTGCAATATTTTTACACACAAACATTCACTATATCATTTAAAAGAATATTTATAATTGAATTGTATGAATGTAAATATGTATGGTTTACTGAAACACACATTATCATTTGCAACACACTGGACATTAGACAAACACTTTACCACCTCTAGTAAACCCATTTAGAACTAAACTCATCACACAACATCAAAGGCCAAATACGTCAAAGGCCAAATGCTTGGTCACAGGTTATTTAATGTATCTGTACCCAGCCATGGCAAGACCAGTGACGACACCACGTTTGTTTCACACATTTTCATCTGTGCCTGTTTTTTCCTCTGTGGTTGAATACAAATTTCAACCACTGAGGACGCCCTGTGTCAATATTCAAGGGAATGCCCACATCCATACATCAGCGTGTGTGTGTGTGTGTGTGTGTGTATATATATATATATAAAATTTGCTGCATGGTCATTTTTGGTCCGTTATTGTGCCACCCAGTGGTTGAATGACATAGACCTTCTTTCACTCATGGTTTTATCAGAGGGTTTATAGTTAACTTGGCAACAGTGGAATAAACACGCTTGTGGGCACAACACTACTGGGGGATGTTGTTTATTTGTCAAGCCATGGGGTGATTTATTGTCATTTTATGTTCAAAAAACAAAAGTGTGACAGCACCCTTATATTAGCCACACCTGTGTGTTTACCACAGTGTATTAAATATTACTTCATAATGAAATCAGAATGTGATTTAGAAAGGATGGAGAAAAAGAAATTCTTTCCTATGCACAGGCCATCAGTATGTATTCATCTCATAGTTGAAGAGGGTAGCTAAACCAGTGCATAATCCTCCCTTAAATGTCAGGATTTTGAGGTAAATAGTTTACTGTAAGCCTTTGTCTCCTGTTTAGTGTCCTCAAAATATAGATTATTTAAATTACTTGATGATTATAACTGACATCATGGTTATTTTAAATGTGGCAATGATGTAAGTAAAGGTTTGTTGATTGTAATCATATAAGATGTGGTGAAAAATTAACACCAGCAAACACGTGGAATTGAATTCAAACAAACAGATGTATGTCAGTAGAAATGTAGAGTTACAGTCAAGGGCCCCAGTACCTTCAGTGTGGGCCCCACATGTACTTGAGCTATAAATTACCATTCAGACATGTTTACGGGGTTCCTACTGTGCCTGTCAGGAGGTTAATAGTCTGTGGCCGTGGACATGCTGAAGATCCCCCTCTCTTGGCCACTCCATCACTGACCTTATCAATGGAGAATGATTGTAGTGGAGCGCTTGTGCCTTGAGCCTGCGGCCACATTTACAGTGCAAATGTTATCGTTCCAATGACACTTTAAACAGCCTTTATCAATATTTAGTCATTCAAGGTTTATGAGCCTTGATAAAAAAAAAATGCCACTTGCTGATTGGGGTCACAGTGACAAAAGGTCCCGGTGAAACTCTGGTGCCAGTGCTGTGCTTAGCTTGAAGACCAAACAACTCACTTAAGGGTGGGTTGGGGGGTCGATGGTGGAGGGGGTCTGCATAAGAATGATCTTTCGTGAAAAAATATTGACTTTACAGCAGGCAGGGTGCTGAGCGGAGCACACTCAGGGCAAAAAAAAATCCCTTATCATTCTATTATCTTTAAAACAACAGGTTATCATAATTGCTTTCTTAATAATTCTATAAACCCCAGGCGAACACAACCTTTGCTTGGGCAGTAAACCAGCGGGGGAGCTTTTTGATAGGGAGATTCAATGAGGAGGAGCGCAATGCAGAGTCACCGGTGATCATCTGTGGATCATTAGGGCCTGACGCTGCTGTTTTCGCACCTTTTTGCCTACATATAACTCAGAGGAATGGCAGATACAAGCTGGTGGAGGGGTGATAAAAACATTGAGTTTTTTTTTTTTTTTTTTTTTTACTGTACTGTGTGAATTCCCCCCACAACCTTTGGTTCAACACTGATTAGGGGATACTATTAGCCCTCTGGTTTAATGATATATTACTGATACACACATGTGGACACCAGCAATTATTAGCTCAATGAAAGTCACTTGTGAAATCCTCCCATATAATAATTTGGTAATCTTTCATTTTTAGCATTTAGAGCATAAAGTTATATTTTAAGAAAAAAAAGTTAAATGAATAATACTGTAGTGTGTATATACGTATAAATAAAACATTGTTGTCTTTGTTCTAAAACAGGTTTGATTTATTGCTCTGAATGATAGCTCACCCTATAAAGGTTTATTGTAGCATGTGACTTTGACTATTCATTGTCGTATCGTGTCATATCATTGTATCAATTGTTCATTCAATAAATTCACCTCAGTGCCCTCAGTCTATAGGCCATGCTGGGGAGCAGTGGAGAATGCCTCCCTGGCGCAGGACCTGATGGAGATGAAGCTGGGTGCAAACACAGAGCCTGGCTCCTGGCCCAAGCCTGACGCCTACAGCTTGGGCAGCTGTGCTTCCCTGGAGAGTGAGCTCTGCACAAAACTTCGTCTTCTTCTTCTCAGCAGACCTCTAATGGCCCTAGCACGTCATTTGGCCGCAGATGCTCAGCCTGTTTGTGCTTTTGCCTTGTTCGCTTCAGCAAGTGCAGCCAAGAGATACAGGTGACCACTGGAAATTGCATTGGAACACCATGTCTTAATTTATTTGAGTGATTTTCTTTCATTGTCTTTAAATTAAATTAAATAGTGTCTGTCTCTCTCTGTCTACCATGCAGTTTCTGCTGCAGTCTACTGGACCACCAGTGGGCCTAACAGAACGCATAGCTGACAACCTCACTCCCATGGGTTGAAAAGGAGCAGGAGGAGTTGGACGCATCTAGTTTCTCCTGTTTCTGTTTCTTGCCAGCGTGAACCTGGGGCCGAAATTCCATTCCAATATCTCTTGTTTGTACTGTAATGACACACCTGTCTGAGCTGCTAACTAGACACTTTAGTTGTGCTGTTGCTCACTGAAGCTGCAGAACAAGCCTGTATTTAGCTAGGCCTTCTTTCCTTTCCCTGGTGTATTGTGTTTCTGAAATGCCATACTACCCTTTCATACTGCATACTGCTTGCATACTGATCTTAACTGAAAAGTAGTTAATTTTTTTAATTTCAATCAGAATACAAGCAGCATGTACTATGGGTGCTTCAAACGTCTCTGTCACATCAGTACACAGCACTCATCACATTTTAGCTGACCACAGCTACAGAGGTTTAGTTCCTGCTGAATGCTGTGACAGGCCGGCTGTGCAGATTGCAGGCCTTCATCAAAACACTGTGTGGAGAACACACAGCACCGGAATATTTGTGCATCATCTATTGATTTGGGGTACAACCCTTGGCTGTAAAAGCCAGATAACAAAGTTAGGCATTAACTTCGCTGCAGGGGTCATTTTGTGGTTTCACACGGGCCTGGCTAAAAACGACTTCAGCAGTGGACTCTGGAATATTGATTTCTTTCGTTTTTTTTTCTCCTGCCATGTCTCTCACAAAAGAAGAGCCTAAGCAATAAGTCCTTTCTGTCTGTCTTTCTCTCTCTCTGTCTCTCTCTCTCTCTCTCACTCACTCACTCTTGATAATGTGGCAGCATTCCGGTCTACTCCCTTCAAGGCTACAGGGAGTTGTGCAGGAGCACCTGCCAGATGCAAATTATTTTTTTATTTTTTTTGTTCCCTACTAAATAGGTCTTTGTCTCGCTCACTTCTCTTCTGCCCTTTGATTGCAGCCATTTCACATGAAGTCATACTTTCATAAAACCTTCTTACACATTTTGAGTTGATGATTAGCTTTAAATAGCCACAAATATGGCGTGACACCTACATGATTTTTGTCTTTTTAACCACTGTCTTTATACCCATCCAGGTGGCCAAGAGGAAGGTCATCACAGCTTGCGTTTTTTGAAAGAGGTGTGTGAATGAAGCACCTGGCCCCCAGCCGTCACAGGTGTGTGTCAGGGTTACCGTGTTCCACCCCTTTTTTTCCCTCTAAGGCAGCTGTATGTGGGCGTATGGCTGACAGGCGAGGGGAGAAAAGGGGATGAGAAAGTCGCCGTCACCAACGGCTGCTGACCTCTCTCTCGTCCTCCAAGCGCTGGCCCTTCAGCCCTCTCTCCCCACAGTGCAAGGCCATACGCATTCTTGTGTGTGTGTGTGTCAGTGAGTGTGTGTGTGTGTGTGTGTGTGTGTGTGTTTGTGAGTGTGCGTGTGTATCTTTGTGAGTGTGATTGTGTGTGGGTGTGTGTGCGTGTGTGTGTGTGTGTGTGTGTGGGTGTGTGTGTGTGTGAGGGTGGATGGGTGTGTTTGCACGTGTACAAGAATGTCTGGTTCAGTGAGGGGGACCAATCATGTGGCTGACCTGAGTCAGATGAGATTCATCAGCTTGCTTCAAAAGAGAGGAAAAGAGAAGTCAGAGTTAAAAAGAGAAGTCCAGTGTGGATGCTGGAATGCCTGACCTATAACCATGCAATGCAACTGCTACAAAGAAATATTACCGCCTACCATCAGGTGATGACCAAGGCTTTGGGAGGCACTGGATGCACTCAAATTTGTCACTGTTGTCTTACAAAGCCCCCACCCACCCCCCCCCCCCCCCACACACACACACACACACACACACACACACACACACACACACACACACACACACACACACACCCCTCCTGTGGTGTATCAAGCCGTATGTCAGGCCAGAAGATGGATGAGGTGTCGGTCCTGATAGTGTGTCTCCATGGTGCCTGCTCCTGGGGAGGAGGAAGAGGAGGAGGAGGAGGAGGCCTGCTCAGGCTCCACTGGCCAGCAGCAGCAGGATGATCACAGACAGCACTGCTGGAGGTACCATAAGCACTGTCCGACAGGACACACACACACCACACACACACACACACACACACACATTGATTTGCTCCCAGCGATCCCTTCACCAAGAGGGGTCCTCTTCCCTTTTCAAGTCCAAAGCACGTGCCTGTGTGTCTGTTCTCTGTTTGTTTATAACAGCGGGGGCGATTGGTCATGTAAGATAGACGCTTATTGTAAATTTGCAGACACATGGGTGGGTTGTCCCCCCAGCACTGAACACACAACGTCTCTCATACACACACACACACACACACACACACACACACACACACACACACACAAAAAAATGCACACATAAACATAAAAATCATCTAACAATTTAATAATAGGTTAATTAATTTGTTAAATAATTTGTTGAAGATAAAAGATTTCATAATATACGGTTTTGCCTATAATACTGTATGATTGTCATTTCATTACTGAAACAGTTTTTATTTTCATTCTGCTGAGTTCCTTATAGACCTCCTCTTCTAACACCAGCTCCTGAACACTGTGTACCTTCAGTTTCTATGGCCTTGTGCCGCAGTTTTGCCCTCTGACCAAGGCTATAAAGAGCTCTACCTCTCAGAGAGAATGAAAGAGGGAGAGAGAGAGAGAGAGAGAGAGAGAGAGAGAGAGAGAGAGAGAGAGAGAGGGAGGGAGAGAAGGAAATAGGCAGAGAGAGAGAGGCTGCTGAGATTTACCATCTGCACACCCACGGCAACATCAGGTCCAACTCTTACAGTGCTGGGGTCCATTCTCGGGTGATGCTAGGGGTTTCTAGTCAGAGGAGATGAGACAAAGATTATCTCTGGATCTTATAAACCTTTTAAACCATCCTTGGTTCCTCCTCAAACTACATTAAGAAACAGGCAGTACCAATGACTACCATGAAATATACTTACAGAAAGAATGGGCTCTAGTGGAAATGCTTTATAAATTGATACCATTACTGTTAAGTACAGTGGTCTGTTTGCCCAGTGCACACACGTGTACCCCCCCTCTCCCCACTCCATCTCAATAATATCATTATTGTGTTCATATCAAGCTCGCTTTCAGACCTTGAAATCCACAGACAGACAGTCAGCCTAATTATAATCTCCAGTGGCGACTGAGTAACTTGTGTGTTTGGGTTTAGAAGGCCTTATCTTGACGTTAACCACCAGTGCGTGGGCTGCTGGGGCTGGTGGAGGACTGATGAGGGCACTTTCTCCTCAAGCTTGGAGGCCATGAGGTGTGGCTATGGATATGACTGCAAAGAGAGGAGACTGAGACTGGACAGGAGAGGAGAGGTAGGTGACCATTGCTTGAAGGGGGGGGGGGCACGCTGGTTGGGGGTGGGGTAGAGGTGTTTGGAGGTGAAGAGCGATGGGGGTGGTGAGGTTGCGCCACAGAGGCTCACCACAGGAGATGGAGCCTCTAGGTCACCATGGGGTTATCCTGACCTATGTTTGAGCTCCACCGGCTGCATTTGTCAAGGCAGGCAGGCAGACAGTGGTGGTGGTGGTGGTGGTGTGGGGGTTAGGGCAAGAGAAGGAAGAGAGGAAGAAGAGAAAAAGAAATGGGAAAGAAGAAGTAGAGAGATAGAAGAAATGGAGAGAATAAGAGAGAAGGAAGAAAAGGGAGAGAGAGAGAGAGAGAAGCGGGGGTAGAGGAGCCAACTGAAGGTGTCTGTCAAGGATGGCGCTCCTCTTCCTCCACCGCCCGGAGAAGCAAGGCCATCACGGGGGGTAGTCAGTGGGGGTGGTGCAGGAGAGGCTCAGAGATAACCCTCAATCCTGGAGCCTATGACCCTGGTGTGTTACAAGCACGGGGAGGGAGAGGAAGGCAGAGAGCAACAGCACAACGTTGAATGACTCTCCAATCTCCTTAAGGTTCATACAAATCAGTGGTCTTTCACTATCTGAATCATGAAGTACTATTATTCATTAGGGTCCTTGAAGGCTATCTCTGTGTAATGTGTGAAAGAGTAGGACATTTTACAGGGTTGTACGTACAAGTACATCTGTATGTACTTAGGATGTATGGAGTATTTACCTTTTCCTTGACGTTTACCTGTAAAAAAAAAAAAAAAAAAAAAAAAAAAAGGACTGTTGGGGCACATGTCTGGGTATTGCGTTAACCATTAACAAAGCCATATAACTACGTTACTGATTGACACCTCCTGTTCTTGAGACTCTCTGACCTGGGCCATATCTTCCCCACACACAGGTGCCTCCTTATCCGGCGGGAACATCTCGAGGTGCGGCCCCTCTCCTCTCTGAGAGGTCCTGCAAGGCCGCAGCGCCACTGATCTCTGTGGCCTCCCTGTCCCCTCCGAGGCTCAGGTGCGGCAGCGTACCAACTGTGACCTCTGATGCGGCCCTCATCCTGCTCCCGCACAAAGCCTCAGGCCGTAAAGATGTCGCCTCGCAACGAGGCGGAAGTGTTAGGAGGCCGCCTAGTGCTTCTCCTGGGGCAAAAATGATATATGACTCGTGCTATCCATACATGCTGCACACATACACTGATTTAGGATGCTGAAAAGAGAAAAAGGTAACGCACTAATGTCTGCAAGTACAGAAAGAGTATGGAAGAAGAATAGATGTATAGAAGAGAGAAATGAGAACAAAACATACATTTCTGAAAATGTTAAAAATGAAACATTTGATGAAAGTCAAAAATGTCATTTTATAGCACAGTCACAGAGAAATCGTATATAATATTTCTGTTCAACCAGTTGTTAGGTATGTTGTTCTTTGTGTTTGTCTGAGTTTATAGCTTCATGGGACAAATGGTCTTAAACATCTAACATACACCACACACTAACAACTTTACACATCTATTGCTCCAACCCAAAAACAATTATTATGAAGAAGTTCTTGGTTTTGCCATCAGCCTTTACTTTAAGCAACAGATATAATGACTATAATTGTGTACATGCAAATCTCTGGCATGAAAGATACAACTGGGCACTACCCATATGCTCCATAGGTAGTCTCCAGACAGCCCTATTGTATGGTTGCTGTCACATGCTGAGTAAAAATGGACAAATGGAATGGGCCTACACCCATCCTGGCCACATTAGAGTTTAGAGTCTTTTATAAATTTACACTTCAAACATCTGCTTTAGCCTACACACAGCTGCAATTAAAAAAAGAACAAGTTCTGCATGTATGTTAATATGGAATTATTTTATTGTATCATTCACATTAATCAATATATTGCAAAAGTGATGTGACACATCATCAAATATTTGTATATCAATACATTTTGAATCCTTGGAGGCTACACTGACTAGTATGTCTTTCCTAAACCACCTGTAATGTTGGATCATAGTCAAACTAAATGATAGAAATGATAGAAGGAAATTATCTAACTTAGCCTCTCTATAACTAAGCTGATTCCTTATGACCCAAACTAACTTTTGTTGTTGAATAAGCTATGTCGAGTTGTTCTGTCTCACTCAACATGTTCTAAACTAGTCAGCAGCTCTATGTTACCTTCTAAAATGCCTATTAAAAAAAGCTAATGCTAGCATGCAAGTATGCATTGCAGCAGTGTTTTAGTGCTTTGGGATTTCCTCTTTCACACCTTGATTGTACCTTAGCACATTAAAATTTGACACAACCTCTCAGGCAACGGTGATTGCACAGATTTGTTAGCTACTCAAATAATGTAGGTGTTTTTTTCTTAGTACAATAGGAGGGTTAACCTTAACACCAGAGCAAATAACACAATCATAGGGTTGATGTTTGCCACATGAAGCGGTATTGTTTAGTCATTCTATCAGGCTAATAACACTTTTATTGAAACATAAGTATACATCTCCTCAGTTTTAAATATAGGCCTTGTTAAAAATGTATTCTTTGTATTCAGGTGTCATATGAATATATATATGTGTGTGTGTGTGTGTGTGTATAAGTCCCAACAAAGGATTATATCTATTATCTGTTATTACAGGATGATATCAGAGGATTCATTTTTAATATTTTACTTTTATTATTATTATTCCAAGAAATGCTTACACACATGACTTTACCACATTATCTTCAATGTCTGCGACTATCAACACCGTTTTAAACATTACATGTATTTATGAACTTGTAGTTTGATAAGATGTTACTACATGTGTCATATTAAATGTACACACTGTCACATTCTCAGTTTTCATTTGGGTCAGACTGGGCCATTGACACTTTAGCACAAGACTTCTATCACGTATATGTCATGTATCTCAGTGCTCATTGATTGCATCCATCTCATCTGCAGGCTTTTTCATCAGAGCCGTTATCAGTGTAGCCAAGACTTGGGCTCTAATCGGCTGGCCAGCCGTGTTGTTCTGTCCCTGTGTTCTGTAAACACAGACTGCCGGAGTCAGCTTGGGCACTGGATGCCAAGGCCTGTCAAAACAAAAGTCTCCACAATGGCTCTCAATGGTGGAGAGGAGAGAGGCTGGGGATGGGACCACATGGTGGGAGGGGGGGGGGGCGGTTGTAGGTGCAAGGGGGCGTGGGTTTTCTCACCTCTTACCAAAACAAGTAACGTCTTTGGGGGAGGATCAGCAGAGAATCAGCACCTCCTGACCGGTTCTTGTGGTGTTGAAAGAGAAAACTAACAGTGAGTCTCATTTATAGGGTGATTACTTTTGATACCCAAATCACTGACATATGCGAGCCACTGACTTTCACAATACAAAGAAAAGGATCATGTATGTATAAATATGTTTAAAAACATACACATATGTAAGGCAACCATAAATTGTAAAATGATTCAGGTTTGGTGAGGGTTTGTGGTGTTGCTGCCATTTACGCAGGAACAGTGTTTGCTAGGAAGGACATTGGAGTTTCATTGGCCACACCAGATGGAGCACACCTTGTGCTCAGACCTCTAAACTACTGGCGGGTCAATCATAATTTCCTTTGTCCCACTTTTTTCTGCTGCACAACACACAGCCATGTTATGGCTCACAGGGAAACACAGGCAATAAAGTAGCTTTTATAGAGAGCAGACGAGCCTCTGTTAACACGGAAAGGGCGTGAAGGTGAAGAATGAGCCGGTGGATTCCAATCATGCAGGCCTTTTCATTTTCTCCGCTGAGATCAGCTCGATAGGCCTCCATTTTGAGAGTTCTGTTTTTTCAGGACTGTGGACGCCTTTACCGAAGGCAAACAAAGACATTTGTTTACAACGGGCCCTGCAAGATTCATTTGAAATATAAAAGAGCAAGAACGAGGCACCAAATTTTTAAAAACCTATCAGTTACCAAGAAGTGGCTGGGAGTGACACATTGGTTTTCTAATGGTCACGTCCCCTTTTTTTTCCCTCTGTGTTGGGACCACGGTAAGGCTCAAACATCGGACTCCCGCCATGGGTAAACAGTTCCGGGCAAACAGTGAGTCTGTCGTCTCCAGCACTGCCTGGTACAGCACACTGGTGCTGGAACTCCACAAAAGAATGACCACCGTTTGACTGTTTGATGGAGCTCTGATAAAAACATAATTGGAGTAAGTCAAATGCATATGTTTTCTTTTTTTCCTCCTTCTGGTCAAACAAAGCTTCAGTCACGCCATAGAAACTGACCTCAATGTCTCCATTGTGTATTTGCTGTTGAGAGTGGT
The DNA here is from genome assembly GCA_015244755.2 of Tenualosa ilisha. Lineage (NCBI taxonomy): Eukaryota > Metazoa > Chordata > Actinopteri > Clupeiformes > Clupeidae > Tenualosa > Tenualosa ilisha. The sequence continues at coordinate 2,090,397 of PYXC01001310.1, read as the reverse complement.
ATGTACCCGAGCGTCAACCCCCTACCCCATCACGTACACACACACATACATACACACACACACACAGAGACCACGTAGGGGTCACAGGGACCAGAAGGAGCTGGCTGCCCATAGCGGTCACAGAAGGACAAGGGGAAATGGTACCACATCATGACTGCCGTGTTTGTACGAAGCCGCAGACTCCTTTTCACAGGCCACTCAGATCTTATCGGAGTGTCACCACTTTCATTTGTTTCCCTGCCACAAAGAGCTCCAACAAAACACCACAGAGCCACTGCAGCACTCAGTCAGTTTGGGCTGTGGCAGTAAGTCCAAAAAAAAGAAAAACAGGTGTATAACCATATAACATACAGTGTGTGCTTAACAGTCACAGCAACAACCCTTTCCCACTGATCACAAGAGAATTTTCATTCTCCCCAAGCCTCTGTCCATGTGATCGGGGAAGTTCTAAGTTCTAAGTTCTTAGTTCTCCGTGAAGCTCGCTTTGGCCTTATCTGCGTCTTCCTCCTCAATCTTGGGTCGGCTCTCGGCTTGTCTTTTTCCCCCTATCATCAACGTCACTAAGTTTGTCGTCTTCACATGTCTCCGCACACACACGCAAAAAAAAAAAAAAAGCTGATTCAGGCAAAGTCACCGAGCGGACAACAGAGCTGACCTTCTCCTTAGACAAAACATGTAGAGAGCTCAACAGGATGGAGGCCGCTAGGATGTAATGTGGAAACAATAACAAGACCTTGGAAAAATTAGCCCACAGTCATTTTTTTTTTCAGCGCAATGAGGTTGAAGTATGTTGGATGAGAGGTCCATCCTGCTGAAAAGGTGTTTCTTTCTTTGAAAGAAACGAGATCATGGAGACATAGTGATGTGATAACACTAAACACAGCAGTGAAATGAAAATGTATTTTCTAGATCATACCATGTGTTTGAGTTAGATGTTGGGCACCAATACAGAGACTGTGTAATGTCTGAAACCATTTCATTTCACTCTTTCTGCTGGTCAGCGGTTTGTTGCCTATTGGAAGCAATTTAGTTTGCATTTGGACTTGGATTTGCATGTACACATTCATCATTTCAGGTCTCATGATCTGAAGATCTCATGATGGCAATATTTCAAATTGATAAGTGCATGTGTTTTCTCTGTCTCTCAGGTTGTAATGTTTGTAAAAGAGCTTTTTTTTGTTTGTTTTTATCTTTATACAGTATAAAATGGTATTGAAAAAGAATGATGCCATACAGTCTGTTCTCTGTCGGTGACTGAATGCCATTTGATTCAAGTGGGTCAGTTTTATATCACGTGAGACACTGCAGACACACAGGCACCATAAGGACCATAGAGTCCCTCTGAAAGGAGAGAGAGAGAGAGAAAGAGAGAGAGACAGAGAAAGAGAGAGAGACAGAAAGAGAGAGAGACAGAGATAGAGAGACCTTAACATGCATGCTGCTTTATCTGTGTCTCCAGGGATTGCAGGATATATAGCTATGAAATAAGCTGCAGCTTTACTGCTGTTATCATAGATAATTACAATCATTTTATGTCAGTCTGATTTCAGAGTAAATACCATGTTGATGATGCAGTATTTTTTCTCTTTCATAAAGAAGAAAATAAACACAGCCTGCTCACTTGTGCTGAAGAAACATATGACAACTATGTCTTTTTACAACACTCCAACAGTTCCTTCTTTATTTTTTCTAATAGATTTAGAATCTTTTCTGAATCGTTGCTGAATGTATAGTAATGTGCCTCAAAGTTCAAATTCATATAAGCCTAGTTATTTTTTCATGTTTCAGGCGTTTTTAAAACATCCAGTACACAAAATTAAATGAGAAAAGAAATAACATCGTTTTGTAACTTAAGGTTGGGAAAACATGCTTTTAAACTGACAGTACCATTGAAAATAGACAAAAATACAAACAGACTTGAACATTTTATATCTATAACATATAAGCATAATTTATTATTTATTCTTGATTGGGGGTTACAATTAAATAGGTCAACTGAGATCATTTGTATTTTACTCAACAGATGCTACACTTGATGCTGCACAGGTGCCCAGGTGTATGCAGTTGTCAGACAGAAAAGAAACAGATTACCTCTGTTGGACATAATGAAGGAGTAATTTGTAGTCGCATAGAGGGAGGGAGGCTTTTTTGGTCGGGCGAGGGTTGAGGGCGTTCCATCGCAGGCGGGGCCATGCGGAGAAGCAAGGACGGTTCGCACTGTCCAAATGACAAAGGTTGCTTTTACACCTGCTTGCTCAGTTTAATCATCTACTATTTCAAACAGCGCCGTTCTCTTCTGACTCTCCATCTCAGAGTCAGAGACGGGTACCACAGTCAATGCACGAAGCCTGTGTGAGAAAACAGATCCATGGATGGCTGACGCTCTCCTATAAAACACAAGTAAACAGAACGGTTTTAATGCCGAAAAAGATAGCTTTGCTCAAAGCAAATTCTAACAAAGGCCTCTTGGATATGCATATGCTAACCAGTGCACAAAGTTGCTATAGTGTTGAAAGTAGAGTTTTGTCTTAATAACAGGCAAACTATAGTGGAGTGTATGGGGTGTATACCATAATTTACAATATCTAAATAAACTGGTTTACTTATACCTTAATCTATTATTTAAAGTCGCATTTCAAATTCGCATTACCGAATGTGTAATTACACTGTAGCCTTTTAAATAGGCTAGCTAGGAAGACGCTTTGATTTAGAATACCGTAACATGACGTCAAGAGGAAAACATTGGTAACATTTCAGCTCGCCGACATTCCTTTTTTAAGACACACAAGCACACACACACACTGAATTATGCTGAGAGGTAGCTACAGCCTATTGAAAAATAATGGACATCTTGGTCGTTGGACTCATTTTAGGCTTAGCTTATTCCTGATAACATAATTATGTGCAATAAAAGGTTCATCCCATAGGCCTACTTAAATTATTAAATTCACTTTAGATTAATTTTTAGAGGAGGCTTAAGATGACTAGACGTATTCTAGGCCTATGTTGGCTGCTCATAGACCAAGGCCTACTAATAACCTATAGCTTAAGTCATGTAGGCCTAAACTCCCTCACAATCGCATTTTCCGATTACACAAATAATTATGAGAGGCACAATAACACAATCGAAATGAAAAGAAATCGTTAGTTTTATTATTGTTGTTGTGTTTATTTTGTGGTTATATTCGCTATTAATTCTATGTATGTATGTATGTATTATTATTATTATTACTATTTTTATTTACTTATATATTTTTCTATTTATATTCTGCAAAGCTATGGGCTATTCTAATAGTTTCTGACAAGCTATTCATGCTTTGCCTGTTTCATTGCTTACACAAAGTGCTAGGCGTAGATTTGTACATGTATACTCTTTTGGTTTTGGTAGTGCAAACTATCTCTGGATAATTAGCAGACGATTCCGCAGAGAGACGTTTTGTCTCTTTCCTCTGAGTGATTCGTCGATAGTTAATGTCACAGAACTTCACAGCATGACAGCACAGGAGAACACTTCATCTGTCACAACGACTGCAAAATAGACAAGGCGACTCGTCTAGATAATTCAATCTTCATGTCTCTTAGGTCAAAGTTATCGCGAACGGAGAAGTATTTTGTCCTTGTTAATTAACTGGGATGTGCAGCACAGATTTACCGCTTTTTATAACTCGCTGTTATTTTTTAAGCTTGAAAGTTAAACTATGGAATGGGCTAAAATACCCACACATAAACTACAGTGCTTGATTGTAGGCTAAAATACTCAGAGAAAGGACATTAAAAACGAAAGTCGAAAGAATGGACACTATTTAAACTTAATTTGCATAAAGAGTCGACAAACAGATAGTGACCATCACAGTCATTGCGCGTCATCCAGTTAACATAGCTTCGATGACCTGTGTTTCACCCTAAATATGTAAAGTCAATTTTATTACCTATGTTAGCCTTCCAAAATCTCTTGTCTTCAGATGTATTTCAATAAGACAATAGGCTGTTTTGATTAAAGAAAATTGATCCAATCCCACAAGGGCAATAAGTTTTAATACTTGTAGGCTACTCAAAGCAATTGTACAACATCAGCACTTCTGCGGTTAATTCAATTGTCACCTCTATTTTACTTTTGACCAGTTCAAACAGTGTATTCGGCTTGAGCCAATTATCGCCTGTTCAAAGCAGATATTTCGAAATACCTCCCACCCGCTGGGTGTTTGTGTTTCCATGCGAGGGACTCCTTAAGTTTTAAATGAAATCGCCTAAATAAACTAATGACAATTGCCATTCATTTACATGAATCTCCACGCAAAAAAACACAAGTTGATTCGCCAATTCATATCAAGGTACTATCTCGACATATCTGACCTATATGGAAGCCATAAGAAATATTAGCTTTTAAACTAAGATACTCACCACACCGAAGAATCACAAATTGGAGTTACATCTGACTGCCTTATAATACATTATTGCAATGCATGCCACAAATTCACTTTTTGAAAGAAAACCCATATTATACTTTATTTTCTAAGCAAAAAGGAGAAAAAGAGAAAACATTTTTTTGTCTGATGGTTGACTATTTCGGATGTATTACAATTATTCTGAAACTATGAGGTCATTTGATGCATGCAGTAGACTGACGCCCAGCAAACAATCACCCCTCCTGGAAACAAGAAAGATGACGAGAAAACTCGTGATGTTCAGTGAATTGCAGCAAAACAGATTCCAACCTATTTCAGGCGATACTCTCAGATTTGTGTCATTTTGTGGTGATCAAAGTATTTTTTCTTGATTGATGGTACAGGCTAGCACCCCCATTGAGCTGATGTGTTTGCTCCAATCAAGACGAAGCGCCTCCTCTTAAATCGTCATGAGTGGCTTCAGCCCTCCATTCCAAACTTTCCAAAGACCTGCTACGACATAACTTGGATACATCTGCGAACCACCGATGGGAAACCACCAATAGGTTTGAACACATTAATCTTTTACGTGTTTTCACCCTTTTTCTTCGTTGTACTGTTTGTGCTCCCGAGGCGTAAAATAATGTCTTTTACAGTGGCGGTAAGTACCAGCTGCGGAGAATCTAAATCATTTCGGGCATTGTTCTGTCACCGTTACGTTGCTTGAAGCTCTTATCTTTCGCGAGTCTTATCAAGTGGTTATCTTCTTGTTCCAAAGACATATTGCGTTTTGTTTCCTATCTGTTACGATGCACTGTTTTTTGTAATTAGAAAGTTACACCAGGCAGGATTGTGCCATTAAAGATTACGCTCTCAGGCTATGCCGTTGAAGCCTTATTTGTACTTTTTTTATTTGAGCTACCCATGTTGAAATGGACAATAAATAGTTTCAGTTGAGTTGACATGGAGTCTTACCGTGATAGTAGGCTACCGTTTCGATCACAAGTAGGCTATACTTACGCAAAAAGAGCGCGCCTACTACTTTTCTAAAATGAAACTAAATCGTGTAAGTCGACTGTTTATGCGTAAACTTCGATATCCCCTGCTTTTCCAACTCTTCAGTGTTTATCTACCGGAAAATGACACTAACACTAGCGTCTGTTTTGCTAAGCAAATAGGCCTTTTAATTATGTTCGTTAAAACTACCGGGGAAATTAGTGCTCAGTTGGCTGAGTTTGTTCATTCTACCCTCTCTTTGACACAGGGTACAACAGTCACTCCTTTCTTCAGTTTGTGAAACAGTCAAAGGATCCTGGATGGACCTGGGTGAAAACAGCTGGTCAATGGTCAAGCGCGAAGTCACCAGCAGCCCAGGGTCGCCGGCTGAACAGAGCTACCTGCACGGTGACAGGAGGGACCGCCACACCTCGGATGAGTTGAGGTCACCGGCGCCGCCGCAAACGCATCTTGACACTGTGGGAACCCGACGCACAGAGGGCAGGTCTTTACACTCCTACGTTCACTTCGGACATCACAATACCGCCCTGCCCAGCTCAGAGGATATCACGCTGTTCACGGATTTGGACCAAGGCAACAAGCTCATCATCTCCGGTGGGGCGCACAAGAGTGGACTAATCGTGGACCCTAGCGACATGTATCAAACACTGGCAATCGCCGCGGCTCAAACTCAGGGTGGTTATGATTCGCCTACCGCCGGCTATATGCACTCCAACCCGAATTCACCCGTTTATGTGCCGACCTCCCGAGTCGGGCCTATGATTCCGAGTATCCCCTACTTACAGCCAAACGGGTCATCTCAGCCAAGTCATCCGGTGAACAGCCATTCGGTATGGTCACAGCCAACACCCGAGAGCCCGTCGTACAGCACAGGGAGCCCTCATACCTCTAATCGTTTCCATTACTCTCCAAGCCCGCCAATGAACAATGGGACATCCAGGGACAGCAGCTATACAAGTCCTCTGAATGTCAACAGCAGAGATCAGTATAATCTGACCCGACCGATCAGTGGCTCCTACACCAGCCCGTACCCACCCTATGTGGCTCCGCAGCTATCACAGTTGTCCACTCCATGGCCTGGAGGACCATTCGAGAACTCCATGCTACATTCCTTACAAACAAGAGGCGCATCCTTATCTATTCGAGGACCGAATGGAGGTAGGTCTTCACATTTCTTCTACTAATAAAGATTTTATTCAAAATAACAGGCTATTTTCTCAAATTAGCTAGACGTAGGTAAGCTTTTGCCCACCTAAAACACCAGTAACACTACATGGATACAAACTTAGGAAAGAATTACATTGACACAATTTATAAGTGTATTGTAGACTAATTTGTTAGATAAGTTATTATTCCAGTGTTTTCAACTGTTAAGAGAATAGCCTCAAGGCAAGATGATAGAAGGCCAACCATTTTGTTGCCGATGCGTCTGGCATTAAAATAAATGTGTCAAAGTTGTTTAAGTGTAATATGATATAAATATGGTTGACAGAAATGTCAAGCCATATTGAAAATCTTCCTTGAGCTTTCTGTATCAGTGGTCGAAACATCCATGATATTATTGTGAATTAGAAAGCTCAAAACCTTTAAAACACATGTGCGGAATGAATTTTCGCGTGGTAGGTTTTTTTTTCTGCATTTCAAGTAAATTGTTGCTACAAATGGCTTTACAGATATACTGGATGACATGGTGGAGAGCCGGGAATGTGTTAACTGCGGCTCCATATCAACACCGTTGTGGAGACGCGACGGCACGGGTCACTTTCTCTGCAACGCATGTGGTCTGTACAGCAAAATGAATGGACTCAGCCGGCCATTAATTAAACCTCAGAAGCGCATGGTAAGCACCCGTTTTGCGAACTACTTAGCCACTCAATTTCCTGTCTATTTATTTAAAACAATAGGTAAAGGTTATCTCCTTGGATCTTCCTGGGCCTACTCCCACAATAAAGGTTATTTTTATTGGCTCAGAATGGGTTAGATTGGGCGCTCTACGGCACGTAGACAAGGTATTTAGTCATTTTACAATGTTGAGAGTTAGCTGGAATTTACCACAGTGGTTCAGAATAAATATCAAGAAAGTGTTTGCCATTTTAGCAATTATGAGCACATACACACATAAAATCACATATAAAGAATATATTTACACAAATGCCAGTGTTTTAAATATTGGCTTCTGCTTACTTTTCTGCAATACTTGTCATTTTATACAGTCATCATCGAGGCGCATCGGGCTCTCCTGTGCCAACTGCCAGACCAGCACCACTACATTGTGGCGCAGGAACGCCGAGGGGGAACCAGTGTGTAACGCGTGCGGACTTTACACGAAATTGCACGGGGTAATTATTTCATCCAATACTGGGCTAAATTTTCAATTTGTTGTTGTCATAATATAGCCTATGTCATATATATCAGCAGTAGGTTACAATACATAGGGGCTATAGGCTATTTTTTTTTATATTTCGCCTGTCATTCTAATCAATTCGTCCATACCAAAAAGGTTTAGGCCTATAGCCTACCATAACTTACTTTACATATTGAACCAACATTTATTATTTTGTTTATTATTATTGTGACAAATGTGTTTAAATATGTTTAAAGGTACCTCGACCACTGGCTATGAAGAAAGAGGGAATTCAGACGAGAAAGCGAAAACCAAAAACTCTGAACAAAGGATCAAAAGGATCCTCCGGTAATGTGATTGTTTATAAAGGCTCATGCGGCCTGATAATCAGCCGAAAACGGAAGAAGGCATTAATAAATGTTTCATAAAATCTTTTTATTTTCGACAGGAAGCAGTTCGGTTCCCATGACTCCGACTTCGTCCTCGTCTTCCAATTCTGAGGAGTGCACGAAGAACAGCTCACCGACGACGCAGGTGTCAGTGTCTTCGGTAAGTGTTGACCCACGTGATTTCTTATATTTTGTCACAATTTACAGCATCGTAAAGGGGGGGGAGGCATTTTCATTTCTTCCAAATGAAAAGTTTCGCGTGGTGATGTTTCTGTTACGTTTCTACTATGAAGTTTTTGTTGCCTGTTTGAAAAGAGAGACAGAGAGAGAGAGTTGTTGCCTCAAAATGTTTTTTTTATGGCCCCTTAATCAATGACGTCACCCGCGATAGCAGCATTTTATCTCAATGTCTAAACACATGATGATCTTTGAATACAGAAATATAGCACCTCAGGTGTCAAATTTTAGCCGCTAGAAAAACATTGCAAATATATGACAGATGGAGTTCATTTTAAGCATAATAATAAATAAGAGATTTATACCTAGCCAAATCGTGTTTCCTCCATATGTGTTTTATGTCCAGCGAATATGTCACAGTGCAAAACACACACAGAATTTCCATTATTGCTTTTCACATATTTAATCAATTTCAGCATGGTACTATCTTACATTCAAACATAACTTTACACAGACCTTTAGCTTTTTACTAGGTTGCAATCTGAGAATGTTAATAATCTAATGTTTAATATTAAACCCATTCCATTACCAAGATTAATTAAGCAAAACAAAATCATGCACAGTCTTATTAAGAACAAGCAAACTTGACCCAACTGACTCCCCTACTCCTGTTTGTTGCAGGTGAATCCCTCTGCCATGGCTGCCCAGACAGAGGTGGTTAGCTCCACAGACTCCGTGGTGAAGTACCCTGGACAGGAAGGCCTGTACACTAGTGTGGGACTTACATCTTCAGCTGATGTGACTGCCTCTGTAAGGGGAGAGACCTGGTGCCCAATGGCCTTGGCTTGATAATTGATGAGCTGGAGCGGGGTCTCCATTTTGGCCTTCCTCTCTCTCGGACGTAATGCTGGTGTTCCTCTCAAAGTGGCGATGGAATGGGAATTATTTCACTTCTGGTCTTCTGATTGCCATAACTTTCCCCAGTTCTAGGGAGTTTCATGGATGCTGCTGAGATGCTGACAGCTTTTTTTTTTTTTTTTCCTTTTACAATCTCCATGTGTTGACTGCATTTTTTTGTGGAATATTTGGATCGGATACTTTTTTTTCCTGAATGGCTGTGCCCTTGCAAAGGAGGGAACTCACTCACGACAAGTCAACACAGTGATGTTCGACTCTTGCATTTGGTACTTTCTGGAGACAGTGCACTAGGGGTATCACCCTGGAGAGCTAGCGGATGAAATGTTAATTTTAAAGAAAAGTTAAATATCTATATAAATATATAAATATAAATATATAAGGGTATGGATGTGGATTTTCACTTCACTGCAGATAACATTGTTGATTGGACTGGAGAGCAATTTTAGTAAATGCTCAGCCCATGAGAACACACTAAAGTACAGAAACCCTCGATTTTGTTGCAACTGGAATTGAAGATGAAGACGTCCAAGACATTCTCTTTGAATGAGTGAAATATTTATAAATTGCTGTTGAAATATGCCTATATTTGTCAATAAAGGGAATGACAAATAGAATAGGATGAAATACTTATTCTTAAAAAATATCTTTATTTTGAAGCATGGCCTAACCTTTTGGATCGAGTTTTTTATGCTGTATATTTGTCTTTGATTACATATCTGCACGTGTTGCCTGATGAAGCTCTTATGGAATGGGACTGAAATTTTGTTGGTTTAAACAGGGTAACAAAGATCAAGACAGCCACTCTCTATGTTGTCTGCTATTAGTTTGATTATTTACTTTTCTTAAGCGAAGTTAAATCAGATCCTGCTGATTTAACACTTGATTAGAACATTTCAAATCAAATGGTACTATTTTGTATACTTTTGTTGTAATAGATCGTAAGATGTTTTAAAAAGACAACAATCACAAAAGGGTGAAAAAGAGATGAATCTGAATCCACATAAACACTAACTCAGAACAAACAGCACTCAGGACAGTCTGATAACTGACATCTTTTTGTTACTACGCAGAAGTTGCCACTGCAAATCTTCTGAATTCAACAGACGCAGAACTACCTAAAGCAAAATATCAACATGCAAAAAACCAGCCATCTTTTGGACATATTTTCTTGTGAGATCCATCCAAAGAGGAGATTCACCTTGGTCTGTTTGAGACAAATATGATGGATTTATGGATTTTATTGATCCTTTTAGCTTCAATCAGTGTCAATCATTACATACAAGCACATTGCAACTTAGAGCAACAAGCAGGATCAGTCAAAAGTCTCTGATGCTCATGACACGTATGATGTATGAGCTGTCCAATCATTAATCTCCCCGTGTGTTTCACTTGGCCCCAATAAGAAGTCCAGAGAGTGTAATGTGAGCATGCTCCGTGGACCATTGGCGGGCCAGACAAATTCCAGTCCAGTGCAAGGAGTGGATGGGCCAGGGGAATTAGTTTGAGTTTGTAGGTCACCTAGAACATTGTGTAACCAGCACAAGCAGCTTCCATGGTCATGCCTTTTGTCCCTGTGAAGGAGGACCCTCTGGTATTCTGGACTTATTTATTTGTTGTGTTTAGTAGAACCTTTTTTATGTGTTTCATTTGGTTTGATGTATTTGTATGTCAAAGATGCTTCTTCAGATGTAATTTCCATTCTTCCGTATTTAAATCTGTTGTCATGAATGTTCAACCTCAGACATTAATTTGAGATTAAAATGGTTTTTCTTGTCTTAAAGGATCATGTGCAAGTGAGTGCAGATTTGTGAGTGTCTGATTCCTGCGGCATGAGTTGCAGAGCTCTGACATACAGCTCTTCAGATACACTATGCCCTCAAAGCTTTACGTTACCATCATTATCAACATGCAATTTTTCCATTACAAAATGGCATCACATTAACCAACATTACTTGACATAAATTTTAAGGTTTTTATTTTTATTTTTTTATTTTTTTATTAAATCACTCAGCACATGGGTGTGATTGATGTTGTGTACTATAATTATATTGTGGTATCACACAGTATGTAAACTTGATTGTTTTGAAGCATGCATGTTAAAAATATCCCAATGGGATAACACTGTAGTTATAGTCTCTTATCCTTTGGAATGACAAATGACACAAATGGCAGCTTTTGTTAATGTTGCACTTTCAAAACAAGGAAATGTTGATACCTGTAGCATAAATGCCCCCGCAAGCTCATTTGCATTAGTCCATTTCCATATTTACAATAGACTACAAAACCCTGCATTCCCTCAACATACATGTCCTCCTTATTTCCTCCTTATCAGTAATGAACCGTTGACAATAAACCCACTGTGCCTTTGTGTAGAACCAAACCAAACCATCCTGCTTAGGGTAACGCAGCAAGGGCACAGTAGCGTCACTAAATGCTTCTGAGAACTCTTTTACCACACTCATATGTAAAGATTCACATTACTGTAATAGCGACGAGAACAGAGGAGAGATCAGTCTGTTACTAATGTGGGTAGCATTTATAGATTTCACTTGTAATTGATGATTGTTGTGGTGCTGGAAAAATACATAGAGGCCTTGAAATGGTTCTTTGTGTTAAGTGGTTGTTTATTATGCAGGAAATGAAGGAAACAGAGGCAAGCTGATGTTTCTTAAAGTGGATACAATCACATATTTTATGATTGTCTACTGTGGTGGCATAATATTATGTTTAGTAAACTCGTGGATGGTTGTTGAATGGTTTGGTTAGCAGCCCTCCTCAGAAGTCAGTGAGATGGTTTTGATAACAGCTGTTGGAGGCTGGATGACGAAAGACTAAAGATTATTGATTTTTGCACCAACAGACATGTCACTACCTAGACTTTGAGCTCCTTTGGCTTGAACACAGTGGAGTGCAGCTATAGTGCTCAACACAAAACCTCACTTTGTCTTTGGAAGGCTATTGCTTCTCCAGTACCCTATATCACAGGTTTATAATTGTAGGCTTCCAGTACTGATTGGAATTGAATGTGTGCATGTTGTACAAATGCAACAGTGCAATATCACAACAAAATATTTTGTAATTAATCTTAACCATTAATCAATTTTATCAAATAATCATTTCGAAACATTTGGGCACAATGTCACTGTTTTGTCTGTTTTGTTGTCTGGTTTTTATTATTATAACTATCAATTATCATCAACTTCTTAATTTGTACATGTTTTCAGTTCCTGGCTGTATTAGTAACCATCAGCAGAATGATAAGCAAAATAGAGAAGTGAAGTGAAGTGAAGTTGGATAGGTGGGGAGGGCATTTCTGGCAAACATCTCATGAAGTTGCAGCATTGGCTCTCCTGTTTGCCAAGAATGCTCCCCAAAATATTTCAGTGAACTAGGGCTGCACCCTGACACTGGAGCATGGTACCAGCCACAAAACAAACTACAGGCCGAGGCGGGAAAGGGGGGGGGTATGAGTAATGTTCTTGGCAGGGCCCCATGAACCCTGCTAAAGCTTTAATAATGTCACATTGCATTCCAGATCCCCTCCTCTCTTGTGTCGTGCTCCACGGACGATGAAGATTTATCTGTAGGCATTAGGTTATCAGTGTGCGGGTTGTGACATATTACCACTGGTTTTATTGGCTGTTAGGATCTGTTGAAGATGTTGGCAGGATTGGCCATTTTTAAAAGGCTGCTCCTTCTTTGGCAGCACTGGTGTGGCTGAACTCATAGTGAGAGGGCTTCCTAAGTGAAAATATGTGTTGTGAGTGGTTTAGTACCTATAAAATTCGGCTGAAACACTTTTACGCTTAGTGCTACAACCTCCCTCCCTCTTGTGCTTTCGCTCTCTCTCTCTCTCTCTCTCTCTAGTTCTCTCTATCTGTCTCTCTCTCTGCACCCTTTATGGAGGCTGCTGTGATTGATGTTTGTTGTTCAAGAGTTCATGAGGCGCATGAGTTCACTGATTGTCATTAAAGAGTGAAATGACTCAGATGGATGATAACACAGAACCAATTATAAATAATGTCACATACTGTATTATGTATTGTGGTAAATATGCTAGATCTTGTAACCAACATTCAAACATAAATCTTTAAAACATATTTATTTTACTCTGAGGACTGCACCATCTCCTATCACCTTTAGGCTGTTCACAGTATTCTTCTGATATTTGCTCATCCTAATCCAGAGGTAGGCTAAATACCTGATAGGCACAATGACTATCCTAATTAGACTCCAGTAAGGGTCTCATATATCATTTGATAAATGATGTGTACAACAACCTTTCAAACTACTTACAGGGTGCCCCGCAGCTCAGGATGAGGATGAGAGAGCACCTCCACACAACGGCCTCGTCTGTTTCTGTGAGGGTCCACTCCGTGTTTTAGCTGTCAGGGACGGAGTGAAGCTCAACACACATTTATGGGCAAACGTGCACCAACGTACAGGCAAGGCTTGCAGCAACTGAAACAAATTACAAACCATTTTTTAAATATTTAAATTCAGACCGGTGTGAAAACTAAATTAAGCACAAATATTTATCGTCTTGGAAAATTTATGAGTGGCAGTATCCATGGAGCCAAAGGAGAGTGTTTACTAATACAACATGGGCCAGGTTCATCCAGGTTGGCATGGAGGAGCTCCCCTCGAGTGACCAACAAGAAGAAAACTCTTCATTTGGAAAATGGATGTGTCATACGAAAAATATATTTGATTTTGTTTGGAGAAAAAAAAACAACTAAAACCTAAAATCAAATCATGTTTTGCTGACTCCAAATTACACTTGGAATTATTCTGTTTGAAATGAATCAACATAGGGTGGTTCAAGTTCAATATCGAGTGGACAGCATGTTGCCATGGCACCAAAAGAAGTGCCTGACAACAACAAAATATTTCACTAACATTACTGTGCACTCAAGCTCTGCCATCTCTACCCTGGGGGATGTTTTTTTCTTACACTGAAATCACTAAAGACTCATCATACCTACTAAAAGATCAGTTCGATCGGAGTTTTTCAGCCCTATGATTTCTTCCTCCTTGGCTCACAGAAATGCACATTCTCACGTAGTAGGTCTGTTCCTTGCCCAGGATTACCTATGCAGCTCCACTCGTTAGTGTGAGTAATGCGCTCTATAAATACCCATGGGGCCTGCTGTGTTTGTGGCATGTGTTGGGTTGATAACAAAGGCAGAGGTGCCCCTACGCTGACAGCTCTGTTTGGACAGTGAGTAAGAGGGTCAGTGTCACCCCTCCTGCCTGCTGAGGCCGCGGCAGCCGCAAAGGGCAGGCAGGCTGGCGGGAAGGCAGGCGGGCGGGCGCACGGACGGACAGGCAGGCTGGGAGTTGAAAGTCCACGAGCCTGTGCCAGTGTAAACACGCCCTGCCAGCAAAGGCACTGGCGAGGGCAGCGCCCTGTACGCTACCGCCCATAGGGCCCAAGGGCTGTTTGAGCTGGGGGTGGAAGGGGCAGGGGGGGAAGAGGCGTGAGTACGCCTGCGCTCTCTAGGGCTCGGAGAGGCGCCTGGGGAGGCAGATAGGGGGTCCCGGCCTCCGGAAGAGATGAGATCTGCGAGCCAGCCTTCTGTTGTTTCCTAGAAAGATTCAGCCGCATATCAGAGTTTAAACAAACATACATTAAATACACACACTCTCTCTCTCTCTCTCTCTCTCTCTCTCACACACACACACACACACACACACACAATACACACCCTAGAGCTTATTCCCTCTTGTGTTATCCTCCTCACAGAGGAATGCCTGAATGGGAGAAAACTATATAAATTCTGCAGCTTTTAACATCTTCAAAGGAAACTGAAAATGGCTTTCACATTCACTAAATTACAAAACCAATCATTTGCTTCCCATGACAGATAACAAAAAATCTCAGCATGTCCTCCAAAGAAGAACATCAAGTAGTAATTTAGTCTCTCTGTATTGCTCAAGTATCTCTTTTAATTAATGTAAACTGTAAAAAATACTATTTGAGAATTAATTAAGTTTTAGTTTAAGAAAGCACTAATAATTTGTAAATGCAGAAAAAAATGTTTTCCCACACTTTGCCCGATTTATCATCCTTTAGCTGTCAAGATTTATCTTCTTGTGGACTCTGCTGGTAAGACCTCCCCAAGTTACAGGTCACGGTCATACAAGGACTTCTCCTCTCCTTGCTTGTTTGATCCAGTGTCACACCCACAGACAGTGAAAGGCAGAGAGAGGAAGACTCGGGGGGTGAGTTGGGGGAAGTAGACATCTCAGTCTCGAAGGGTGGAAGAGTGGAGCCAAGGTTGCCAAAGTTTTTGTTTTTGTGTGTGCCTCAGTGGTGTCACTGTGTGAGAAATGGGAGGAAGTTGTGGTGGCGGTGAGGGTATTGGAGGGGGGGGGCAGTTCAGTAGGTGGGAATGAAGGAAGGTCAAGAACACAGGTCCTCATGCACCGAGAGAGAGAGAGAGAGAGAGAGAGGAAAGAGAAGGCATCTGTCACCTCTGACAACCAAAACGCCTGAAGAACCCAGTTTGCGAGTCTCTCTCTCTCTCCAGTCGGCCACAATCCCTCCCTTAGCGCGATTAAGCCGCACAGCTTGGCTTTCACCTGCTGAAACATACTGCAGGGTTCTGCTAATAAAGGCCTTTCACTTGTTTCACTGCATACCTCAGCAGTATCCTACACTGACACTGAGCTGTCCACAAGAAGTTTCCACTGAGGATGCTGCATTAGTGGTGATTTCACTTGAACTGGTTAATCAGGGTAATTGTAACAGTGTCCCTGTGCTTGATCACAAAAAGAAATGCCTTTACTATATATATATGTATATTATAACTACATTCCAGCGGTGCTGTCTATGTAGGAAAGGTTACATTGCATAACTAAATAACCAGCCAAATAAGACTGATAAGGTACCTTTGGTTATGACTCACAAGCATGCTGCACAATCTTAGGTAAAGATAAAAAAAAATGTGTCTGGCCTTAAGCGTGAGATGTGTGAAAGTCTAGAGTGAACAGTGCAAGAGAGACGGGCAGATTAGCAGTTCCCTTGCTTGGGAGAGATAGGCCACGTTCACAAGTGTTTGACTTTCCCTCAGCTCCGCCAGCCTGGGAGGCAGCACACAATTGTATCTGCTTGAGCCTCATGTTGACCAAACACTGAGTCAATGCTGAAGGGTGCAGGTACACCTACCCTGGGGAATGCTTTGTGAACTGATGCAAACTCCTGGTTGGCAGTGTTGTCCCCCAAGAGAATTGTATGCAAATGTGGACTTGTAAACTTTAGCTAATATAGCGTGTGATTTGCATACTGTCATTGTATTTCACAGCATGAGAGAAACAGGAGAACACTTCATCTGTCACTGCAAAACAGACACGACAACTCACTTGGATAATTCAATCTTCTGTGTCTCTCAGGTCAAAGTTATGGTGAACACATTACGATATGTATTTTAAGCAATAAGTAGTTTCATTTCAGCAATTGTGCCACAAAACGTTGATACAGAAAGCAAAGTAAAGGTTGTGTTGTGGACCTTTGCATTGCTTGTTGCACTGAATTTGTGATTTATTGCTGTCTGCCGTCTACAATGAGGAAGGAAAGGGGAAGTCATTCTTTCTCATTCTATCTTACAGACAAAAAACATGCTATTTTAGCTACCACACATTACCAAAATAATGCCCTGAGATGAGACAAAGGGAATCTAGACCTGGGTGTTTATTTGTCCAGAAAAGAAATGCATTCACCTCTGAATGCCTATGGCAGACTGTGGCCAAACAGAATCATTCGTTTAAGGCAGAGAGAGAAAGAGAGCTGAGTTCTTTAAAGGAGACATATCCCCCTCAGCCTCAGCTGACTCCCCTGGCTTTTACAAGCCTGAACTGTGAATCACGTCACTAAATCATGTAACTAACTCATTTAAGTATTCTCCCTGGCTGCTCCAGACCTAATCCAAGTTTCGGAAGGGTTCACGGCGAGGTCACTGCTATCTTTCCTCTCCCACTAGCTCAACAGTCAGCTCTCTTCCAAGGAGTCTTGAGCTAAGTTCAACACATTGGTCTATGGGAAACTGTGCTCACCGCCAAATGCAATACTTCCCGGCGTATTTCTGTCAGAGCTCTGGCCTTTTAAAAACAACACAATCACTGAACTCATTGGAGCCCCATTTGAATCAATTGCCTGTGTGTCAACAAACAAAATGCTAACCATTCTTTAAGTGGAAGCTTTTTTTTCTTATATGGTAAAGCCTTCATGTGACATTTGGGCAGATTTTCACTGTAGAGTGGATGTGAAGTTTGGATAATTTAGTACAAATATTATTTTTCTATGACGTGCATATACTTTCCATTACCTAAAGGTATTTCTAATATTGCAGACCAAGAAATCTGGGACTAATTCCAAATGTTACCGAGAAATGAAGGATACCCATCAACACTATACATAACATAAATGTCAATAATGATATAATTTCTAAACTCTATTTTGGTCAGTTCTGATAGCAATACCAGCTCTCCAGCAGTAATCCCAGCCTAATACTCTATATCATACTCTAGCAGTAATCTCAATTCATACTCTGACAGTAATCTCAGCTCATACTCTAGCAGGAATCCAAACTCATACTCTGGCAGTAATCCCAGGTCACACTCTAGCAAGAATCCCAGCTCATAATCTGGCCGTAATCCCAGCTCACGCAGTTTAATGTAGCTCAATGCAGCACATCCCTTCTACCTTGAGCGGCGCCCTTTCTCTGTGGTGCACCTTATCAGTGCTGTAACCAGCAGCCTGTATGGATGAGTGCAAATGAGAGGGAGTGGAAGCGGGCCCGTGCTGATATCAGCCTTTGGGAAGCAGTGGCTCAGATGCTGTAATTGTCACAGGGTGCACTACTCCACAGAGAGGGAGGACCACAGGACAGAGACTCATAAACACAGAGACTGATTCAGACACTCATCTGGCTCAAATCTGACCCTGACTTGACTCAGTTTACGCCAGGTCAGAAACGCGTGTTTGTGTGTCTTGTGCGTGTCATGTGCATGCGCGCACATGCGTTTGTGTGTGTGTGTGATTTCCTGGGTGTTGCTTTATTACCACCTGGAGCTCTTCTAGGTGGTTTGGTCCTTTATAGTGACCCAAAGTTTCACTGTGGCTTTGGTATATGTGCTCCTTAAAATATCTACTTTTCTGACAATGCTGTTTTTTTTTTTAATATTTTAATGGTTTTATCAAGTACAATGTTATTATCAAGTGCATATATACATATACTTGAAACATTACAGCTTTATCTGTAACGTTACAACAACCTAATACTATGTAAATATTGTTGTTTTGGACTGTATCCTGCACCCTCTAACTATTTGATAAATGAAGCGGGGTCTTTCCACTGGACTTTAGTTCATTTCCTTGTACTTGTAATCATATGCAGAGTGTGCTGTACAGTCAGCCATGGTCGTCACAGTGTCCAGGCTTCGTCCTTGATCTTTGCACCCACTGACCAAGCAGGCTATTTGGCCTTGGCAACCAATTAATTACAGAACTGACTTTAAAACTTCCTGTTTTTCACTCCTTCATTAGGCTAATCTGCGCTTTCAAGGGAGGAAGTGCCTCGAAATAGTTCCTAATTTTCAGCACGTTCAATTATTTTGTACGGCGGGCAGATTGCATCAGGTTGTGTTAATGTAAAGATCAACAATGTTTGATGGCGGAGGAAATGATGTCTGTCATTACTTCCTGTTGAGCAGGGGCATAATGTGGGAATTTGTGCGGAGAGTGGCGCTCGGCGAGGGCCGGGCCGGTGCCCTCCCCAGCATGTACGTGCCGAAGGTCAGGGCCATCCGACATCCATCTCTGCCGTACGTGTTTGTTATTATACTCCTGCACCCACTTACCCAGGAGTGCAGGAAGGAGTTGTATGACTGTGTGTGAGTGTGAGTGTGAGAGGGAGAGAGAAAGAGAGAGCATGCCTGTTTGTCTCTCTTTTGACGTGGTGGTAATGGTTGAGAGGCAGGGGTGGGGAGAGGGGGGGGTTGTTGATTCATGCTCCTGGTAACTCTTTTTTGCCTTTTCCAAAGACAGACAGACACTTTCCACCAAGTTACTCCTCAACTGGTTTTGCTTGCTTTTCTGCAGTATCACAGATTTTGCAGGCTCTTGGTGGATCAACACAAACAAAGTGAATTCAATTCAACCAAAGCAAACAAAAGTTACCCTGGTACTGAAGCCATTCATTCCCGGCACCTGCAGACTTCAGCTGGATGGGGGACATATATCTGTCCCCTCCCATTCTACTACCCACCCTGATATAACTATACTAAATCAACAGAGCGTTCTCAAGAGCAACAAGTCAACTTGACTGTTTCTGTAAATGCTTTCTATTTGCTGAGTACCTGCCAGCAATTTCAAATATTGCCCTTTTCAACTGTGAACTGGAATTCACCTCTTGCCTCACCCTTCTGTTTTTCACATGGAAACAGGAAAGAAAAGAGAATGGGAAGAGCTGCCTTTGAGGAAGGCAAGTCATTCGTTTATTACCAACTAGGTTTCTAAAGAAAATGAATACAGAGGAACTTTTGAAATCTTGACACATTTTCATGTTTGACAGGAAAAAGGTTTTAGTTTAGTTTAGCATCTTTTTCCCCTCATGCTTTCTATTTGAACTGGCAATTTCAAGTGTATAAGTGTGTGTGTGCATATCACCATTAAAACAAATGCTTGTGGTGTTCCACCTGTGAAACATATTTGGTGCAAGCCAAATTGGGGTGCTTACTACACTGCACCCCTACCCACCTCCCACCTTCACTCCCAATACACACAACACACCCCATCCTTCACACCCTGGATACAACAGCACCACCAGAAATGGCAGCAGGCTCTCCACAGTCAGGCCAGCCGGCTCCACGACCTCCTCTGCTTGTCAGGCCCCTGGGAACCCCCTGCTGCCACCCTCCCGGCCCCCCCAAACCCCTGCTGAACGTAGGCTGGTTATCACACCACTAACATTTATTTAACCCCTCTCTCCTGCTCTGGGAGGAAGATGGCGTGCTACACTCAAGAGACGCACAGAGCCCAGGGGGTGAGGGGGTGGAGGCTGCCTAACCGGCCCAGAGGAGACAGTCACATTTCCGGGACATTACGGCATCCAGAGTGGAGCAATCTGGCAAATATGCATGCACGCACACTGGACACACACACACACACACAGACACATACACAGAGACACTCAGACTCAGACAAAGATACACACACACAGATATGCACACGCACACACACACACACACACGCACACGCACACACACTCACACACACAGACTCAGACACAAATACACACACACACAGATATGCACGCGCACACACGCACACACGCACACGCACACGCACACACACACACACACTCACACTCACACACACACACACACACAGAGACACTCAGACTCAGACAAAGATACACACACATACAGATATGCACGCCCACACACACACACGCACACGCACACGCACACACACACACACACACTCACACACACAAACACACACAGACAGACTCAGACACAAATACACACACACAGATAAGCACACACGCACACACACACACACACGAACACACACATGAACATGCACACAAAAACACACACATATTTTGATTCAGCGGCTGTTCCCACAACACTTCTCCTGTGTTAGCTTCCCCCTCAGATCCTCGACCATTACTCAGGCTCCACAAGCTCTGCTCGGGCCGGTCACACAACTGAGAAACTATTACTCCCAACAGCCACGTATTTCCCTCTGACTCTCCCTTTTTTAGCCCTTCTCTTTAATCGCTGATTCTCTCTCTTTCTCTCTCTCTCTCTCTCTCTCACACACACACACACACACTGGTATGCAGGCAAGCACACATACATATACACACAAGTACGCATACACACGCACGAACACATTGGCGTGCACACACACTACATTCTACATTCTCCCACACTGCCTGTACAGCGGCGGCACATTTTCATAAAAATCATTATTCACAGGGAAAAAAAAAACAGTGCAGCCGACACCAAAATAAACAGAAAGCCCTTGGACTGGGGTGGGTTGCAAAATGAGATAGCTCACAAATATTCCAGCGTTTTCTTTTTTTTTTCAGCTCGGAGGAAGATGGAATAGTTTATCAGGCTCTGGAGAATGTCTGTCTCACTATTCTCAGTCTGTCTGCAAAACGCAAGGCTACAGTACAAGTGGCACCAAAGCACTTATTTGTGAAGGCCTCAGGCATGTCCCAAGAAGACCAAGTTCAAAATATGTCTACTGTTTCATCCATGTTCATTTGTGGTTCAATACACTTCTTAGCCAGCCAGTGCTGTAGTGTGTACTCCTGCACATTAGCCGGGTTCGCGCCGCCGTAGTACCTCCACTCAATAATGTATAACATTACAGTACAGTCCAGGAAACAGTACAGGGAACTCTCAGAAGAACCCGGATTGTCCAACTACATTTCCTAGCAGTCAATCAGTGAACAAAAATTTATGACAGAACCAATAGGTTTATAGGTCAAACAAAGTGCCAACCCAGCACAAAGCAAACGTATGCCTATCAAGAGTGTCCAGATGCTTTACATGAGTTGAAAGAGTCTGGTCCACTATGTTATGTCTGCATATGTACACCGTGTACATTGGAGCATCAATTGCAGGTTGGCTGTTCTTTATGATAGTACAGAGCAGATACTGTACATTGATAGAGTACAGAGTATAGTGCAAATGAGACTATGAGGTTACCAGGGTTAACTGGATAGGTCTGCATCAGGAGGTTCAAGTCTAAAGTTTTATAAGCTCTAAAGGTGAACTTTGAAGACTTTATTTTTACTTGGGCCGGACCTTTGGTTTTAAAATCATTTTGCGATAAATTTGCTTTGACCTTCCCCTGCATGCCACCTCTTTCGGTATCTCAGTGTAGACTCCCTGCAATGATCTGTCATTACACCGCACCACCAGCACGCCAGCGGCCAGCTCCCAGTTCCAGACCTCCGCAGCATCACGGATTTGTTTAAAATTAGTCCTGGCACCTCCACACTGCTTATCGAGTGATTGTTTTTTAGAATAGCCCCCCGGGCGGTGGAGGATGGGGATGAGGAGGAGGGGATGAGGAGGAGGGGATGGGGGCGTTGGGGTGGAGGGGGAAGCTGCTGACTGACGGACAGAGGGTGATGGTGCAGGCTGGGCCGGCAGAGCGAGGCAGAGAGGGCCCGGTGCCCCGCCGCTGCCGCCTACATTCCTGGCGAGCCGTTTAGGAGTCACAGCTGACATGCGGCCCTGATAATAGCCGCCGTTAGATTGAGGAGCTGGGCAATGTGCAGAGCATCAGCACAGGATCACTCGTTTAGAGGGAGGGGAGAGGGGGTACAGACAGGAGACGGCTTTACACCCTAGTCAGGGACATCGGTAGTCTGGCAATGTTCATTTAATAAAGGGCTTTGTTTATGTGTGAGGTGTAAATACACTTTGTGTGGTCCTGGAGGTTTACATCACTCTTGGGACATGGTGGGCTATGTATCGCATCAATGTGCATGGGTACCTTTGAGAGCGTCCAAATATAAATGTGTATGTGAATGTGAGAGACTGTGTGTGCAAACCAGCTCTTGGAACTCTAATTGTTTAGGAACAAAATCCATGGGAACATATACATAGACATATTTGCCTTTACAAATTACCCAGCTCAGAAAGAGAATTGGTCTGTGAAATTATTATCATTATTATTATTATTATTGTTGTTGTTGTTGTTGTTGTGGTTGTTGTTGTTGTTATATGGGTCCAATCAAAATTGACAATAATCATCTTTATCATGTATTTGTTTGTTCTGTTATTAGGGAACTATTTAAATGCAGTGTATACCTCTGAGGTTAATCAGTCAATATATTCAAACATCCACTAAAAGAAATGATTAAGCAAAGCCTGGGTGTGCACTTCTGTTTCGCGTCTATTCTCTTATAATTGTTTTTGCGTGTGTGTGTATGTGTGTGTGTTGTGGAGTTTGCTTAGCTCTCTCTCTCAGAAGTCTGAGAGGCTGTTTGTCTTGTGAGTGGCACCAGCTTCACCTCTGCAGGCAGCTCTGTGGGACATGATTTAAGGCCCGACAAGTCTTCCACCTATCAGACGACAGCACACACACACACACACACACACACCACACACACACACACACACACACACACACACACATGCATGCACACACACCTTCTCTTTACCCTCTTTACCTGCCCAGACGACTGGGTGATCCAGCCTCTCTCCCTTCCACCCACACCTGACCCTTCACCTGCACATGCCCTCACTGCTCCCTTTGATCTGTTGTTTGCATGTGTATACAGTAGAGTAGACACACACACACACACACACACGCACAAACACACAACTACACACAAACACAAACACACATCTGGGCTGCCCTGTGAGAGACTTTGCAGCTCCACACAATGGCCCATTTTTCCTGTGTTGTGTGAAGTCAAATGGCGGATTAGATATTAAAGACCGACCTGCGTGAGGTAAACACGGCTCCGGTCATATTTTAGGACTTCTAAGAGGCGGATGTTAGCGTCACCACAGCGATTTTCCATTTGTCAACTGCTGTTTGCCCTACCTGCCTGCCTGCCTGCCAGCCCTGCAGCTTGGGAGCAGGGCATCATACCCAGTCTGAGCCAAGATCAGTGAATACTAAGATAGAGCAACAAAACACGTTACAATGGGGGCAGACATGTCTGCATAAGTGAGAGTGTCACATAACACAATATAAAATATTCAATGATCTTCTGTATCAGCACATGAGGATTTGATTCTGGTCTGCATAAAGGGGGACCCCCTCACACAAGGCGAAAACAGAGCACGGAACTTAACAAATGTTTGTGCCTCTTGCTTCGCTTTTACCCACTCTGGCCTGAGTGACTCCTGCAATGAAAAGGAGTTTTTTTTTTGTGAAAAAAGTACATGAAAAAGACAGATCTACCATATGGTAGCGGTTTAAAATAAAATAAATTAATTAATCAATTATAATAATAATCAATTAATTTATTTATTAAAAAAATACAGAACAACACATCACACAAAACAAGGGCCTTGCATATTTATCCTACCTGTACAGTGTACACTGATGATTTCATGAATTAGCTGATTAGCTGATCATCAGGCACTGATCAGAATCAGCTGGTGATGCTAGCAAATGGTTAAAACTAAATTAGTTTATGTTGGAGAACTTTCTGAATCTCAAGTTAGAGTTTCCCGCCTCTGGGAATAAGTCAGTGTGGACGGAAACTCAGAACATGATACATGTGAGAATTAGCATGAGGAGGGAAGGGGAGCGCTGGAAGGCAATTCTAGTGTATATCTGACAAAAGTTGTGTTGTCCTAAGATTCCTCACACTATGCATGATTAAAGGGTGTCTTCCCCTCAATCATAATACAACATAATATCTAATAGGAAATTTCATTCACCTGTCAATCTCTGTTGACTGAAAAAGAAAACAGAAACACGCTAATGTAGTAACCATTTGATCACTTCGGTTACATATTATACGTTTATACATGTTTGGCATATTAATTCCTTCATGGTTTGATTAAGAGCTGCTAATAATGACATAGAGGTATGAATCCAAAAAAATCTCCCTCCATACCATTTGTTTCCCATTGCAGCCAGTCTGTTATTTTAGTGTAAATTTAACCAAAACACTCTCACAAGAACACTGCAATTTATTCTCCTAATTGGAAATGAAACATGAGAGTTTTCGGGGGTAATAAATCTTTCTTTTAAAAGCGCCCATTTGTCAAAGGGACAGGGACAAAAATATAGCAAAACAACACTATTCCCTTAGTAGGGAGTCATAAGTAATGAGGGAACTACAGTTGTGTATCCCTGGATAACTGGCCCTCTGTTGCTTCCCTTAGCTGACGAGTAGTCTGATAATGACGGAATCTTAAGAACACTAGGCTGAATACTGCCCATTGCCTTTCTGACCAGCCAACACCAATGACAAACTGTTTAGATACACATACAGTACTACTGAGATGAGCAAACATGACTTGACAAGCTATCTTAAAGCTAGAGTCAGACAAGACCTGTCCTTTGACATCTGTGACATCATGTTCCCACTTTTGAATCTGGGTCATGAGTTTGCATCATATCATAATGGGAGTGTAACTCTTCATATGCACATAGTAAGTTGACAGCTGACACATGTGAAAATGTGTCACTCGTCAACTCATTTTTGTGGCGATGCAGGCGTAAACTGAATCATGTCTATCCAATGAACTGAAACATGCACAAAGGACAATCACATGTCTGCCTAGATTGTCAGTGAGGTATTGAGGCACAATGAGAGAGACCTGAGAGACCTGAGAGAGTTGGAGTTTAAAGGCACACTGTATAATTTCTGTCCACCAGGGTGTGCTGTAACATGAAATAGGCTCCGTGATGACAGTTATTACAGGAAGATCAAAGTCAGGTGCATTTGTTTGCACCAACACCCATGTAGTTTATCATAGCATAGCGTGTTAGCTTGCTGCATGAGTTACATAACAATTTAATATGAGGCCGAAAGAGTTGTGGATGAGTTGAAAAATATGAACCACTTGTAAGGGCGTGGTAGGACTATGACTGTGATGGGTGTGACATTCGCAAGGTGCATGTCTGCTGTCACCTCGCTTAACTTTTGCTTCAAAAATCAATAAAAGCAATAATACACAGTGATTAAACAGTTAACTCTACTAAGTCCTCCACATCTTTATATTCGTGTACAAGTACCTATGTGTGTGTGGTTCTGTAACAACAGAGACTTGTATCCAGAAATGAATAACATTGCTCAGGAGTCAGTCTGTGACATTTTGTGTGACACCATGGCCCTTGAACTGTTGGCTGGACAATACAAGGCACAATAGTGACTCAAAAATGTTTTCTAAAAATTCAATCTGTCAGGCTGAAGAATTCTTATGGAGTTGAACAGCTTTCATCCTCATGTCTCCATGTTTCTGTGTTGAAGAAACAACTCCTTGAAGCACTGGCATAATCTAAACAGCACTGGACTTTTCTTGCTCCTGGGAGAGAAAGTGAAGTATCTTTCATTTGCAAACAGTTCTTCCACATGACTCACAGCCACTCTTGGGTTTTTTTCAGGCAGAGGTGGAGTTGTGGGTGTTGTATCACCCAAGCTTGCCCCCCATTTCACTGGAAACATTTTCTTATGCTGATCGAAAAATGTGTGGCGTTCCTAACCTGATGAAATACCATCGCAAATACCCTCATGCCCTATACGCCTCCTGCCAAAGTTACTGTTTGGACAAGTCTGTGCCAAATTTTAAATTGTCCTCCAGATAAGTTAATGCCACCTTGCTGATAGCCTCTGTGTATTAGCCCAATGGGCAAATGGACAAAACATTGTTCACCTCTGCATGTCCTTCTGATGGAAGAGTACTTACTCCCTTAGGTTGTGAGATCGTCCTGTTCGTTACACACAAATATTTATCCACTTGGCTGGACATGTTTTATAGGGCAAAGTCTAAAATTACTGCCATTTCTGACAGTGACAGCTTTTTAACACAGCTCTCAGTGTTTTGCAAAAATGGCTGGTGACCAATCAATTAGCTGGAATACCTTTGAAAATGAAACCATATATAGCTAGGTCTGCATCAGATATTGTCTCAACTGGAGACGGCCCTGCCAAACTGATTTGCTTTGTTGATGGATTGATTTCCTGTTTTGCCTTCTAATTTGGCATGGTTAATTTCCCATGTTCTTTGTGTTACTCTGTCAACTTCAGGGAACAGCAAAAATGATCTATTTTAACCCTTCCAGAAGAGTGTTGTTCCAGTGATTAAAGAGGATTAGAGGGGGAGTCTGTCTACTAACATCCAACTGAATCTCCTTACACACACCGATGCTAGCACCAAACAGAAAAGACTGGGGTTCACAGATTCAATGTTGATCAAATGTTTTTTGTACAAATACAGACTGCAAGGTTTAATCAGTGTGTTCCAGCCTCTTTTGTGTTTGATGTCTTCTGTCTTACTGAGGAGCTGCACCCGGTTGACGCATGGAGAGTCCTATCTTACCAATGATAGCACTTCTGGCACCGATACAAATGAACAAACTTGCCAACTACTGTATTTCACTGGCTCCCAGCCTGGCTAAACCCAGACTACACCCCAGAAAAGACTGAGAGAGGGTCTGGAGCAACTGACCTCTCAATTCCAGGGTCGTAACCACAGGTGGTTGATAAACAGTCTTTGGCGTAATCAGCATGAAAATGAAAGTTCATTTCAAGCAGCAGTATTCCTGTAGAAGAGATTTACAATATACTACATGTACAATATACCATACACTATCAAAATTAATTTCAGAATGCTGAAGGCTGCTACTGTTAGCAACATGTCTTTAAAAATGCATGAAAATGTAATGCTTGAGAAACAC
The DNA here is from genome assembly GCA_015244755.2 of Tenualosa ilisha. NCBI lineage: Eukaryota > Metazoa > Chordata > Actinopteri > Clupeiformes > Clupeidae > Tenualosa > Tenualosa ilisha. The sequence goes on along the minus strand of PYXC01001310.1, from coordinate 2,062,767 downwards.
AGTGGGTAACTGTGAGTGGAGAACGTGGAAACTGAACTGTGACACACAGCTCAATCAACAATGGCGACACCACGGCATCTTCTGCTCTCCCTTGGCTCCAAATATAACCTGCGGAGATAAAACTCACTGGGAGCCCCAATTAGGTCCTCTTCAAAGCAAATCGTTCAATAACTTTCACTAGCATTTCAAGTTGTGCCAATGCTTTCATCTTTGCCCGCACCCCCTGGAGGGCCCGACACTCAGACGGAGTCAGGAAGTCACTGGGCACGCCTGTCCCACTGGTGTGCTGAAGACAGGGGCCACAACCAGTGCAGCCTTGTCCACTCAATTGCTCGCAGGGACAATCCACACTCTCCTTGCCTCGGCTGATGGACCTAGGTAGACATGAGAAGAGGGAACAAGCAATTAAATGACAGCTGTGGAGAGCTACAGCTGTCCTTTGGGAGTGAATTCTCAACACCCTGTTTGTTCAAAGTTGTGTTTTAAGTTCCTGAGAACTTTTGTCCTTTATTAGAAAGGAGGGCTCACTGTGGTTGATGGGATTTCTTTTACAGTGGGAGTCAGACAACATGTTTGCAACATTTCAGACCATATTCCTATTTCCATGACACACACAAAAAAACAGTGATCTAGGTATTAAGACATTTTATTTCTCGAAAGTCAAACAATGACAGATGTAGATACGTAGGTTTTTTCTTTCCTGTTGTTATTTTGAGCAGATCGTGGGTAACGTGTGATTGAAGGCCCAAGCAGTTTTGTCCACTTACTGAGACGGTAATCTTGACAATGAAAACAGTGGTCAGTGCCAGAGACAAGGGGGAGAAAATGCAACACTGGAGACTGCTGACCAGGGTGAGTGTAATAGTTGGCTCGCATGACTGTCAAGGCAGAGGTCTATGTCCCCAAGCTGAGAATCAACAGTACATCATCAGCTCAGAGTGTGGGACGCAAATCTCTCCCTCATGTGGACAGCAAAGTAGAGAGTAAAATACGGAATGGAAATGTCCTGGAAGACAACATGGTGTCTTTTTTTTCCCTCTTCTCCTCTAAATCATATAAGAATGTGAATCCAAATGTTATTACTTTCAGTAATGCAGTCGTGCTATAAGTGACTCTGAATGACATCATGGTGTCCATGGTGCAGTCTTCCCCTGACCTCTGTGCCCTAGCTAGTGTTTTTGGCCTCACATACACACACACACACACACACACACACACTGCGGCGCAGACTGAGCAACAAAAGGAGAGAGAAACCACTGAGGCTCAGTGTTGTGATAAGCACTCCGGCAGGCGTCTCTGTCTGTCTGTCGCAGACGCAGGCACTGCCGCCCGCCAACATCCATTAGACGCAGACCAAGAGGAAAGGACTTAGGGCCATCATTGTGTGTGGTGTGTGTGGAGTATGTACATGTGTTTGTGTGTGTGTGTGTGTGTGTGTCTGTGTGGGTGTCGGGTGGGGTGGGGGCTGACCTAGAAGGAGGTGTGTGGGAGGCTCCTGTACAAGAGGAAAGCAATGGCTCCAGTCAGTCAACCTTACCACCCCACAACCACCTCCAATCTCCCCCTCCCCAAAAAAGCACACACCTCTGTCCATGACAGTATGGTGGTGGACAGAGGATGGAACAAGAGTCAGCCAGTGGGAGGGGAATGGAAAAGGGGGAGATAGGAGGAGGAGGAGGAGGAGGAGCGAGCGAGTGAGTGCTGGGACAGGGGGCTCCGCTCCTGCCCTCTCCCTGACAGGATCTGGTCAATGTCCTGCCGCCGAGGGTCGCGGCCTGGCTTACGCACACACACACACACTTATCTGCAGTGCATCTGCTCGGGCCGCCTGCGCAGTCAGGCTGTCTCCACAGCGGCGCTGCAAGCTTTTTCCTGCGGCAGAAGAGACCAGGGGTGGGGGTGGGAGGTTGAGGAGTGGGTGGGGAGGAGTGGAATGGAGGGTAGTGATGGGGAGGTGGGGAAGCAGGGCAGGGAGGAGGAGGAGGACGAAGGAGGAGGAGGAGGAGGAGGAGGAGAGGCTAGAGTGGGAAATGGACTGTCCGGGGCTTGCCAAGTCGCTGAGCTACACGGAAAACACGAGACGCCTCCAGGGGAACAGGACCACTTCTGAATTTCAACAAACAAAAATAACTCCCAACGACAGGACCAAGGCCCTTACTTTCTTTCTTTCTTTTTTTTTTCTCCCCCTGTTTTACTTATTTTTTCTCAAAGGCCACTCGCTCACTCCCTCCAGTCTGTCAGCCAGAATTCCCACGCGTACACTGTGCTTGCGCTGGAACCCAAACTGTCTGTGAGGATTGCTAATTTGCTCTACTGTTACTGGTAAAGTCCGAAATTTAATAATTCTGTTCTGCCCCACGTATTTATCATTCTCTTTCCTCGGCGGACTGGAGATGACCTCGGAGTGACCACGCGGGGAGTTCATTTCATACTCCGCGGGCGAGTCATTTCATAATTTGAAACAGCGTGTGATTTAATTCTCATGACCTAATGCGTTGTAGAATGCCTTTGAGTTTGAACGCCTTGTTTTTCCTACTCTCCCCCCTTCCCCTCCCCTCTCTTTCAACAGCAGACAGAGAGGAATCCTGGCAGCTTCAGAGCAAGAAGAAAGTGACAACTTCATTTGAGCTGCTCGGAGTGGACTCAAGAGCAGGGATGGGGGGTGGTGTGTGTGTGTGTGTGTGTGAGTGTGTGTGTGTGTGTGTGTGTGAGTGTGTGTGTGTGTGTGTGTGTGTGTGTGTGTGTATGTGTGTTGGGCGGGGGGGGGGGGGGGTGGGGGTGTGGGGGGTGAGAGGAGAGTGGCAGACATGAATAATTGTGAGAAGTACTGACGGAGAGCAAGCCTGAGCCGGAGTCGGTTCAGAGGGACACAGTGCCGCCAGGCGCCGCATCACACATCATCAGCAGGCTGATGTATGAAGCCAAGGTGATCACAGAGGTGAACACATATACTGCCTACCTCATCCACCATTTAACACCACTGTCAGGGATGCACTGTGGGAAATGGATGCCACTATTCATTTTAATGCAAATACAGTTCAGGGGCCCCTATACTAATGACAAAAACACTGTAGATTAAATGGTGCTTAAATGTCTGTCTTCTTTGATCATCTAGAAATAGAAACAGAAATGGAAAAATGTTTCCATTCTGACCTTTAGCACATCCTTTTACTTAAGGAGAGGTTATGCTACCTGTCTCTTATGATTAACCTCTTGGGTTTTTATGGCCTTGTAAACATTGCATAGCTTTGTTCTGACCTATATCTTGTTTGTTGCATACAATGGCCATACCTACACAGTATAACCCCCCCCCCCACACACACACACACAAAACAACAAAATACAACAATGAAGTTCTTTTGCAAAATGCAACTTAAGAAATATTTCCAGGCAATGATCAATCCATGATCAATCAAGGCAATGACTTCATAATAATAAACACTTGATGTAAAAATGAATGACTGTCAAAGGCACCTGACGATGCTTGCATAGTCAGAGGCTCTTGCATTGCATCTTCAAGGCAACCCCTGACGTGAAAAAAATGAATGGCAGCACTAAATCACTGGATTGGTTTCAAATTCACTTAAGATGATGTAGCTTACTTTTAAAGCTTCATGATTTAGATGGAGGGACCCAGCATGGCAGCCGAATTCACCTTTTAGGAGGTGAGTAGCTGGGGAGGGTTAGGCTACGCCATGTCGGAATGTCATGTATGGACAGGAAAAAGGTCATCTGTTTCATGTTTGTGCGGCTGAATTACAAGTGGGATGATTCAGAAGATCAGGCTACATTTAAGGGGATAAAATGAAGATGACCCGCCAGAGAGAGAAAGGCAGGGAGGCAGGGAGGGAAAGAGAGGGGGGAGAGAGAGAGAGAGAGAGAGAGAGAGTGAGAGAGAGAGGGGGAGAGAGAGCATCCCCCCACCCCATGCTCAGATTTTTCTGACAGCACAGCAGAGGCCCAGGCCATAAACCATGCCTCTGAACATCCCACAGTGGGCAAATGCTCAGTAACGTAATGGCCCATGTGATTGTCATGCATTCCATGTAAAATACTCACTCAGTACTCAGCCCACACAAACAGTACCTGACACTGTTAATATTCAAACCAGTACGTAAGATGGACGTGCACTAAATTAAGGACATGGCACAGGAAATATGGTTTGTAGGTACAAGATATGGAATTCGTGTTCAAACAAAAAAAAGAACATGTACATCCATTTTAATTAGCCATAGTTACTGTGGGCAATGAGGCTTGTGCCATTAAATTATGTCCGTGGGGGACGGAACCTTTTTTTTTCTTTGCTTTTGATAGTTTGAGCTGAGAGCTGTCAACTGAAAATATAAGTCTCAAGTCACAAAAAAGCTTTGGACATTTAGCACAAATAAATTGCATAAACCAAGAGTAATACATTGATTTGCAAAATGTCTTTGTCTATGGATGAGGGCTACGCGTGGGAATGCATTTATTGTCGTCATTCCACTTTGTCAGGAAATCATCTGATTCTGACTGAATAAGTAATGTTTAGTAAACTGAGGTTAATACACAGGTGAGGTCAATACATAGTTTTGTTTTTGTAGTTTGTTTAAAATACTGACCTGATGTTTATACATGGTTTGGCTTATACAGTAATCAGGAAATTACTGTATACTGAAATGGATTTCTCCACATCACTATGATGGATAAAAACACCAAAAACATAAATCAAAGACTAGCTAGGTAGCCCAGTATTATAGAGTCATATTCATGTTCCTGACAAGATTGTTGTCGGTGAATTATGACTCAGTTCCACTAAAACAAAGGCATGTCAGGGTGAACAATTGAAACATTCCAACTTATTTTGCATGAGTCACAGTTTTGCATAGTTAAGAATGCCTCATTGGTCAAACATTGGGCCACCGTTGCTGGCAGTAGTTTTGGAGCACCTGAGAGAGATGCCAGTAGGCACTAAACAGGGTCATTGTAATGCTCTGTGCTTGGCCGGCTCCCTCGCTCCCTTGGATGCCTGGGACTCCCTAGGCAGGCAGAGTGGAGACGCTGGGCTCTGCCTCTCCCTGCGCCTCCACCCGCTGCTGCTCGTCCTGCTCCCGCCCCCGCTTCCCTGCTCCGGTTCCTGCAGGTGCCAGGCACAGACAGCGGCTCGAGGCCTCGCAACACTGACCCCAGAACGCATCGCAGCTCACTCCTCCTCCTGTTCCTGCATCTCGACCAGTCAACTCCTCCCATCCCACTCCTCTCTCCTTCTCCTCAAATCTCTCTTTTTACCTCAGGGCTATGACAGTGTGTGTGTGTGTGTGTGTGTGTGTGTGTGTGTATGTTTTGTTGGCAGAATTTACATACATGATTTCATTGCACTGTCAAACAAAAAAAGTTATGAAGAAGTTATGAAGATAGAGAATTTGAAGTGCTTCACATAGTCACATTGTTTCACATGTGACTACAACAGGCTCGCCCACCAGGCTGACGTTTATGAAGTGTCAGAGGGGAGAAAAGGAGTTGAGGATTCAAGGTCATTCAAGGTCACAGTTTTGAATTTAACTGAGTGAAAAGTGGTCACTATCACACAGTAACAGTGAAAAGTCATTGTAATTCTCTCACTCATTAGTGCCAGTCATTGGAAGCCAATGTCAACAGAAACCAACTTGAAAGTGCATTTGCAGTGCAGTGATGATGACGTTGGGGGTTTAATCACCAGCATTCGGTTTCTCATGTTTCTCTAGGATCATTAATAAATCTATTTCCTGCTGAAATGTTTTAAGAGGACCGTGAGTCACCATACCGCAGCACCAATCAGACATAACCCCAGTGCACACGTTCACATTCTTGTGATTTCAATTAATTTATTAATTTACTTTGCACGTTCGTTCTCAGGGCTTTTGGAAATTCCAGTGACTGTTGTTTTCTATTGAAAAGGCAAACCCTTACTGCTCTGCCTCTGCGGAGTTGTTTGGTTATGCTGACTCGATTCCCGACTCAACGGCAGTTCCTTTGAGATGGGAGTATGAGTCACTGTACTGTGAGGTGTTGAAATGCTAATTACTCAACTGGCGTCTCTGTGCTGGTCAGTACGTGAGGAACCGTTGGCAGAACAGCAGAGATACACCCGCTGTTGCACCTACTGCCCCATTACACTCCCACTTCCACACCCTCAGCGTGAGGACAAATGGCCGTTTCAACTCTGAGCTCCACAGCAAAATATGTTATCATAAGCATACGTCGTTCTTACCCTCTCCTCCAGGAGGGGGAGGGGGGTGGAATAACAAATATGGAAACATAGAGATTAAATCACAAATGATAGCATCACCCCTAATGTTCTGAGTGCCAGGGCTTAGAAACCTCAAGTAAGGGCTTGATGATTTTTTTTATGTTGTGGTCACGGAAGTAATCCTCTCAGGAGTGCTACAAGTGTGCTAAAAAGAGTTATATCTGTGGGACACAGTCGCTGAAGATGTATCTATAGTAACTCTCAACATCACACCACCATCTTGACTTAATCCACTTTTTTCTAGATTTCAGGCTAGCTTACCAAGAGCTTATTTGTTGTTTCAAATCTATGCTAATACAAGTAATTACTGTTTGGCTGCATTAAACAGCTTTTTACAAGATGGAAATAATCCAACAAAGCAGAGAGTAAAATCCAAGGAAGTGTCACTGATTTGTGTAAACATGTGATAAGATAACATAAAAAAACTGAAACACTAGACTGATTTGATTTGAAACATTGGAATTTGGTTGCTAAATTGCAGCAGCTGAGACAGTTTAGATTGTGGAATATGAAACGTGTTAATAACAGTCTTGCTCGACTGCCTTTAATTCATGGGAGCTTCAGACCAATTTGGTTTTGACTCTTCCAATTGTTCAATGCACTGGATGCTTTCAGAGCACTTCAGTGCATTAATCCTGTGTAAACATCTAAAAACATCTAATGGTAAATGTTCAAATCAAACAAATAATCCCCCAAAAAATGAATCAATAAATAACCTGGGCAGAAGGAAAAACAAACCTAAGCCAAATGTAAAGGATCAGAAACAGCCCAAGATGCTTCTCCTGTCATGACATCTTGATTTACTCTGTCACTTTCCTTAAGTGATTTACAGTTATAATCCAATATTGCATTACAAACACAAGAGCCAAGAATGTGGTCTGCTTAGTGTTTCTTTGGGGAGAGGGGGCTGGATCTTTCTGGCAAAAATGGCGGCAGTGGCAGCACTAGTGGTAGTGGTGCTGTTGTGCTCCTGTCTGCCCTGAGAGTGGCTACTTTGACCCGGGCCGTGAGCCGTGAGAGCTCTTGTTTGGCAGTTGCCCTCCCCGGCCCTTTCATCTGGGCCGCTGATAAATCCTTTGATGAGCCTGCCTGGCTGGCTCTGGCTCTGGCCACAGAGCAGTTGAAAGTGCTGCTGGGCCACGGGCCATACATCATGAAGGCCCCGGACTGCTTTTGATGATGAGGTCGGGGTAGAGGTGTTGTGTGTCTGTGTGTGTGTGTGTGTGTTTGGGGGGGGGGGTGATGCACTGGCACATGGGTGGCCAGGAGAGGAGAGGAGAGGAGAGGAGAGGAGAGGAGAGGAGGGGAAGGATGGGAAGGTCAGCTTCTTCTCTTCAGTTCCCATTATGCTGCTGCCAATCAACACCACCCCCCTAACACACACATACACACACACACACACTCCCTCCTCACTGCCTTTTTGCTTTGACCAGTGGCAGCCTCCACCCAGTCACCTTTGACCTTCACCCTTGGCCACAGAGAGTCAGTTTGCAACCCGTTAAGAAATTCATCACTACAGTCACTCCCACTAAGAACCAGTCAAATGAATCAATCAAGATTGCATTCAGATTCCACCTCAACCTGCCTGCTTCCCTGAGTGCAGCAAAAAGGATTGTCATCCTGCAGTGCTGATGCAATAGACAGGAAACCCTCGGAGACAAGCTTGTGAGAGGCTGCGCTGATACTGCTGATGGTGCAGATAAGTGCCTGTGTACATGTACTGCCCCTGACATAATCACTGACAGGGCCAGCCCCCCCCCCCCCCACAAATAGCTTACAATAGCTTGACTCCTAGTGATGAGTAAGCAGTTTATGCTTAACAATGAAATGGCCTACGATAAGGAAGTATCGGTGACATTCATTCATACATCAAGGAAGAATTTCCTCGCCCTGTTTTTTCCACCAACTACCTCTGTGGGTGGATGGCCACGGCCTAACGCGCTGTACCATAAATTTCAATGCGCACAATGAGTAAGCCTGACTGAGTAGCCATGTTGTAAAGCAGCCAGGAAAACCAAGCCAGACTATCCTTTATTGACATTGCTGGAAGGTGTGTTCGTGCACTCTTGCCCTCCCAGGAGGCCCAGAGAGATGTTGACGGCTTGTCGCAGAGGGAGAAAGGAGGGCCAAGGGACTTACTCATTTTCTGCGCAGCTCCGTGGGTGTCTGAGCAGCCACTGACAGTGAGGGAGTGTACAACACCAATGAAAGGGCACGACTTAGTCACATCCTAATACAAGTTAGCCCACTCACATACACACAGGCACATGTACACAAGCAACTGTGGGGGCCGACCACTGGGTCAGTTGTGTTCAGTGGAATCAGGGGTAATTTATGATGAGCCCAATAGCAAGTGCATAGTGCATTTGCCCTGATCGGCATAAAGTGAGCACTGAATGCAGTCATGTGCGGCGCAGCTCACAATGAGGTGCAAAAGCACTCTAGCGCTCGGAAGCTCCACACAAACACAGGAAGCTCCGCATTTCACACTGAAGGACTCTCGGTTGGAGGAGCGGGACTCCCCGCGCCGATGGCCGGCGGAGATTAAGACGGGTGAAGGATCTGTGGGGGCCGACACTTCATTGTTGCCTGTCGGCGGAGACACACTGCTGTTTAAAAAAATAATAATTAAAAAAAAGCAGGCCTGGCTATGTTCTACTCCAGCCAGGAGATTAATGGAACCAGGAAGTGATAAAACAGCCAGGCAGCCATGGCACATGGGTGGAGTCCCAATAAAAGCCTAAGTGAGGGCATTAAATGACCATCTCTTTTTCTATTAACACTTTAAATGGATTTCATAAGGTGCTTCTCCATTTAGGTGAAAAGTCTATATGCTGGTGTCAGACAACTTCAACTCCAACTCACAGGCATAGGAAATATTTCAAATATATATAAGAAATATTTCAAATACATTTCCTTAAGAATCATGCTGCAAGTATGCAAGTGCATGTTTTGTTCTCTTTGTGCTTGTCTAGAGGTGGAAAGAAAAGGTGCAAAAAAAAAGTCACTTAAATATGTGTCCTTATAATATCTACCAATAGCTTGGGCTTCTGACTCAACAGATGATCCAATAGTGCCAGTGACCTCCGTACCATTAACATGTGTGGTCCATCTGGTGGAGCTAACAAGATCCAGGAAAAGGGTCTTTGCACCTCCTAAATGAAGAAATTGTTCAGTTATGGCTGTGACACATTTCAAACAATAAGAAAATGCCTGCCAAATATAACAGAAAGTAATCAAACTACACATACATTATCTAATTGTAAATTATTGGAACTACTACTAATAAGATAATGATTTTGAGTGTTGTACATTGTTTTTTGGTCACACATAGGCTACCTGACTGGAATGTGGTAAAGTATTGAAAAGACTAATGTAAATTATAAGGTTTGACACACTCAGCTTTCTTAGTTAGCTGCAAAACCCTCATTATGAAGGCTACAGAGACATCCAGTGGTCAACAGGGGTACTGTCAAATAAAATCTCAGCAGTGGGTGTGATTTCATTCTTCATGCTATACATGTAAAGCACCTTTTCTACATATTAGAATGGCTCAGTTCAGCAATCTATGCAGCTTGGATAAAATATGTATTTAGAATACTAGTACACTTGCGATATCATTTAGATGGCATAGGCTTATTAAAGAAAGTGTTGCAAAACCTGCCTGTAGGGTAACCGTCTAGTAGGTAGTTAAAAGGATTCCTGGCTAGTAAGCCATGTTGGCCTTATAAGACTAATGTTGGTATCAGCTATATTTAATGGGATTTTAAAACACTTTTTTTTAATAAAAACTTAAAAAAAAAACAAAAAAAAAACCTTCATTTGCAGGGCTTGTAAGCTGCCATTGTGTTTATGTCTCAGTGCTTTCTGGGTAAAAAGTGACATCACCTGGTTGATATTGATGCCGTCAATGTGAAGCAATGGCTTGGACCTTGATTAGCTCAACCAGGTGATGTCACTTTTTACAAAAATGTCAGTTTTTGATTGAAAGGATTTTCTAAACTTTCAAAGTGTTTTTTTAAAGCCAGTTAGACATGTTGGCCTTATAAGACTGACATCACCTGGTTGAATCTAAGGAAGGTCCAATCAAGGTGCGGCAATTAAGCTGTTGCTGCTCACAGGCACCATCAACCTCAAAAGGTGATGTCACTTTTTAGATTCATATTCACATTGTTGGACACCGTACAACAAAGGAGCAAAATGTGATCTAAGCTTCAAATGAAAAATAAGGCATTTTTTCTTTTTCTTTTATATAATGCTCACTTATAAAATAAAAAATACAAACCGTTAAAAAAAGTGTCACGTGATATTTACATATAGGACTTTAGCAAGATTTATGTGGTAGCCTTGTTACATGTGAGAAAACCTTCCCTACTGATAAAGTCACAGCTCAGTTTGATTCAACATGTATTCTAGCTCAATAATAACTTATTTCAAATATAATCATTATTAATGTGCATAAAACAACATCTCTGAACAAGCAGAACATATTCATGTCAGGTTACACAGATAGTTTATATATGATGTAAATGTAAATGTAATGTAAATGTAAAGCGTCTGGCACATAGCTAGCTTTGGTGACCATCTTGGACTGATGATGTCATCTAACACTTAATATTTGGAGTGCAAGATTATAACTACAATTAAAATATTTCAATTAACCTTCTGGTACTTCCCATACAACATTTGGAATAAATAATCATTATTTACTCATCTCAAATGGAATTATATTTACTGTCCACATATGTGGGCACTGGACAAAGGTAGTGAATAACCTGATAAAAGAAGACTCGCATTCTCAGTAAGCAGGCTGTTCTTTTAGGAGGCTCATTCTACAGAATCTGTGCCATTTGAGATTGAGAGGGATGAAAAAATTGACATTGAAATTTCTAACTTTTTGATCTGAAATGGTAATGTTTGTAGCATATAGAAATACATATTCCCATGTCAATACAATAAATAAAATTCCAGTTTTAAATCCGCTTTTAATTCTACCCTGTCACATTGAAATATGGATAGAAATATCCCAGAATGCAGTTTAATTTCAACAAATTTAACTTGGCTTATCTGTCCAAATTTGATACATACAATAGATAACCTCTTGGAATAAAATTTTGTTCATCTAATGCAATATGTAACAAAAATATATCTCACGGCTTTTCAAGGGTTGAATATTATGTAGGCCTAACAGGTTTGAATGAAGAAGCATAGCATGTGTCTCAATTCTCTTATTTTTTATGAAATCATTTACATTTTGTCATTCACAGTTTATAAAAGGTAATAAAACTGAATTCACGTAACTTTTAAAGCAGTGCTAAAATGTCGCTGTCTAGTCAAATAAACATGAATTTCAACATAGGAAAACAAGAAAGAGAACAAGATTATTATAACTTTTGTAGCTTATGCATTAGGGAATTCTTTGTTTTTTGAGTCGGTACTGTAAAACTATTCAAAACATTGTCAAAAGTGAAAAAAAAAAATCTGTATTAAGCAGTATGCATTAGATCCAGCACATCTTGAACAGCCCTTCAACCCAAATGTGACAGGGTTGATTTAAAAAAAAATTTTTTTTTAACAAATCTGTTGTTAATTCTGGATTGTGTCAATCATTATTGTACCACATGGGATGATTCAATATATTTAGGTTAATGTCATGGCTATATAACCACTTTTTGGTAAAACCCTCTAAAATATGAGTATTTCCTTTAACATGATTCCTGTATGTGTAGAGACATCATAAGATATTCATAGAGAGTGAAAGAAAATGATACCACTCCTCACACCACACCATTCTTAAGACTTTGATGATGCCACTTCCTCACAAACAGTATGTCAAAAGGGTCAAACCATTATTTAATTGGATGGAATGGTCACTTTACAGGGTTGAATAACAGGCAGGGGAAGGGTTAAAAACCAGAGTTTCCCTCATAATTCTAATGCTTTATCCAAGAAAATGTATTATACATAGTAATAGAGCTTATTCAATCAGTTGAAAAAAAGCTTCGATACCTCATTCTATACACTCAAAATGTGTCATGCTATTGTATGATGGCATGGCATGGCAGTTTAACAAACACATAAATGTTAGAATAAATCACTTTTACAATTCTCTAGTCTTTTACATATTGGTTACATGTTAAATTTTAAATGCAGCAGATCAATTATAGTTTCATCAGTTTTCTGAAAAGAAATAAAAGCAGAACATTCTGGGACAGAAATCTAGACATTATCTAGACAACACCAAAAATGTAGAATGACCCAGGAGTCTTGCATCCTCTAACTCACTTAACCACATACTTGGAATACCCTCAAAACCACCGTTGTGCCCTTGAGCAAGGCACTTAACCCTAAGTTGCTCTAGGGGAGACTGGCCCTGAACAATTGTTAGTTGATGAGTTGTAAGTCGCTTTGGATAAAAGCGTCTGCTAAATGTAAATGTAGAAATGTAGAAAGTCTGGTTTGGTATCTTTGACTGGTCTAAAAAATAAACATGGAGGCTTACCTGACCTTATAACCCTCATAATCAAAATCAGAAAGAGAAATAGGCTTAATTGAAGAGAGACAAACAAACAAATAAACAAAAAACAAAATAAAACAAATTGCTGTCACTAGATCACAATGGGCTACCAGAAAGGTATTCGCCTGGGTGAGGTCAGTGCTTCTCTGATGAGATTCTCATTCCATCTGTAATATATTGAATTGCCGACAGATGTCGCTAAGTAACGAACATTTTTCTAAGAACAGCCACGCTGACATGCTCTGCTTTCCTTCAGTTTCAATCATGATAAATGTTTTCATTCTGCTGCACCTCCTGTGGTAAAGAGAGGATTTGAAGATGAAACATTCGAGATCAAAGGAGAGTACCCTCCTTTTCGAGCCATATAGGCTTAATGACTTGTGCATTAATTAGACCGAAGATAGCCTAGGCGATGTTGGAACACTTCCAGATTACATTCATACTGAATAAGTGGAGTATTTTGATTTAGGATTTTTTAAATTTAAGATAGCCGCTGCTCTTTCAATGTAAAGTTTTGATGTAAAGCCACTGTAGGCTACCTCTCTCAGACTTAAAATGTACGCTTGTGTGCAACTAACACAAGTTCAGGTAAGGCTCTGGTCCAGCGTCTTTACCATTACCCTTTATGTAATATGAGGAATACTACGTTTTGTAGGCTGGAGGGGAGGACCAAGAATGAACAGACGAAAAAAACATTTCACATGAGCCCGTGAACCCTATTGGTCAGACGGCTTTTCCTGCTGCCACAATCCCGCACACACGTGACCTACCTTTTTTGTACACAGTCAAACGCTTGCACTAAAAAGACAACGCCATGGCGTGTGGGACATATAAATACGAGTATTACACATTATGATATCACCCTCTTGAAAAGCAAAATACTACTTACCCATTCGAATCTATCGCTAAAGGTGGACCATGGCGGCTGCCACGAGCAGTAATGCAGCCACGCTACAGATGAAGCATTCCAGTCTCGAGCATACACGGAAACGCATAGACCCTCGGCGGAGACAAGCTGCACTCTCTTTCCTAAGCAACATTTCTCTGGACGGGCGACCAGTGCAGGATGATGGGAACAATCACATCGACGAGGACAATTCTGCTGAGGCAAGGACTAGACAGAGCCTGGTTTCTGCAGACCGTGCTCTGTATTCGGCTGGCGCTACAGCCGCCGCCGCTACGGCGGCCCAAGCACTGGCTGCTGCAAACCAGGCTCTGAACATGAACAACCGAGCTAGTTTTGGACTAAGCTCTTTCACAGCCACCTCGTGTGCTGATGCGGAGGGCGATGCGTTCACTAGCGGGCCCCCGGTGGCACAGTCTGTGTTTAGCTCTCCCTTCTCCGCAGTGCCAGCCGCAACCAGAGGAAGACTTCAGACCTACACTCAGGGAATTATACCTGCCGCCTATGCCAGGCAATCCTCGCAGAACTACTGCTGTCTGGAAGGTGGTCAGATAGGTAACTCTGCTCTGGAGCTTCAGAGGTCCAGGTAAAACCTCCTAAATGTTTTCAACAAAGACATTAATATCCTCAATCTCTCAGTCTAATATTTGATAGAGTGAACTGTCTTATTTAAAGAAAAAAGAAAACAAAATGAAGGAAATTGATCATCTTAGGGATTTGTATGACATGCCTTTTATGTTATTCTTACCTAGGCTTAACCACCACAGTAGATTTTTGGATATGGTTGATTACCCAACTCTGTTGACATGAAGTCACAGGTCACCACTGCACAGGGAAGCATAACATACTCTAAGCCCTGTCTCTGTCAAACATCTGAGTCCACAATGTATCAGGACAGCTTGAATGAATGTCCCCTCTGTCTTACTTGTTATGACGGCATGGCTATTGTATTCTCCAATCCCAAAGTGTTAGGTCATCACCCATTGGTCAGCTGTAGGCTATGATTTTTGGTAAATGTTGTCTTGTAAGTGGTGCAGTGTTGATCCAGTCCTAGAGTGTTGTATTTTAGGCCTCTCATGGATTTAGTTAACAGGACTTTTGACACAATGACAATTTCAGTCGCTGTTTAAGGACAGATAAATCTAAGGTTAAACTAAGGATGCTCTCCGTTGGCCACTGACATTGATGCTGTTGTGGGTAAAGACAGGCTGGCTAGGTGCCTTGCTGTGGTGGGCCGGACAGTATTTGGATGAACAGTCGACATCTTAACTAAGATGAGTGGTTCATTCTATCTGGCAAATTCCCCAGTTGAATTCACCCTTGTATGCTTTCTAGGGTATTGGTAACAGGGTGATGTTGTCCTTAGCTTGGGGACTTTTTATTTCCCATTTTCAGTAAATGGTTGGACTTTGTACACCACTCTTTTGTTTCTCTGTCATTTTGTTGGTATTTTAGTCAGTTTGACTGCCTTTCACTAATGGGGCATTTCGGTCATGGTAATGTGTGTGGAGGAGGCTTCATGAGCATGTGCAATTAACACATTTTGTTATGTTTGGGTTACATTCACCATGGTGGCCCAATGAACATGTGCAATTAACTAGCACATTTTGTTATGTTTGGGTTATATTCCCCATGTTGGCCTAATGGCACTCTGCCCTAGTCAGTAATCAACTACAACTCTCTCATCCAGGCAGTGTAAACACTGCGAAATGTCTTCAACAGAAATAAGTAGTTCTGCTCTTGCAAACCTGTGCATAAGGTGTGTTTAAACCATTAGCCTAGTACCTATTTGTTCCTAGCCTCACCCGTCAGTCCCTGGCAGAAATAACAGCTCCCGGGCAATAACAGGCCAGGTCAGGCCGTAGTCTGTCCCAGCATGCCTAGTCTTAGTCCTCTCCCTGTGAGCACGGAGCGACCCTTCATATAATGTGTTGACATCTGCTGCTGACGTCTGTTGGCAGTTGGGGCTGACATTGTTGTGCAGTGCAAAGCACACCCACCCAAATTTCTCTCTCTCTCTCTCTCTCTCTCTCTCTCTCTCTCTCTCTCTCTCTCCTCGTCCCTGTGTCTATGAGGGTGGCAAAAAGTTGCACAGAAGTGAGGAGTCTGACAGGATTACTGACACAGGGAGTTTTAAAAACAAACACCACTGTTTTTGACCTTCCTGACAGATTCCTCTAGTGCAGTGCCAGGCCAGCTTTCCTGACCACATGTGCCAATCCCAGGTCCATGTAGTAGAAGTGTCACCTAATAACCTAGTCGTTCACTCAGACTAATGGGCATGAGCTTTATTATGTATAGACAGCCATGGGCATGTCAAACACTGACATGTTGATTGGAGCGGCTCCCTTGAGGGAGAGGCTCGGCTTTGTCTTTTGCTCTCGTTGGACTGTAGTTTATCTGATTATGGTGAAATCAGCGAAGTGGTGCAACTCTTAAGCAGCTAAACAAAGGCCTACATTGCAGCAGTATTTAACTCTCCTTTCAAGGGAGGTCACCTTCTGGGCAGGGAATTTGGTACACATTTTGAAGAATCCAGAAATCTCCTCAGTGCTGTGTTACAATTTATTCTTAGTCTTAGTCTTTTATGGTCATGATTCAGCAGTGCTGATCTAGGAACACATCAGGGTAGCAGCAGGGTCTTCCTTTGTATGATTACATTGCATGAGTTTTAATTTCGTGTTTTGATGTTTAGTAAGGGCAAAACAACTCTGAAAGTGGTCAGTGCTCTCCGTTCCCCTCTCTCTTTCCTCCACTCAGTCTCTCCATACACAGTGTTTACACAGCACTTTTGTGAACTTCTTGGACAGTGTTTAGTCCAACGCTCTCCAATGCAGTGCATTGGTCTTATCTGGTATGTGTGTGTGTGTGTGAGTGCTGAGCACGTAGCACCTGCTCCACACCTGCTGTCTTCTTGGAGCGCCAGCCATAAACACCCTGTAACATTAGAGCCCGCTGCCCCTGTGAACACACTGCCCACCTTTCACTCTTTGGTTTTCAATTGTTACAGTGGCATGGGAGCAATATGAAACTGGGCTGGGGGTGATGTGATGAGAGAGAGAGAGACAGAGACAGAGAGTACATTTCTCACACTTTTTCCCTTTCTCTCTGCACTCTGTTTATCCCCGTATTTTTTTCTTAGTCTGGCTGTGTTTGTACTTCGAACTTTTTTGTTTTCCTGGCTGCGTGTTCAGATGTTTATTTGTCCCACAGCATTTGACAACCTGTTTTCTCAGGTCTCTTGTGTGGCCAGACGTAGGTCTCCTGTCTTCTCTTCAAGCGCAGGCCTGGCCAGCTGCACATGCTCATTAGCAAGTCCTGTTTTCCTCAGCGCTCAGATTTCGAACCCTCTGTGGGGAAATGGAACAGCACTTTGTTGCTGGCATGGCCTAGCAGGCAATGTGTTGAGTAATGGTCACACAACCCTATGAGTGAGACAAAAGTAGAGCAGGATTTGAATTGCCCTCAAGTTGAAAGACCCTTTTGGGAGCACTGTGTGTTGCTTGAGGTGTAGGTGGATAAGTCCCCTGCCACCCACCCCTGAGTGTAGCAGTAGAAGCTCCCAGGCCTGCTTGCACAGAGTCTGGCTTGTTCTCGGGGGGTGGGGGGGGATGGGGGGCAGCTGGTGAAAGGGAACGCAGGTTCCTGCTGGCAGAGAGGAGGCAGGATGCCCAACCCCACCCCCACCACCACCACCGCCGCCTCTCCCTCCTTCCAGTGTCCACTTCCTGTCTCAGAGCAGCCAGACTTTAAGCCTGCCTCTCTCAGCCAGGAACTCTTCAGGCTCTTAGATGCGCTGCCAACATGCTCCGGAGAAGAGACGGTGCATAACAAATGCACTCTTTCTGTCTGTCTCTCCTCCTCTCTTCGGTCTCTCAGTTTAGCCTTGTTAATGACAACTCGTTGAGCACAAATAAAGGCACACACATGCAATTAGTTAGTGAAAATTTAATGTGACTCCAGTTAGTGAAAATTGAATGTGACTCCTAACTGGACGCCATTTCTGCCTTTTTCCATATGACATCCATGGGAAAGCTGTGCAAGGATTTGGTTCGACGTTTTAACTGCCGCAGGTCGGTTGTGGAAGGCCCAAGGAATTTACTGAGATTGGATCATGTCCGTTTCATTATTGTGTGGTTGACTGAAGTCATGGTTGCCATTTCTGTGAGATTACATAAGCTAAGAACGGATTGTTCAGGAAAGCAATTTAAAAGTAGTCTTCCAGGCCAGTTGTTTATGTAGTCTGATAGGATCCTAATGGAAATAATATTTAATAAAGAACCTTAAGTGGAAGATGTTTCCTCTTTGAACTGTCAGAGATGAACACAGCACCTTTGCCCACTGCGCTTTTATTTTTGGAAAGTGAGAGCTCTGAGCAACAGATGTTGATTCTCCTCACCTCTTGAATGATTACATTTTTTGGTAGCTATTGCTTATTTGATTGTTATTGTTGTAATTTTTTTAAAAAGCGACACCCTTCAGGATTGGATTAGCACATGGTTGAAAGTGTAATTGGCAAACTGCCAACTCCTCTGTGCATGCACTGGCTTCAACTCTCTGAATTAGGCAAGTCTTTTTCTGGAGAGCGTGCAAATTGAATCCTAACTCGTTCTGAACTCTCCGATCAAAGTCTTTTAATAGATTCAGACAATACTTTGCCTAATGTAATTGTTTCGGGTGAATTCCTAGCTGTGCCCTTTGTGGAAGAGGAAATGGGAGCTTATGAGTCAGGCAGGGGTCTTTGTTTTAAGTTTTTTTTTTTATTATTTCTGTAGATACAGTAAATTAGGCCACCCCTGGCCTGGATGTTCAGTGTGTGGTTCTGTGTTGAGGGGTTGCCGGTGTTCCATTACATGTCATTGGCACATTATAACAACAGCTCTTGAGATGATTCATTAGACTCTTCTGAAATGTAAATAAAAGAGACGTGTCTGTCGTCAATGAGTAATGTGTGGTGGCGGCTAAGCTTTTTCCATTGTTTGTCCTAACGGCAAAAACATGACTTGAAGACCTTTCCGTTGCTGAATCACTGGGGCAAGATCCAAGACCCACTGAGTCGATTTGAGGACAAGTTCAATCTCTGGCAAAATGTTATCACCTTAACTTGTGAAATAAAGTTGCTATTGTTGTCGTCTTGCACACAATATGACCGCTGTACCCAGAGTGCTAAAATCTGTGTGAAGTGGCGTGCCCTTTGGCTGTGTGTCAGTAAGGCGAGGGAGTGTACACACCCAGTGTCCACAGCTTCTGATCGGCACAGTTGTCCTCCTCCCCCGTTCTAGTGGTGATCTAGTAGCTTAAGGCTACACCGTATGGCCGCTTTTCTATGATTGTAGGAGGAACGGAATCGATTTCAAGGTTCATGCCCACTTGAAGGTAGCCTGATGCTCCAAACGCTCTCACATTGTTTTACTTTGTGCAAAGCGTCTTGAAATTATCCACTGGGATACGTTTGCTTCCTGGTGAGCAGATATTTTCTGCTTCAACCAATCGCTTGTGCTTGGGATGTTATGCAGCAGAAGGCAGCATTTGAGTTCAGTGTCTTCACATTTAGCCCTCCCTCTGTGCTCCGATTGGTCCGCAAAGCTCAGAGTCAATGGAAACCTAAGTCTACGGATAGATCCCTGACATAGCTAAATGTGAACCTGAGCGGAAGCACTAGGTGGCGCTAGCTTGGATGCTAATGGCAGAGAAGAATGGCAAAGATCAGTCAGCTTTATGTGACTGATGTGAGGATATTAGATCACAAGGTCACAAACACATTAAAAACCATTCACCTCATAACCCTCTCAGGAGCTTAATCCTGGCCTTTAGGCATATAGACATAAGTGTTGAAACGTAACCCTTCACAGTAAAGACTTGAGAGTCTGCCTTTTGGAGTCAGTCGTGGAGAGAGCAGAGCTTGTCTAATTGGTCCATCTCACCATCTAGGGTTCTCATCAATCACTCACATCCACAGAAGGTGACCTTCAAACTGGAACATGAACAACCCCCAGGGAGCCCTTCACTCCCCACAGACGTCACTCCCCATGCGTCAGTGGCCACTCTCCTCATCCCCATCGTCGTTACGCCCTGTCACAGTTCCACTAGTCCCAGTCGGCATTGTTTATCTCGTAATCTATTGACCCTGCACTGAGCAAAGTTTAACTGACCGTTAAAGCATGTAAAAGTGTTAATGCCCATTGCCCAACCTTAATGCGTCGTCTTAAAGTGCACTTGTTGTGAACTTATAGTATGGCCTACGATAAGAGGCCTCCTGGAGGTTTTTGTCATCCCATGTCATCAGCCAATAAGTTAATGGCCTGCGTTCCAACTGCAAGGTGTTGCTTAGAGTGACGAGGAGCTCTCCATGGCCTCCTCTGGCAGATCCACTTACACAGGGGCTGATTGTGGAGAGATCAGCATGCTGGTGGGTGGCTCTGTAGCTTAATAGTGTAGAATAGTGAGCCCAGTGCATGCTTGGCTGATGTTGAGGTTTGGATGTCAGTGATAAACAGCAACATGAACTTTTAGAGAGTGCCATTCACAGATTCGCAGAACACGCACAGTGACACCGTTTTCTGACGATTTCTTTTCAAGAGGATTCACATCACTTTAAGAGGGAAACCTAATTACGTTCATTGAAATACAATTCTTTTGTGGTACAACTGAACTCTCCTGGAGTGTTGATAAAAAGCCAGTGTGTGAGATGATTTCATCTGTACTGCTGTCATCATCCTCTTAATGTCTTCAGTGTTTAGATCCTGAGTTTGAGCAAAAATTTCCATATAAAACCGTGTCATAATCAATCTAATTTTATTTGACAACTCATGAGTTACACGGCACTCTCCTAGCAGCACCTCCAGAACATGATTTACAGTAAGCAAATCCCTTCTGAAGACAGGACTGGATTTTGTCAAGCAGACATCCGAAGCCACATCCTTTTATCCCGCCCCCCCTTTGTCTGACTCTCCTGTTGCGCTCATCTTTGCAGGCGGAGGCTCATCTCTCAGCGCTCCTCGCTGGAAACGTTGGAGGACATTGAGGAGAACGCTCCTCTCCGCAGGTACAACAGCCTGCTTTGACCTGCTTATGCAATGAGTCAGATCCAACTTAATTACAGTGTCTGCAAACAGAACCCGAGGAACGTCACACAGTGACAAAGCAAATCTCACAGATACCAAATTCCTGAGGAACGTTGCACAGTGACAAAGCAAATCTCACAGATACCAAGTTCCCACCCCCCCTCCACACACACATACACAGACAGACACACACACACACACACACACAGACACAGACACACACACACACAGATGCAGACACACACAGCGAGTGACATAGTGTAGTGACAGTAGTGATGAAAATCTCTTCTTTCCTCTTCTCTTCTCTCCCCCTCTCTCCCTCTTTGTTTCTCCTCTCCTCAGGTGCCGAACCTTATCAGGTTCACCCCGACCAAAGAGCTTCAAGAAGGTCCACTTCATCAAGAACATGAGACAGCATGACGTGCGCAATGGAAGGTATGCACACCAAATCACAGCATTAGAATCAGATCTCAGACATGCAACAGTCCTGTTGCCTCACTGACATTTTTAAATGAATAATTTGAATGTTAGGATTATTTTGAGATGGACATTTTTAGAGGAATTTATTTGTGTCCTGATGCATGCATACTAACCTAGTAAGCCTGTAAATCAGACATGATAAAGTGTTTTATCATCGGACACACCCATGAGGTTGTCTTCCTCCCACCATGCCAAGCCTGCCCAGGCAATATTTCTGCAGATTTACTGTTATACCTGTTTGAGATAATGCCTGCTTTGTTATCTTGCCTCAGGTTACTGCCAATTTAAATGTCTCCTTGACTGTTGCTGTTTAAACAGTGTGTCCAGGAACTAAAAAACAACAAAAACATTTTTTTAAGGTCTCTTTAGGAATTATGGTCTGTTTGTTAGGGTTTATGTCTTGTTTGATAGAATTAACCTCACATTTCATGACAAAGTTGATCCTACACCCCCCAACACCACACCCCACCCACACATTGAACACAGCACTCCATTAACCATCATCCAAAATCAGTGACTATATAAATCAAGCACAACACCAGAATGGCAAGCTCTGGTTACATGATGCATTAAGAAAAATGAAACATGGGGGGGGGGGGGAAATCAGGCATCCAGATATTTGATTTACACGTGTCACAATCAAAGTCCAGATCCGCTGTCTTGTTTGGGACATGTGAGCATGGTGACCCAGCTCTTTTGAGAGTTGAAGGAGGGAGAAGTATGTTTTTTTGTTGTTTTTTTTTTGCGGTAATCTTTCACTCTTGTGGTGAAAGATATTATAAATGAGCAGTAGGTCTTAGTAGAGCATGGCTCATCCTTCATTGTTTGCGGAGTGTAGTTTTAACCTACTGACAATCAATCTTAAAAGTTAACTTTTAAGACTGACCCCATGACGCAAAGAGACATATTTGGTTGAAATAATTGACACGTTTGCTCTTTGCTATGGTCAGAAGGATTAAGTTAGTCGATTTTTTTTCGGGTTTGTCTTTAACGTGGATGTGTTTACTGTGCTCTTAAAATGAAGACAGCACTGAGTTGAATATATCTACAGCCCTTGTGGGTCATAAATGATGAATAGCATGTGGGGAGCAAGGAGAACAGGGGAAAGAAATGGAAAGAGGGAAAGCTGTGATGTTTGTTGTCCTCAGGACATGGGGGTTTTAAAGTGGCAGTTGAGGACTATCTGCAGGCCTCGTTTGTTTTTGTTTGCTTGTTGTTCCCTCTTTGATCAGATGACCATTATATTGTCACAAGCTCAGGCACAACAAGGGGACAGCCAAATTCTGTGTTTTCTTATTCATAACATAATATGCCTGATCCAAAAACAAAACACTCTTGCACACAGGTTCTTGCCATGATGTTAGCCAGATGCACAAGAGGAAAGGCGAATGTGTAAGGCTTTAATGCACTGTTGCACTGACCTTCACTAAACTTCAAAGCAGAGATTAACCAGCGCACACTACGGGAGACATTTCCATGAAGCCAAGAACAAAAGGAGAAATGTGTAGCATTGCTAAGAAGCACTCCTTGTTTTATGTCTGTGCTGTGTCGTCTATGTATTTAAGTGTTCACACACAGGTACACACCTCAATTAAACAGTCCTTATGGTCCACTGACCTGCGACAAGCCCAACTCAACACAACAATGAAGCCATGACGGACTGTGGAAATGGGGTCTTTTGTCCTTATTACCTGTCCTTGGTCATTTAATATTTCATCTCTGCACACTGCTCCTGTGTGTTCTGCACCCACATAGGGTTACTTTAATTAGTTTATTTATCATTTTGTCTTGTAGGATAGTCCTTATCAGTGGCAGAAGATCCTTCTATAGTGTTTTTTCTGTCCTGCCCTATCGAGATTGTAGCCAAGCAGGGTATGTATTCTTCAGCATGCAAACCTTCATCCCCCCCCCCCCCTCCTCTCTCTCTTCTCTTCGTCCTCCATGCTCATTTTTTGTTTTTGTCTATGCAGCTCCATAGAGTGTAGCCCTGAAGCTAACGGCACTCACATGTTACGCAAGTCATCTTTTATTAACACCAATTTTGAAAGGAATTTGGGAGGTGGGGGGTGGGGGGTGGGGAGGATCTAAGGCCAATGTGGATGCACCTTCAAACAGCGCTAAACGCTTTGTAGACTCAGTGTCAGAGTCACAGCTGGCATGCCGCCGTCACACTGATATGTGCAGTTAGGACAGGTGGATCTTGGCAGTCAGCTACGCTGTTACTGTTCAACCAGTAGGCTAGAGTTCAGATATTTCCACTCCTCATGGTGTTCAGTGGAGCTTGCAGTGTCATCTGATGCACAAACGTAATGCAATTCTGCGCGAGAGGCTTTCTGCGTCTTCATATTTCAACCAGGCCCGACCGTCGCTCTTTTCTTGCCTGCACGCTCTTTTTGACACGCTCCTTTTCAACCTCTGAGCTCTAACACTGATGTTCCCTCTCAGCAAACTCCTCATTTCTAAACCAATAAAAGTGTCAATTGGTGCTTTAACCTAGCTTTGTGTCTGCTCTGCTCCCTCATTGGCTTTGCTGTTTCAGTTGTAAGATGAAGTCAACAATGCTGATATTGAACATGCCCCCCCCCCCCATCCCAATCCCCACTCCAGTATCCCATCCTGCGCCACAACCACTACTCGAACACACCCGTCCACTCTCCCACCACTGACCCCGGGAGTGTTAGTGTAAATCTACAGACAGGGCTTGCCTTGGGCTCAAACAATAGTGAATGGAGGGTACATTATTTCACATGGTGGGAGTTATTCTGGCTCACAGACTCTCACTGTCTTGCCTCCTCCTTAGCAGTGGGGCGGCTGGGACTCGACCTTGGAGCCGCTGCCTCCTGTGTCTTAGCAGAACCAAAAATAAAGGGAGGAAATGAGCTGATAAACAGAGATGAAAGCCAGTGAATGCAGCCTTTTAGGAACTATCGGGTGTCTGCTTTAAGTCCACATAATGACAGTTCTGATACTGTTGCGCTTGGTGGGAACTTCAAATGTTTGACTGCACAATTAGAGAGACCTCCCTCCCAGTGTCCCTCAGCAGTCTCCTCAGGAAGTGACCATGGGAAGACCCCTGGCCACAGTGCTGAGCTGACACACTGGACTCTGGGTCTTCACTTGCCCTTCACTAAACCTCCACTCCCAAGACCAGACAGTTAGGGCCAGGCTTATCAGTGCATACCATAAGGTAGCTGTTGCTGTGACTGAAAACTCTGTCCCAAAAAATGTCATATGTAGGACGTGCCCCTTTGGAGTATTTGAGTATTCCTGTGGTCCTGTTTCTATCTCTGTGTCAGCTGTTGGTGCTGCTGCTGCTGCTGATGTGTGTGTGTGTGTGTTTTTTTTTTGGCCTAGTTGCAATGATTGATTTTTGTGAGTGAGCCGGTCTTTTAGTCTGCTAATTGGCCTTGGGTCCCTGGAGATACACTGGTAGTGAAATGAGGAAACACAAGCCAGTATGTCGTCCCCTCTTTTTCAGGCCCAGTCTCTTTTTGCTCACGGACAGGTGAAGGAGGGGCAGCTGATGGTCATTGGTGTCCTTCCTTTGGAAGACTTGGCTTTTTCACTTTTATGTTTCGCTGTTTCATTGTTCGAGCTGTGCTGTTCCTTCTCCGTCCTTCCCTTCCTCCTCCTCCTCCTCTTCCTCCTCCTCCTCCTCCTCATTGTCCTCATTGTCCTCACTCTGCGTATGCAGGGGAAAAGGTGTTGTGGTGTTGGGTGGGGTGAGATCGGCCATTTCATTGCTTTGTCTGTCATGTCCTGTCTTTAATGAATGCCCCAGCTGACAACCCCCCTCCACGCGTTTTAGCCAGGTAACCCGATCATGCTGAAAACAACTGTGTCACGGTCAAGGAGCCAGACTCCTCTTGGCTTCTTCTTTCAGTTCTGCTCCTCTCCTGCCAGCCAGCCCCAACTGCACAGTATATATGTAAACACAGACCACTGACTGCTGGCCTCACATTCATTGGCATTACCTATTCTGCTCCCTTCATCCCTGCCCACAGGAGGGCCAGAGCCCAAACTGTCAAGAACAGATCCTGATCCTCTGCATAGCTTTTGGTTAGTTTGTTTGTTTGTAAACAACAGCGCTGATAAGGCGATGGTGCCTTCTGATTGATCATCTCAATCTGGCTATCAGGCTCAAGTCACACGAAGGAGATTAATTGTGAGTAGAAAATACACGAGTTTGGCTTAAAGGGGAAGCGCCTTCCTGCTCTATCATGCCAGGGGCCCTGTTTGCGAGCAATTGATGATTGGGGCAGTCAGTAAAATGTTGCTCAGGGGCGGCCGTAGACCTATCTGAGAGTTATCTCTCAGTCGTGTGCAAAACGAAAACAACACTTATGAAACGTGTTGAAACAGTACTTCCCCTTATCTTGCAACAAAACATTTCCTTAATCAGTTGCTGGCACCAGTATCTTAGGCCCAACACTTTAGCCTGCTCTACCGTCTTATTTGCCTGTGCATAGTACCTGCGTTTGTTTCCTAAGATGCTTTCGAAATGAGATTTTGCAACACCAAAAATCATACAGGATACAGTTCTCTATCCTCGGAATCTGTTGCAGAAGTAAGAAATGTGACACCCTGGTGATGCAATGGCCTTAACTGTAACAGTTAGCATTCCTACATGCTGGCTGCCCACATGAGAAATGTCTTATTTCCCTATTGGCATAGAAGACAAGACTGAAAACTTTAGCAATTCAGCTCTTTCCCTAATAAGATAATCTGCCCAAAGGACCTTTCTGGAAAACATGCAGAAGATTAGTGTAAGACCTTTCTGTCTGGGTGTGGGACTATTACATTTTTTTTCTTCTTTTTTGAGGTTGAGGGTGGAGGTGGTGGTGTGAGCAATCGTCAGAATAACATTAAGCAGAGACAGCCTTTTTGAGCGAGGCAAGCCTATGGTGATATTTATTTATTTATTATTATTTTTGCCTCGGCAGGGATTTGAAAATGGAGAGTGGGCGCCAACGGCACCCCTCAGGTGGCGTCAGTGCCAAGGAGATGGTGATTGGGCTGGAGGGCGTGGAGCTGGGGGCAGATGGCAAGGTGAGGAGGGCTTCTTGAACTTTCTGCCACACAGGGATGTGCTGTTCATTTCGAATCAGAATGGGAGTAAATATTTACTGTTTGGCTTAAGTATTAATAGGGAATGTAGCGTCATTCTTGTTCTCTGCAGTTACCTCTCTGTAGACTGTTGTTCTGCGGCAGACCAAACAAGACTGCACGCTATTCTTGCGTTGTCTGTGTGGATGTTGATGTCTGTGTGTTTTTTGCTCTGTTGCAGACTGTGTCGTACACACAATTCCTCTACCCCACTAACGTTCTTGGTCGGAGAAACACCATCGACTCCACCTCGTCCTTCTCGCAGTCTCGCAACGCCAGCCACAGGAGCCTGAGCCTAGCACGTGCCAACAGCAACCAGAGCAGCCTTGACACAGGTCTGTGAGGCAATTCACGTTCTTGGCCCACAGTGTAACGTCTGTCCAGTCTGCCCTCTTGTTCTCTTCTCAAATCCTTCCTCTTTTCTGTCTGGCTAATCAACCTTTTTGCAGTCTTTTTACGTCACAAATTTAAAAACTTTCTATTTTAAGTTTCAAGTTTAAGAGTTCACCATAGTGTTCTAATGTCAAAATGAAGATGCATTGCGGCAGTGGTTGCATGTACAGCTTCTGATTTATTTCATCGTTGTATTTTGTTTTATTCTGCTGCTGGGCATGTGCTGATGGAATTTCTCCTTCTGTCCCTTGGCCATCAGGGAATGACTTGGGAGACTTTAGGGAGTACGACCCGAACCTCCTGGACGACCCTCAGTGGCCATGCGGGAAGCACAAGAGGGTGCTCATTTTCCCCTCCTACATGGTGAGTTTGGGATAGACTGGGACTGGGAACCACACCTCTTATGAACCGTCCATATAGTGAGAATGAGAAACCTGTTTTCATTTTTGTTCAAAAACACAAAGGCCCCTGGGTCATTGAAATTCCAGTCTCTTCGCTCGAAATAGCAATGGCATTGCCTCAGAAGCTGTGTGCTTTGGTTGGCTGTGTCCTGTGAGGTAACTTTGCGTAAGCTGTTTGTCCCCAACAGTAGAATACACAGTGTTTTCACTCGTTTGTCCAGAGGTGTCCAGCAGTCGCGTTTCACCGAGCACGGAACGCCAGTGTTTTTCCTGCCTTTGTCAGTTGATGAGTGCATCGCTTCTACTGGCTCACGGGGAGTCATGAGATTAGCATCTAGCATGTACAGCTCAGATTCCCCACTGGGCAGCCATTAGCTTGGTCGAACAGTGGGAAGAGGCCAGGTTGAGTGGTGCTCCAGTCACCACTGCTGGCTAGATTGTCCATGTACACAATGTAGTTGTCTTTTAAACGGCAGTTTCTATTGCTTGCCTGTGATGTACTGGGTTTTACCCAAAAACAAAAGCCCAAAAGTCAGATAAAGAGCAACATGTATTCTGTTGTGTTGGTTTCCTGCATGACTGAGCTGTTTCATAATTTTCTCTCAACCACAAGCAAGGTAGGCCGACAATAAGATCTGTTTCTCCCACTCTCAGGATGACCTCCCAGTTTGTAGTCTGTCCTCTTTGTGACCCCCTGCTTAAGAATCTGGCCGTTTCACTCAAGGGGTGTGTGTGTGGATCGAAAGGCTTTCTCGTGCACCAGCTGGGAGAGTGGGTTTGGTGGGTGTTTACATAACAGCACCCTCCGTCTCTTCTCTCGTGCTACCCAGCCTTTTTGTTATTGTGCTGGATAGAGACATACTTGAAATTGTTAAAAAAAAAAACAACCTTTAACCAAGGTCAGACGGGATTTATTTTTCCCCTGCCCTCCCAAGTCCCAAAACAATTTCCATTGTGTTCTGTTCTGGAATGTTACTAGAAAAACCAGAAGTGAAGACAGTGTTTAGCATTCAGTAGGTGCCCATTGTAGTGCCTGTTCATTGATGTCTGTGAAGTGCATTCTCTGAATACATTCCCATGTTCCCATGCAGGAGTATCGTGACTGAAAGTACACATAGTATTCTGTTTTCATCACTTACTTTCATCGCTGTTTCAGTATTTTGTCTCTTTATTGTTAGGTAACTTAAAATACCTAGTTGGTTATCTTTTCATGGCCAGAATATATTACATTACAACCCACTTGAAACCTGGCTAAATAAATATTACCACAATGCAAGGATGAGACATAATTACAGAACTATAGCTGAATTTATCCCACTTTTAAATCCAATCTAGACCCAGCCACCTGTAACAAAATCTTTGTTTTGTCCTCAAAAACGTGTGGTTTTACTGGTGTGTTGTGCGCTGAGACGACTATAAAGTGGAGCTGAGTGACCTGTGCTCTGACACCCTTCCTGCCTGTGACCTCATGGAGAGGACTCTAATGCTGAGTCCCTCCACAGGAGTCTTGGTTGCCCATTAACCAACCACGCTGTTGGTCTGTCTTCTCCCGCAGACCACGGTCATCGAATATGTCAAGCCCTCAGACCTCAAGAAGGACATGAACGAGACGTTCAAGGAGAAGTTCCCGCACATTCGCCTGACCTTGAGCAAAATACGAAGGTACAGAAGTTAGACAACAGAGAAATAAGGGGAGCTTGTCATTCACAACTTCTCACACAACTTTAAATGATCACAGATGTTCTAGATGATGTCACAAATCACAAAGATCTGAGAACCTTTGGCAGGAGTGCAGCTGTTTGAATCTGTGTGGTAATTCAGTGTGTCATGCTTTTCATCCAAAAGAGCTACTTGTTCAGCTGTGATCTCTTTCTTGAGCCCCTGTGGTTTATTTAATCCTGACAGGTATAACCTACATACTATAACATGTTTAACATTAGTCCTAAATCAAAAGGGACATCAAATAAGATTCTCTCCTTTTAGCCCAGATTTCTAGCAATACTGACTGTGTGTGTGTGTGTGTGTGTGTGTGTGTGTGTGGTGTGTGTGTGTGTGTGTGTTTGTCTGTGTCTATCCCAGTCTAAAGAGGGAGATTCGTAAGCTAGCTCAGGAGGAGTGCGGCTATGAGGAGCCTACGGTGGCTATGGCTTTCGTCTACTTTGAGAAGTTGGTACTGCAAGGCAAACTCAACAAGCAGAACCGCAAGCTTTGCGCCGGCGCCTGCGTGCTCCTGGCCGCCAAGATCGGCGGTGATCTCAAGAAGCACGAGGTCAAACATCTCATAGACGTGAGTGTCTGTCTTCTTGGATCCTGAGCTTCCAAGATGAAGCGAGCTCCGTTGCAACTTAGAGTTAAAATCTAAATTGTGCTCTGGGCTCTTTTGGTACTTTGTCATGTCAGAAATCTGCAGGTGTGACATCTGACTGAAATAAATACATAGTACACCTCTGTGTGTGTGTGTGTGAGTGTGTGTGTGTTTGTTTGTTTGTGGGTGAAGAGACATGCATGCGCCTCTTTGTCACAAGGGGCTCAGCTAAGTCCTCTTGGGTATCTGATCTAAAATGAATGAGCATGCAATGCTTGTCTCTGTCTCTCTCTCTCTCTCGTTCAGAAACTGGAGGAGCGGTTTCGGGTGAACCGCCGCGAGCTGATCGCCTTCGAGTTCCCAGTGCTGGTGGCGCTGGAGTTCAACCTGCACCTGCCCGAGCACGAGGTCATGCCCCACTACAGACGCCTTCTGCAGGCTTCCTAGCAGCAGCTCCTGGTCAGGAGAGCCTTGGCCCACTCTGGCCCTCCTGGTCTCCATCGCACCACCTATCCTCCGCCCCGCTGGACATCCCGGGCTCTGGTCCCCCGCCTGCTATTCCAATGGACACTCCCTACCCCGCCTCTACCCTACCACAGACTCCAGATCAGCCAAAGGGACATATGTCTATAGTTTCTTAAGACTTATTAAGGAAGGAAGAGTTTGTAAGGAGTTCCCCCAACTGTCTCCAAAGCCTTTACCTTTTTTTGTTTTCTTTGTCTGTACAGTATCCTTTGTACAGTGTTGTTTTGTATTTCTTTGTCATGCTTTGCTAGCTGTGACACCCCTGTGTCGTGGCCCTGATCCCTGCGTTGAGGGATCAGGGCCACGGCTGCTGCAGCAAAGTTGTCTTTATGAATGTTTCCCAAGGGAGAGCAGGACCGAGCACACTGGTGCACAGTGTGTGCAAAAGCTTGTGCATGCATGCAAGCAAGCATTAGCTCTATTTTCTGTTTTTTTTTTTTTTTTTTTAGCAAGCTCTAAATTCATTCACTGAGTCTAAATCCCAAAGTTAGACCACAATTCCAATCTGATTTGCAAGTGAATCTTATCTTTTCTTTTTCATTTGTCAAGATGGTATGTTGCCTTATTTTCTTAATCCAATGAATCTGAGTCTTTGCCAGAGCCGAAAGCAACAAGACTGTTACGTCTGACAGTGACTTCACAATGGTGGAAAAATCCATGTCATTCTCATATCACTAAAAGTGCACTTTTCTGACTTGGTTTTGCTGACCAGACCAATGTGTCAAATATAATGTGTATATACAAATCGAATTTCAAAACTATAGAACATTCATGATATATACATGTTATATATATATATATATATATATATATATATATATATATATATATATATATATAAACATGTATTATATCATGAAGATGTTCTATAGTTTTGAAATCATTCTGTTGGGGACACGAGGAGATACATGTCTTTTTTTCTGATATCTGAAATGTATAATTTTCAAGAATTACTTTCATGTTTCACCTAGGCTTGTTTCTAACAAAGCAAATATCCTGCAGAGGCTTCAGACCGGGCCAGAACACTTGGGTTCCTCATCACCAATCAGCTGTTTCTGTTTTGCTCAAATGAGAGACTTTTTTGTTTTGTTTTGTTTTTCTCTCTGAGGGAGAAGGAGAATAGCGGCCTCTGTGGAATTTTATACTCTTGGAAGCAGTGCTTTGATGTATGCAGAGTCCTGTTTTTTTTCTACTATTGTGTGCTGACTTTGAACATTTGGTAACTAGGCCTACTGCGGCATTACTCCTGTCTCCTGTGCTCTATGTTAGAGTAAATTCTCAGCACGGTTTACAGTGCTATGTGGGGGAAGGGCGGGAGGCACGGCTTGAGAGCTTGCAGCAGGCAATGGTGATACTTGCGACCGCTGAAGGTACAGCAGATGTGCAAAGAGGGGAAAGGGGATGCTGGTCCCCTGCTTGGTTCTTGTTATAAGCTATGGTCACAGATCATATTTCTGGAAACATTATAGCAATGTTGACTTGTTTTAGTCTTAAATCCTGTTCTCAAAGTAAAGACTATGTTCACTGATTACGATTTCTTTTTGCATCTCTATTTTACTCAAGTTAGAGGTTTGTTGGCTTGTTTTGGCTTCATGATGCAAGTTAGTTTGTTTTTGTTTTGTAATCAATGTTTCATCAGGGATTCCTGGTCATTTCTCTTCATTGACAATGGTTGGAGTCACTGTTTAGTGACAAATTTGAACAACTAATTACTCAGACAGTTGTAAAATAAGATAACCAGCATTAAATCAGTTCTTTCAAGGTTATTTCTGTGATCACTGCACTTCTTTAAGAATGTTATATAAATCAGTATGTTAAGTAACACTATGATTTGCCAATCAACATTCTGTTATGAGAAAACAACCATAATTGACCTTTGCAGGTCACGTACAGATCTGACATTTATTTTAGTTGGGAGAAACCAAAAGTAAGATGTCCAGTTTTACAACAGAATTTGGCCTCAGGACATGCACTTTAGATCTTTGTGATAAAAAATACTTTTATCCACCAAATTTAAGACGTGAAGACATGCATATTCTTAACAATGTGTATGTGTTTGCCATTGTAAATATATGCACCCAAGAATATATGTGCTTGTATGTACATGTACGTATGTTGTGAGTGTGCGCACGAGTGTGTGTGTGTGTGTGTGTGTGTGTGTGTGTGTGTGTGTAAATATGCTACTTTGCTTGTTCAATAAAAAAAAAATGAAATTCTCCTGTGTAGCACTCCTTTAAAGAATGTTTCTCTGTTTAGAGGTGTTCTCTCTGTTCAGGTTGGCATTTTGGCCAGTCAACCTAAGCAAACTGTAACAAACTCAATCTCATTATGTTTCTTGGGCATATTAAGGGGAGGGGAAAAACACAAAGTAGCCGAGCAACGATGAAAGGGACACACCAAAGTTAATGTGTGTAATCACCAGCTGACACACGCAATGATATAATTATCCATTATATAAGACACCAGAAGGTTCTGCAGTCCAGACAAAGTACAAGCCAGGATCTGTTTCAAAACAGTGCGTGTTGATGTTAACTTAGCAATAAAAGTGTGTGTGTGTATGTGTGTATGTGTGTGCCCCGAGGGCCTGATATGGTTCCAGGGTAAACAGTCTGTACAGTCACGCTAGTCTCGTGCAGCGATCAAAACAAACACAGGAGCCTGACCCAGGACACGCTGCATACGTGGCTTAGCCACCTCCATTGACCGCCTAATTCCCCCCTTACTGCCGCATGAAAGCGAGCTATTGAGAGTCTTTCCTGGGCCCTGGTCACACATCAGTGACCCTCATTGTGGAAAGGTATGTGTACATCGTTAGGACAAGCTGTGCTCGGTCGGCGTGCTTCCTTTTCAAAGCGGCAGAATTTGGCTGAGGCGGCACTTTGTGCCCTTCCCCCAATTCTGTGACTCAGAGGTTTCTCTCTCTCTCTTTCTCTCCTCTCCCCCTTGGCCAAGCAAGCCAGCCACCATTATAAGCCATTTGTAAACAAGGAAGTGGTCTCTGTGTAGCTCTGAATGGACCTAATTGAATGCATTGTGCGGCCAGCCACGGCTGCCAGTGAATGAGTAGGCCCTCTTGTTGGTTGTTTATAAGCTTGCCTCAGAGGTGAAGCGCAGCGCAGTGACAGCTCGGTGTGAATGGGATCCTCTAACCAGCTTGCTGAGACGGCCATCTAATCTCGACACTGCTGGTCTTATTGGCCATTTTCCTGTCAAATAGGACCGGTAACAGAGAGCCAGTGACGCACAACAGGACACAAAATGCCTCATTATTATTTGATGAGGCTCTAGGAGAATCAATCGGCCTTACATAAGAAGGACACAAAAACACACACACACACACACACAAACAGAGGGATTTCTATTGAAAGATTCTAAATACATTCCTGAATTCAGTGATTCCTGAATCAATCTGCCCTTTTAAGAATTATGCATTAAAGTGGCAGGCCTACTGCATTAACAAATATTCCACATTAATGCACAGTAAAATATGTATAGCCTGAGAGCTGTATGTAACTAGGACTATGTATGTATTATGGGTGCATTTAATTCCAAAAACTTGCAAAGATTTCGCAGGTGAAGAGATAATTTGAAAATCCTGAAGATGATGCTCCCATAGGAAAATATTGCTGCTCTTACTGCTGCTGTCTGTGTCAAAAACCAATCAGCTTATTGAGCTCAGTTGTATCATTTGCTTTTAACTCCTATTATGTTGCTATTAAAGACTAAAAAGGTTTTAGGATAAAAAATATCAGACATTTTCATGGGGGGCATTACAAACCTTTTGATTTAGCCAGAGCCTCCTTCTGCAATGTTTTGGTGTCGCCTACTGGATGTAGTGTGTGTGTGTGTGTGTGTGTGTGTGTGTGTGTGTGTGTGTGTGTGTGTGTGTGTGTGTGTGAGTGGTGTGACAGAGGGAGAGAGAGAGAGAGAGATTGAAACTGAGAGAGAAAAAAAACATTGATAGACTTTTGGTTCCTCTTACAAAATACAGCTGACCTGAACCGTTTCCCAATCTCCCGCTGTATATGCCCTAGGCAACATGTGCGACCTTGAAGGTGACAGTTAAAAACCAGAATGAATCCTTGTGAACTGATGCTTACTTTCTCTCTGGCAAACGCAAGAACAGAGATCATTGGTTGCAATTTTCTGCTTCAATGATCAGGGATGTGCCAGGTCAATTTGGGTTAGTTTGGGTCTCGCTGATGACAGGCCAATTGCTTACATAATACCAGGAAACCCTATCCACCCTTCCTACAACCCAGCCAGGACCCCAGCAAATTAATATTTCATCTTCCCCACCACCACCGCTGCTGCTGCCCCAAGCTGAGGGATAGAAACACATGAATAAAGCATGAGATAGCAGCTTGTCTGACAACAATTCTTAAAAGCATGCCAAGTCCTGCGACACCCAAAAAGTGGACCATGCACCTGCAATTTCATTTAGCATAGTAGGCTACTTTAATTGGCCTTTGCAAGCTTGGGTTAACTGTCGTATCATGACAATATACAGACAAAATACGCATTCGACGTGTTTGGACCAACCTCTCGCATGGTGCATGGTGATGAAGCTCGGCAAAAATTGCAAGCTCATCATATAAGACAACACTTCGTTGTCATCTTCACACCGAACTAGGTCATCGCCGTAGACGACAATAAAACCTGAAGCTCACCTTACAGCTGTTGTAGCTGGTGCCACATAGTGGTATAAAAGAGCACCACACATGCGGTAGCCAAGGTTGATTCATATCATCATGAGGATGGATCATTAAGTCAATGATTTAACAATTTAAATAGTAGCCTTGGATACGTTTGCCAATAGAATAGGTCGAAACGGACAGTTTTTTTTTTTACATGGCCTTGATTAGCAGCCTTTGACAAGGTGAAATTGAAGAAATGTTGAATAACCTTCCCCAGGTTTGTTTTAAATGTACAGTGCAGCCTGTGGGTTAATAAAATAAATGTTGGCTACATGTTCTGCATTGTTTGAATTGTGAAGCAGGCTATCGAACATCAACATGATGTACAGGCTACACTATTTCAAACACAGTCCATCATCAAAACTTAGCAGAACTCAATTTAAAATCCAGATATGAAAGGTTTCTCGATTCTGAAAAATAAATGGACTGTTAGCATGACCCCAGCATGTCTTCATCCTCAGCATTTCCAAGTTCGCCTTGCTGGCAAGATGTTAACCTCTTATCTGAAGTTGGAACAAGCCATGCACAAACAAGTCATGCAAAAGACAATCCAAAAGAATGAGGCTTAGGCCTGTAGTCCACTTTAAATCATTGATTAAAGTCTTCTTTGTAGCTTGAATCAGAAGGAGCATCATATAGGCTAAATATCTACACCTTCTCCATTCCACTCAGTGAGAAAAAAGGCAACATTACAAATTAGTAAAAGTTTTATTTTCAAAACAACAAAAACTGCATACAAATGTAAAATATCATTCATCTGAAAAAGAAAACTTGTTCTGCCGGAAAATTATAACATTTTTGTAATTTTTAAATGTGAACCATTACACCCCTGTTTGTACACATAAAGTTATACTTTTTAATATCTCAATGCTTAGCATTGTTGGTTACTGCGTATTTGTGTAATATCAGACCCACACTTTAAGGTAAGCAACTGAAAAAGCCGTGTATGGTTCTGTGATGGCTAGTACTTCTATGTGCACCCACATGAGACCAAAGGTCCTGCACATATTCTAGGCAAGACCTTTCTATCTAAACATCAGGAACCATGCTCCTTCTCAACTTCTAAACTTCATGGCTTTAGACATTTTCATCTTGGCCCATTTGTACTGCAACAGTCAGTGACTAGTGACCATTAGGACCACCGGATAAAGTAACTTAAGAAAAAAAAAAAAGACCAAAAAAAGACAAAACTTTTTTTATTCCCATGCCCATTCCTGATGGCAAACAAGAAGCATTCACCTACAGTAAGACCTCATCACTCAGCAGCAAGAATGGCTTTCTCCCTACCTGTCATCTTTCCCTACACTCTGGCCTTAGTGATTGCTAGATCCTCATGTCCATGTGCATTTAACAACTTCCAGTGTGTGTCTTCAAATGAAAGCTCAGAAACCAAGCATTAGTGGGTAAAGAAGGTCTCGAAACACTGAGTGAGTGAGACAGCTGAGGAGATCTGCTGAAGCATGAGGCAACTTGAGCGACTTGAACCCACTGCATTACAATCATCTCTCTCTGTACCGTTGCCTTGATTTCTCTCAACAAATTTTAGTGAATTCAAATATTAGTTTTCCTGGAATGTAACCACAGCCTAAATAAACAAAAACACACAAATACACCCATGAGCCAAGTATTTCACCCAACCCAAATGTTGCAAAGTAAACACATATCGCATTGAAGTCAGGAATTCAATAAAGACAAAGACACAGACCTCAGCTTAGCCAGTCTGAAGTGGTAAAGAAAGGAACGAGGTACATGGTTTTAATGGACTGATTACTCTCAGGCCCAGAATTAGCTTCATGATGGACAAGACATTATAAAAGGATGCTCACTTTCATATCTCCCCTTTTGATTGTTCATGATGAATTCTTGATTTTTACACTGAAACATTTAACGCAGAAGAAACAAAGAAAAAAAAAGTAATTCTCAGATAAATAGAAAAAAACCCATTAGAGATCGTAAGTTGTAGGTCACATAAACATTTCCCGGTCTTCAAGACAAAAACACTATTAGTTGAAAACGAGGTTAGTCGATATCCGTCATCTTCAACAGGAAGCTTCAGGACCTTTTTTCTTCATTTCAGCCAGGAGATTTTCCTCCTGTGTTCCGGCCGTCCCTTTTGTTAGAATCCAGAAGGGAGGTGGAAGGAAAAAGGTTCTCAGACCAGAAATGCCCAACTTTTTGTCAGAGAGAATCCCTGTTGGTGTGTGTGTGTGTGCGCGTGAGTGTCATGCCACTTTCTCAGCCTCAAGTCATGTTAGTGTTGTGTCCATGGTTGTTAGTGAAGTAGCCTCTCTCGCTCAGTGCCGATGACTCGTTTGTGTGCAGCCATCACTTTAGCTTTGTTGACAGATGGACCTGGGAAAGCAAAGATAGACAGGGCATTAGACAAAGAGACCCACGCTGCTCTTCAATTCTTTTTTGCTTAGGAAAAAATCCTATTCTTATGAAAGGACCCAGAAATAAGGAACATTCAGATTCTGTAAATGCTTATAAAAAGGTGCTCTAATGCTTCCTTTAGCACAGTGTGCACTGGTGGTCCCTGTGAAGCCAAAGGAGCCACAATTCCTTGCGCAATGAAACAACAACTAATCAATTGGAGCAATAACACTGCCATCCGCTAAGTGCAAGTGAATTCAGGATTCTCTTGAAGTCGCTGTTCTTCTGAATTCATCTTTCCTTGATGGTTTCCAACGAGGTCAAGGTAAAGTGGTTGGGTTGGTTGGGGGCGATGGGGGTGAGTGGGTGAAATACACTGGTTTAAGCATACTGTACACTCATCCATCTCATGCAAGAGAGCAGCTATTCCCTTCATTAATGTAACTCCTTGACTCCATCACTGTAATGGTAGTAACTAAACAGGTGCTGTGCCTGCCAGTCTGGAGTTTCCCCCTCACCTGCGTAGCTGAGCAGCACAGGTAGGAAAATCAGGCCATGCGTGGCTCCCAGCAGCACGATCGCCAGGTACATGCGGAAGTAGAACACCTGGAAGATCTGAGACTTGGACAGGGCCAGGATCAGGATGCCGCCAAACTTGGTCAGTGTGATGCCGCTGAACACCTGTAGACAGAACCGGAGACAGGCTCAGCGGTAATGCACACGTTTGATAAAGTCAAATCTGTTTTTATGTTGCCAGTGCATGCAGGTATGGAGAGTCTTTGGGTCACTTACCGAGCTGCCCATGTGAGCCAGCGCATCCTCTGCCCTCTTCACCCGCGTGGTCTTTGTGCTCACAGAGAAGGCCCGCACTATGTGGCTGCAGAACTCCACTGAGATGCCACAGCTCTGGACAAACAAATACACAGACACAAACACACAATTTAATACCAAAGGATTTAAAAAATGTTCCTCTAAAACATGTGTGTCTTCATTTTACCCTTGTTCCCCCAAACAGCAGTTCACATTATGATAAACTGCATGGCCATTCATAAAAACTGCTCAAAAAGGGTCAAATGGCTGAGTCTAGAAACATCTAAAAACTTTTCCAGACACAAAGTGGAAAAGACAGAAACAATCTCTGCCTCTTAGCATATGACTGCAACACAACTGCCTTCTCTATAGAAGTCGTTAAAATAGGAACACCAACTTCCCTATACGCTCTGAAGAGAAGCAAGAACCAAAATCTTGTGCAAGAGCAGCAGCTGCAGAAGTAGTCAGCAGTGACTCACCATAACCAGGTTGACAAGGGAAACAGCATTCAGGCTGATACCCCACAGCCACATGACCCCAAACATGTTCACCAGGATCATAGCGATGGTGAGGCACACCAGGACGGCCGACCACAGTTCGAAGCCCAGAAGAACGGTGGTCACCACAAAGATGGAAGACAGTGACACACACAAGTTGAGGGCCGTGTCGTAGACAATGGTCAGGTACTGCTCGTAGAATACGTAGAACACACTGTAAAGGTGGCACAGAGAATTAACTGGGTGGGTTGGAGGGAGCAAACAATTAAGAAAACAGGATGAAACATATCGAGTAGGATAAAAGGATTCTGATGAGGCAATCACATGACTTTCACATGCCAATTCATCCATTGTTAATGAGATACTATGTGTGAAACAAAGCTTCTGAAGATTTTGGATATGAATGTACTTGATATGTAAAATTCATTTTTAATGTATTTGTTTCAAGTTTGTCTAAACATTTATGACATTTCTAAGGCAGGACAATGTAAATAAATGTCACAAAATACAAATAAAATATGCAGAGACAGGCAAAGCATACTTTATATTTCATACAAAGCATAGCTCTTATCCCTCTCTCATGACTTCATTGTATCAATAAATCACCCTTGCAAATCCACAGAACCAAAAAAAAGACATTTGACACTGGCACACAGGGAGCCATCACATTCCTAGAACAGCGATCTCTACTGGGGTCAGGGCCTGGCCATGGTGCCCTACTGAACTGGGATGAGCCTCGTGTTGCATGAGGCCACGTCCTCAGAAAGGCAAAAAAAAAAAAAAAACAGTGCATACCCAGTGAACTGAAGCACGGGGCACTGGAACAAGGCCCACATGCAGCTGCCAACAACAGCTCACATGTTCAGCATGTGACCAGACCACAGCAGAACACAAATAAGACGGACAGCTTCCCTAGTTTTCAGTTTCAAATTTCAGTTTCATTTGGAAGATTTATGAATTTTGAGAAAAAACAATGGCACACAGTGTGTGTGTGTGTGTGTGTGTGTGTGTGTGTGTGTGGTGTGTTTCCAGCATGTTCCAGCAGTTGAACTGAGATGGAGTGTGAACGTGCCCCAGGTTGTTTACCTGTAGGGGAACACTCGGTAGCTCTTGCCCTCCAGGCCCATACTGCGGGTGATGTTTTCGGACAGGATGCGTGCCATCTTCATGGCGCTGATGAAGTCTGGTGAGGTGGTCAGGATGGTGTGGTACGTCATGAAGTAAGTGGCACCCACTGTCTCATTACCAATCAGGTCCACTGCTGTGCCATAGGCCGCATGCCCACTGCAAAATGCACACGTTTAGCACTCAGCTTTTAGCATTGGTGATGTGCTAATAGGCCTACAGAACAGTGCTCAGAGGATCCAGAACCCAAGAACCCAAGCCCCAACTCTCTTAGGGGCACAATCAGACAGGAAAATGGCATCAAAGCCATATAATATATATATATTATTTATTTATTTATTTTTTAGATATTTAGTGAGGACTGTTCCAAGTAGCCTGAGGAGTACTATTGCTGGACTATATGGTAAAAGGGGAAATGTAATGTGTAATAGTTGTGTACATATGGCAAATACCCTTTCCCACAGTTGACGTTGGGGTTGTCAGACAGGAACATGGGCAGGAACCTCATGAAGTCGTCCCCAGTGGGTCTCTCTTTGCCGCTAGGTGTCATGGGCCGACAGGACACACAATGCTGATCCACCACTGAAACAGACACAGACACTGCATGCTTAAACACCACCCCAAGCACGCACGCACGCACACGCACACACAGACACAGACACACACGTCTCACTCTCTTTAGAAACTTTACTCATTCTGCCAATAAAAGTTACTCCTGTGGAGAGGTGATCAGGTGTTTGAGAGCAGAGTCACATGCTCCCTCCATGGCCGCTCTAATCTCTACTGTGACACTGACCCAGTTTGCCAGCCACCACCGAGCCAAAATAAGGGATTGCTGCAAACAATCAACACTTTCCCTAACTAAATCCACAAGGCCTTTTGATAAAGCCACAAAGACTGAACCAGGATTACACTGAAAATGGCCCTGACCATAGTGAGTGAGTGAGTGAGTGAGTGAGTGAGTGAGAGTGTGTGCGTGTGCGTGTGCATGCTTGCATGTACCATTTCTAAAATAATACGCTGGCATATTTTAAGACCTTAAACACTGTTAAATGATCAAGGCTTTACTAACATGGGAGACAGAAACAGGCCATCATATCCAAAAAAAAATAAAAATAAATACAAATAAATACAAGCTGTGTAGATAGATCAGCATTGCTCTCCAGACACTCTGGGAAATATCCAAAAATGTTTCACAAGGCTTGTGATTTAGTGAGCATGGGGGAATAACACCAAAAAACAAAGAGCTTTCTAGAACATGCATCCCAAAGATGACCTCTGTTGCTCCATGCTGGGGGTTGGGGGGAGTGTTGTTGATCCACTGGCTAATGGTTTACCTGAGGCATTGCAGAAGGCCCCTGAGGAGTTGTAATATCTGCAGCAGCTAGACTGCGGCTTCACCCAGTCAAAGTAGTCATCCAGCCAGGAGGACGCCGCAAAGCCGATCTTAGTGCTGTTTCAGAACAAAAACACACGCACACACGCAAACAGACAGACACACACAGACACACAAGCTCTCGTCAGGACAGGCAGAATGGCATACCATTTCTTTTTTTTATCCATTTAAAGATCAAGGTGAAACAGAAATCACTAAATCACAGGTGAAACAGAAATCATTTGAATGTTTCATTTTCTATGTCTGAGGTCTCCAGGGTTGTGTGAGCGCTGTGGCAAGTCTCCCGTGGGGAGAGGAGAGGAAGTGTGGGCACTTACTAGTTGCTGATGAGGGAGGCGGTGTAGACCTGCTGCACCAGGGAGTCGTTGTTGCATCCCACACCGCCACACACGCTGTTTTGGCCATCAGTGGTGCGGTAGTCATGGCCCTCTTCTACCACAAAGTAAACAGGGGCGCCGGTGTGTAGGTACTCCGTCAGGTTGCCAAAGTAGTTCAGCAGGTAGGAGTCCTGTTCCAGCCACACACACACACACACAAACAAACACACACAAAGAAACACACACACACAAAAAAACACCCCCAGACAGGGGTGCCGCCGGGGGGGGGGAAGTTAGGATGATTCCAAGGGCCTGATAGGGGGCCCTAGAGAACATTTTAATATTATAATCAATGTTTGGGAGGCCAAAAATTATTTTCTGCTGCCCCCAGACATCAACAACCATAAGAGGAACAAGACTGGTTTCTGAGCAATATTTTCCTATCAGATTTTGAAATCAAGCAATCACCCACCCCTTTAATAGGACATAATAAAAATTCAAGCAATTGCCTGTATTAATTTCCTCTCTTAATATACTGTACGTAAGTTCACACAGTGTTGTCTACCCCAATGTATAAAAACTTACATCAGGCATGGAGAGGGTCTGATCCAGTCCGATTTCAACTTTATTAGTAACCGCAATGCTGAAGGAGAGGATGCCTACAAACAGAGCCACCTGAAACACACACAAACACACACACGGGAGACAACATCAATAGTCATATTCTTAGCAAAAAGCAGCCAGGGGGAGGGTGCAGGGAACACTCATCTGTGTTTGAGTGTGTTTAAGTATGACTGAGCGTGTGTGAGAGAAAGAGAGTGAGAGAGAGAGAGATGGACACTCACCACCAGGGGTCGCACCCACTCCTTGAGGACAAAAGGTGCATAGACCTTCTTGAAAAAGCGGAAAAGGAAGCCATCGGTCCGCTCCTCTTGACCCTCTGGCAGCTTGACGCAGCACAGAATGTCTGGCCGGTTACTCTGAATGGGCACACACAGTGACACAGCGCCACCAGGGCAAACAGTCAAGCACCAATACACACACCAAATACATCAAAAGGTCCCAAGATGTTATAATTTGAATCCAGTCAGCGACCGGGAGTCGTGACCTCTGCCCTCTCAATGACCCCTCACCTCCTGCCTCTTGATGTCCAAGCCCAGCAGACTGACGAAGCAGCTGATTTGCAACAGGAAGTCGATGAGGATGGCCAGCCCGGCGAACAGGGAGAAGGTACGAACCGCCGGCATGCTGGAGAGAGCCCCTGCGGAGAGGGAACACAGTGTGAGATCATTCAGGCTCAGCCAGCCCCACCCAGCAGGAATGCAGGAGTTAATCACCCCTCTGACAGGGTTCAACCACTCAGGGAGCAAAACCCAAAGAGAAAAACCAGACATGACTTTAAGGTGCGATAGGAAGAGAACATGCTGAAAGGTCACAAAATCTTTTCCAATAGAAATTATCTTTGATAAATAAATAATAAATTACATGAATAAAATACTCTTTAAACTGTTGATACTGTTCCAAGTAAATATGCCATTTTCACAAATATCAAAACTGTGGACGCCAAACGTTTGTGGCGTACGGGCCATAGAACAGCACAGCCAATATTTTTACATCTCAAATTCCTAGAGCAGATGGGGCAAAAATAACAACAAAAAAAAAAAAATCAATTAAGGGAATGAAATTTCTGAACTGGATGAAGGGATCGATTGCTCCTTCAAAGTAGACAGGGCAAACAGCGCAGCGGACTAAGGGATTGAGCGCAAGCATTCATCCCTGTCATTAGGCATCATGAAACAGACAGACATCGACGTTGACATCAGTCAGCCTGCATGCTTACATAACTTGTCCAGACTCATTGGAATGGGTTTGTCTGACTGCAGGGGCAAAAAACCCCACTAAGATAGAATGGTACACCATATCAGTTTTAAATCCATTTATAACCATAAATCAACCAATCAATCAATCAATCACTGAGGGTTATTACTAGTTTTTTTACCATTTTTGTTCTTAATCTTCATCTCT
The DNA here is from genome assembly GCA_015244755.2 of Tenualosa ilisha. NCBI lineage: Eukaryota > Metazoa > Chordata > Actinopteri > Clupeiformes > Clupeidae > Tenualosa > Tenualosa ilisha. The sequence goes on along the minus strand of PYXC01001310.1, from coordinate 2,019,567 downwards.
TGCAATTCTGACATTAGCAAACTAATGTAAACATTCACTCAACAGATGTTCCAATGCTGACGTGCTGCAGCAGCAATCAGAGCACAGCTCATTAGCATAAGAGGAAAAAAGGCTCATTGGAATAGCTTACACAGGGCCCTGTTAAGGTCTCCTTGGACAATTTTCAACCCAACTAAAGTTACATACCATCTTCGGAGACCTCAGAGAACAACTTAAAATACCCTACAGATGCATAGCAGGGCACCTTTAACCAAAATAATAGCTACTGGTAACTGTATGTTGTGCTTGTGGGTTTGGGTTTAAATAGGTCTTGATCTTAGGTCTTTTTATGGGTGATAGGGGGAAACGGTGAGGTGTGCTACATACCCAGGAAGAAAGCCACAGTCTCAGAGACAGAGGAGAGGAACATGCTGGGGGCCACCTCTCCCAGGATGCGGCCGATCTGCTGGTGCAGTTCCTCCTGAGGCATACGCTCATCCCTCTGTCAAACACAGCAGAGCACAGGGACCCTAGATGATCACTTCAACATGCAACCAGTGCATCTAACACTATGGTCTTCAGACACTATGGGGCGGCACAGATAACGGCTGGGATGTGTTCATTGGTCATGTGGGTGGTGGTGGTGGTGAGGTTTACCTGGTAGGTTTGCACAATGATGAAAATGTTGTCCACTCCAACTGCAAGTACGAGGAAAGGTATGACCTCAATGACGATGAGGGTGAGTGGCACACCGGCATAGCTGAAGATGCCCAGAGAGCACGCCACTGAGCTCAGAACGATCAGGATGCCCGCAATGCCTAGCGAGATCTTGGAATCCACCTGGCATGCGCGCACATGCACGCACACGTACATGCACACGCAAACAAAAACACAAACCACACACACACATAAACCCACACAAACACACACACACACGGGGAGAGACCAATACTAATTGATAACAGCTCTAGAGGACTGATGCGTCTCAATCGTGTCAGTCACAACTGGAGCATTCGACGCTCCCAGCTCATTGAAAGTACAGCGCCGTGATCTCATTCAGTGCTGACTCATGGGGAGGTGGAGAACCACTTGAAAGTCAGCTGTGGTGAGTACCAACTACAGGAAAAGCCACACTTGTGGTTTGGTAACACTGTGCAGTTTGGTGTGGTGTGTGCAACAGGTGCAGAGAAAAGACAGTGAAAAAGAGAGAGTGAAAGAACGAATTGAAGAAAGAAAGTCAAAGACCAAGAGAGACTGTGAAGGAAGGGTTGACAGAGGAGAAAAAAATGAAAGAAAGTCAAAGAATATGAAAGAGTGTGAAGAAAAGGGTGAAAACGGGGGAAAACGAAAAGCAATAATTAAGGAAAGACCGAAAGAAAGAAAGCGCAAAAAAAAAAAAAAGAAAGAAAAAAGAAAGAAAGCCCCACTCAGAGAATGCCAGGCGGGTCTATATGTCTGAGGCAGGGTTCTGAGGTGTGGGACCAGGCTCACCATCAGGCGTCTGAAGCTGTGAATGTGGCCCAGGGCCAGCGAGATGTAGATGAACATAATGGCATAGCTGATCACGATGGTAGTGAGGTCGCTGTTGCTTTCACGGTCGATCTCATCCTCAATGCTGCGCTCCGAGCTGTAGGCGATGGTCAGGTTGGGGTTGGAGTAGTTCTGAACAAAGCGGATGAATCTGCAGAGGGAGAGAGGGCTCAGCTTACAGGAGAGGAAACATGCACCCAGCGCACACAGGAACAGAAACAACCAGCAGGGCCAACATACACACAAAGAGAAAGTGGCCTCAGACCATATCTAAGATTTACAAAGAGAAACATACCCGAGGGTTTCATTAAATACATTAGAAAAGAAGCAGACCGATCGCTGAGGGAAACTAAATGGGCAAGTCTGTAATGAGTCATGAGGCCTAACATAGGTGAAGCCAATCAGGTGATCATTTACATGTACATTTGGATGAGATAAAGTTAGACATTCCATGTCCATATCCACTATTCAAACTCTGATGTGTTTGTTTAGTGTTTTTGGGAAAGTCTACTTTGGCACCTATTCATGTATCAGTGTACAAATTTCAAACCTGTTAGGCGGTTTACCTCTGGAAACATGAAATTTGATCTATAATACCACCCTTCTCCCCTCGTCTGATATATTAAAACAAATATACTGTATTAAGATTAATATGCCTAGTATTTTTGTTCTAACATGCACAAGAATCCTCCATTAAACTTGTTTAATGGCCGTGGAATGTTCTATAACAAACTCAGGTCATACACACCAAAATCAATATGACCCTCTGTTCATTGTCCTCTCTAGCGAGAGACTGGGGCTTTAGTGGTTCTCCTCAATGTTGTGTCTTACTGATTGCATGCACAGTACTCACTCTTTCTCCCAGGCCAGGGCCTTGTTCAGCTTCACTGAGTCGTTGTGGTAGTTGTTCACTGGGAATGTGATGACTAAGGCTGTGGCGTTGTTGTAGTTGCTGGCTGTGATAGGTGAGAAAAAGACAATGGTTTAAAAAAAAAGTTAACAGGAGCGTGGCCGACACAATACTCTGGAGTTTACATGGTAAACAACACCAGAGGATTGTGCCCTCAGTTGCACCTGGAGAATGACAACTGAGCTGTTCTACTGAACTTCAAATCTAATGCAAGATTGAAGTTTAACAACCCAGGCACCTCCAAAAGACATGTTTGCATTTGCCAATACACTGATAAAGGAAAAAGAAACAGAAGTGCACTATGGACGTGCAAGCAATGGGACACAGTGTTTCACTCACCGTCGTAGCCTCCCAGGACGAGCCAGGGGAACACAGGCCCCCCAAAGGTGCCCAGACAGGGATCATGTGGCTTATTGGTGTCGTTCAAGGAGGCTGGGGCACTGCGGGTCGAGAGTAAAACATGCAGGAATATCAGGAATATCACACATGAAACTCATCAAACAGCAAGGTAACATGGACTGAAGGGGTTAGAGTACTTGAAGGGCTGCTAAGTGTGCTACTGTGGCTCCACAAATGCCCTACGGAAAGTACTGAATCCTGCACTCAGCCCACCTGACACAGTAGAGGAAGTGGCTGTGGTAGTCCGCATAGGTATAGAATGTGTCCTTGAACTCGTGGTCCAGCACTTCGTGACTGTTCTGGTAGTAGTTCAGCACGCTCAAGATGGTGCAGTTGCTGTTGTAGGGAGCAAGAGGAGCCAGACAGATGTCCTTCAGAGTGACCGTCTCATTGCCGTAGGGGACCTCCAGGTTTTCTATATCCGTCTGGAAGTCAAGCACCTGGGGATGGGTGTGAGAAGGTGGGGGGGGGGGGGGGGGGGTACATGTGGAAGGTGTGGAGAGGGAGAGGGGAAGCAAGAAATGAGGGAATGCCCTGGGGACTTTAAATGGCGCTCATACAATCTGGTTTGAGCCATTCGGTCCCAATCAAATGCAAACCACATCTCTGAAAGGTTCGGAGTTTACAAAGAGGCTGTTGACAACAAACGTCACCTAGCAACCAGATTGGGTGGCCTGCTTCTGGCACTCTTACACATGTTGCCTCAAGCTTTGATGTCTCTGGCTAATTTATGCCAGCGTGATCACAGACTCCAAGCACTACAAACACACCGCCACTCTAAAAACCACTAAAGGAAAATGGTACACACTAAAGGTTACTGCCGAGGTGCTGCAAGAACTGCTCATACTAACAATTTAATGACAATCGATCATTAACATTAAAGCACACCACACAGTATTACTTTAGGATTTTGAATCAGAATCGTTAATTTCTTTATACATTTCCTATTTTTAGGTAGATAATAATTCTTTGGCAAATATTTCCTGTTACTTTTATTCTAATGTTTCTAAGTCAGCTTTCTGTTTTCTATGTGCGACACAACTGGCTCGGAGTACATCAGTGCTGAGCGACCGAGGCAAAATGTAATATCGGTGTGTTTGTGTCTAACACCAGAGGGATCTTTTGTGCTCTTTGTACTCTTTTTGTGAATCGCACACAGTTGTTCCACAGGTTCAGAGAAAGCCCAGACAAAGTGGGTGAATCTCTTCATGATCTGAAACCACTGAGAGTGTGTGGTCAACCAGTTTGCTTTCACTTCGCTAAAAATCAGACACCTGGACGCTCGCACTTCCCTTCAGTACATGCCCCCCCCCACACACACACACCTGGTGCAGCACGTCCTTGCGCAGCGGTGCGGCAAACGGCACGTCGCTGCCAGATGGGTAGGGAGAGAAGGGATGTTTATCGGGCGTCAGCGACGTGGTGATGATGAGCTGCTCCGTGCGGAAGAAGGGCCCGAAGTGAGCGTCGAAGTAGTCCTTCTCCTGCCGCGCCTGGCTGCTGGGGGACGACCACAGCTCCACGGGGTCGGTGGTGATGCGCATGAAGCACAGGCCTGCCGAGCAGGCCGACACCAGAATCAGGCTGCTCAGCACCACCAGCAGAGGGCACCGCACGCAGAATGAGCCCCAGCGCGTGAAGGCCCGCCGCACGACGTCCTCGAAGCGCTCGCCCAGCATCTCGCAGAATGACACCTCAGACACTGCAAACAGAGCAGGAAGGGCGGAGAAGGGAGAAACGCCAGGAAGAAGTGTTAGTGAAAGAGGACAAGACTCAAAAGACTGAGGCAATGTAATGTAATGTGAGTAATGGAGCTTATATGGTAGCTTTAATGCAGTGAAACTATGTCTGTTTCTAAGCTTACTTGTACATAAAAGGAGAGGAGGTGTAGGAAGGGGCAGGATAAAGTGCACGTAGTACATAAAGTACATATGGGGGGGGGGGGGGGGGTTAAGGGCTGCATAAAAATAGGGGTAGGGGTGGGGTGGGGGTGATGTAAAAGTGATGAATGGTGTAGACAAAGGGCAAGAGCTATGTGGCTTGGTTTGGGGGGGGCAAATTACAATACTCCACACATTAACAAGGAGCACCCGAGAGCAACAGGAGCGAGGAAAAAATTCCTAATATGTCTCTAGAAAGATGAAGCAAAGTCTGCTGTCCATAATAGCTAACAATGTGCTCAAAGAAGGGTGGGGGTCATACAACATCTTTCTCTAAAACTCTTTTGAAACTTCGCACTGCAAGGAAGAGGGAAAGGAAGAGAAAACACTGATTCAGTTCACCAGGCTCAGTTAGTCATCAACCATCTCTCTCTACCACGGACACCGCAGCTTAACCCACTAGCCTAGCCCCTGCTGTCAGAGTCATCTGCTCTTGACCTGTGCAAACCACCGGGTCACACAAAAGAACTTAACAAGGGCGATGGAAGGTGGAACAGACTCAAGGCAGGGGATCTCCAGCTGTCGCTTTGACTCACAACTTGACACAATGAGGGAACTGACTGCACCTCATACACATCTATATGAGCGCATTCAGAAAAATTATACTTCACCTGGTGAATCTGCACTTAACCAACATCCGTTAATTCAAAAGAAGCTTTGTGGCCACTGATGTGTTGACTCTGGTGTATGGCAGTGGAAGAATATGGCTACTGTGGTCTATAATTTGGAGGTCTGGCAAGGCCCATCAAATGGGGCGCCATCGTCCAGCCGGATGGAACACAGGCAGGCACTCTCCCATGGGCGCCATTGAAGGAACCATTAAAGAGGTTTAGAACTGAGTGGAATGCTGAAGGAATGTCTTTAGATGGGAGGCGAGTCAGAGAGTGAGAAGGGGGGCAGGCAGGGTGCCTCTGACTAAGGAAGTTCAGCATGTAAACAGCACTATCAAGGAGCTTAGGGGCATAATATGAGAAATGACTGATCTGTATGGAACGCAAAAAAAGGAACACCAAACTATCCTCACAGAAAACAACCACAGAGTGTGTGCTATAGGTGAAACCTCAAAGGCCAAAGCCACAATTAGCATTTTTGTACTAATTTGCATACATACAAATGAAGTCTGGCTATACCTGCATACAGACTCTGTAGAACTCTGTAGAAAAGTAAGTCTATCAAAGGAACAAGAGCCAAACACTTACAAACAGTCACGCAGTGAGCAAATGATAAGCAAAACATTCTGAAAAAGGGTTCAATGCTTTGTGTCTCTTTGGGGCTTGTTTACACGTATCTAGATATTTTTACATGAAGAGATTTTTTTTAAATGTATCCACAAAATCCAGTATCTGAAAAATCTCCACTTTGGAGTGCATTTAAAAATATATGTCTGTTTGAGGTGGCTAAAACTCAGTTTATGTGTAAATGCAGATTATAGAAAACCTCACAACAAAGTGCATGTCATCCTGTAAAGGATTTGAAAAAAAAAAGAAAGAACTCACCTGAGTCTCCAACATCGCCGTTGAGTGAATGAGGAATGTTGCTGTCAAGGATGGGGCCATATTCAGACATAATAGTCCTTCTCCTTTAAAGTCAGCCCAGAGCAAAGACACAATTTCACAATTTACAATAAACAGAATAGGCCGACTATGGACTCAAAACTAGGGATGTATTGATCAGGCCTTACATCAGTATTGGCCAATGTTTGCCCTGTTGACTGATATCTACTTATTGGCAAATCACATTGCATTTAACCAAGAGTTTTTTTTCTGTTGCATCCATGCAGTAGTTTAATTCTGTGTTATACATGGGCTGGCATATTCAAATAGAATGGCATAAACTGCTGAAAGATTTGAAAATGGGTCAACCTCAATGGTTCAAATATTTTTGCTTTCTTGGCACCAACTTCCAGAGAGAGAAAGAGAGAAAGAAAGAGAGAAAGAGAGAGAGAGAAAAGAGAGAGAGAGAGAGAGAGAATATGTGTGTGTGTGTGTGTGTGGCCCAACCCACCTGTAGCACCAGGCCACTAGTACACCTGCCAAGAAGATCAGGAGAAAGGCTCCATAGGTAATGCCCATGATGACATCCATTGCATCCAGGCCCAGGATGGTCCAGGGGGTGGGCAGTGGCGGGGGCACAGGTGTGGGCCCGCAGACCGGGCTGCAGTCCTGGCAGGAGCAGGGCCCCGAGCCGTCGTCCAGGCCCTCTGCGCAGGAAAATGTCTTGTTGTTCATGGGGGTAAAGCCTGCTATGGGGACGTCTGTGAACACAGGAGCCAGGCCACATGTGTGAACTTGTGGTTAGGAGTGAACAGAGGTTCACTCGAACAAGCTGGGTAAGAGGTCATCAGTGCGAGCTGAGACAGGACAACCCTTTTTCAGTGACTAACCAGGCTTGTAAGACAATGCACAGGGGCAGCAAAGTAGGGCTTGTACATAAACATGGCTACGGTACGGTGCCAAGGCCAACAGGTAGAGCAGTGTGCTAGCAACACCAAGACGATTTTTAGAGTGAGTTTGGATAAAAGCATGCAAAAATAATGCATTCAAATGAGCTTGACTTTAACATGGGAGTCTCTGCTGCCTGTACCTGAGAAAACTGGATCAATGGCGAAGGGAGTTTGTCCGTTGTTGATGTCAAACATGTACTGGATCCAGTTGGTGGGGGTGCACTCGCTGGCATCCCTCCCACACAGCAGAGACAAGGCCTTCATGTTGCTGGAAGGAGCCTGCACGTCCCGACATGCATTGTACATAGCTGCAGGAGCACATGCAAACACAACAGGAGAATCGTTGAAGTAGGTAGGCTAAAGGCCTCCAGACAGGAGACAAGCAAATAAGAAATAAATCAGCTCATTAAAATGATCAAGCTCCCTGTATGCTGCCTGAAGTCATTAAAGGAGCCATGTGGGATTATGTTGGTTTTGAGTGGTCTTGAGTGCAGCATCTGCATTTACGTACATTGTATTTAATACAACAGCCACACAGTGATTATTATTCAGAAGTCATTCAACTAGTTGGTTTGCATGCCAACTTCTATGTATATCTGAACAACGTTGAGCAAAGGCATTTCTGATATGCTTTCTGATGTCCAATGTCCCCCCTTCAACCTTAAGCCCTGAACTTCAAGCATTTCACTGGATTCATGAATGGCTGATTCATGGCAGTTCATCTCTTGATTGGCTGATTCATGGCAGTTCACATCATAATTGGCCGATTCATTCCTGTTAAGTCTTTGAAGGTTCAGGGCTTAGTGTTAGATGGACACTGGGATTCAGCCAATGACCATATAGTTGTTTCTTCCCATTCCGTTGCTATTTCAGAGCCACTGGTTATTTCACATGAGAGTGCACCACATTACCTTTAAGCTTCAAGCTGAAGGACAAGAGGGAATATCCAAGTACATATGCAGGTGCATGTTCAATTTTGTACGTCTTGTGAGCATGTGTCCATAAGACGAGACTGACACGCGACCATACGCCTGCACACACTGAATAATCACTTACCGTTGGCAAAGGTCTGACTGATGTAGTAGCTGAGCTCAACCACATTGGTTTCATTTTGCCCAGGGTAGGGACTAAAGCTTGTGACATTAAGGAAGTCACTCTGTCTCGGACTGCACGTGAGCTCACAGAATAGGTTCATCAGATTTTGGAAACACGCAGGACACCTGAGCACAGGCAAAGAGCATAATAGATTAACCTCATTAAAGTAACATGCCGTATCAGGTAAGGTCAATGGGCCTCATTCACTAACCGATCTAACAAAAACATTTGTTCTTACACCAGTATTTTAATTTTCATCTGTTCTGCAATTGTAAAATATAACTACATTTAAATCAGACTTCAGAAAATACTGATCGTCTTGGTTGTGTGTGAACCTGTCTGGAAAGTTAGGGTATATTCATGATTCCCACATCAAATCTTGGGTACTTTTCAGAGAATCATTTCCTGTAATTCTAAGATCCTCCATGTGATATGTGATGTGTTATAAACGCAGATCAATGTTATTCACTGTTACAACAAAGGCTAAGCTTTACTGAATATGACACATAAGCAAGATGTGGTCTCTTTTTCTAACACAAAATAGATAACTTTAAGCACTTCCAATAACCCATATGTCCATTTCCCTTCCTTTCCTAAATTTCAAAGGTCTTTTTTATTTCTCAAATTCATAAACTCAAGGATGTCAAGGACCTGTGGGAACCCTGGATACTTCACAACAACAACAGTCAATAAAGGGGCATAAAATTTTGATAGTCCCGGCAATAATGTCCATAACAATCACCTCTTAGTCAGCATCTACAACCAGTAAACAAATTATACAGCTAAGGCACCTGATCAACAACTGACAGACTTGTAAATAAATAGCCATGTAAACTGGTTTCCTCCGTAAAGCCACTGAACAGATATCCTTTCCAATCCCTGCTGCACTTCCCTCAGGTCTGAGTAGGTACATAGGTTGGTAGGTAGGTATGTACTTTATTTATCCTGTAGGGAACTCTGTAGCATCCATGCCATGCAAAACACAACACACTTATACACTCTACAAAAAAGGAAGCAATTGTGTGTCTCACTTAGAGTCACAGGTTATTTAAGTATAAGGCGGGTGCTGTCAGAGTTGAGTACCTGGAGAGGAACTGCAGAGGCACCTGCAAGCTGCCCTTTAGTGTCTGCAGCTGCTGAACATCACAGCACACATCCCGGGCCCCATAGTCAAAGCCCGGACACAACTCCTGTACGCACAAATAAACATACACACAGAGAAAGAGGAAAAAATGACAAAAATGACAATGACATAACTCTCTTCTCTTCAAAGCATCAACCTCATGGGCCTCTTTTGACTTGCAAATTGCATTGCTTTGTGTCTTTCTCAATGCATTCAAATGTACTCCCATCTGATCACCGATGATGACCAGGAAAGATCCAAAAGGATATGCAGGATATTTTGTACATTTAAACACATCTGTGTTGGCCTTAAACGTCCTTAAGATCTACTGTGTCACTGTTTGGGCTAGCATCCAGGCCCTTACCACCAGCAGCTGGTGTCCTTCCTCTGGTAGGGGCTTGGGGGGGCCGGTGTAGTTGCAGTTGTACTTCTTCCCTGGGACACTGGGGGACTCTCCACACTCGCCATACCACACACAGTGCTGCGCCTGCACCTGTGTGGAAGAGCAGGAAATCAGAAATTGAGGAACGAAACTGCCAAATCAGTCAACAAAGGATGAGCGAATGCATCGACGTCTGCAGTTTCACACAGGCAGAGGTTTGCACAGAGGTCGCAAACAAACACACGCATGCTGCACAACGCAAGTCTCGGGAAGGAAGCGGCATGAGTGAAATGACCAATGCATGTCCAACACCAGCTACTCTCAGAGGCATCCTGCCTAGCGTATCACATGAGGTGAAGACAGCAAGGCTCGGTCATTTGCCATGTGCCACAGTTGGCCTTGCCCAGTGGCCTACACTATGAAACTACTCAAAGTCTCTCAGATTACAGAATTACAGCTTCATTTAGTGCTGTGGTGAACAAAATCTGACTGGAGTTACTGCTTTTCCCTCCTCTTTTGGCAAATGCAGTACTAACAAATCACTCATGACCCTGTGCATGTGTGCGTGGGAGACACACTCATATCTGATAGGCTACCCTTCTCCTTTCTATTTATGATCTCATATTCAGACTCATCCTCTAAGGAACATCTTCTGCGTAGCACAGTGCTCATGTGATAATGGCTGCATTTGCACTTTACAGGTCTTCTGCATTCCACACATTCAGTGCTACTGACAGCACTGTGCATGCACAAGGGCTGTTCAATTAACCACATTTGTAATTAATCATGATTATAAGTATGGCTACCAACAATCTCAAAGATAACATGATTGCCAACAACTAATTATTTTGTCACATTCTCATTTTGCATGTAGGCCTAGACTATAAGGTTTTTATTCTGAGTTGTTTACTGAATGACACACACACACACACACACACACACACAACACACACACACACACACACACCACACACACACCACACACACCACACACACAGACACAGACACAGACACAGACACACACATAGACAAACACACACACCATTAGAGGAGAAATTCATGGGGAGATGATGGAAAATGTTCAAGGAAAATCTAAGTTAAAAAAATTATCAAGAGTTGCGTAAATGTTCTGAAAGTTCATGAATAATGACGTTAAATACTCGTGATTTCAATATTGACCAAAATTATTGTAATCATCCAGTACATAATTGAGCACCCCAACAGCATACTTTTTACAGACATTTTGTGCAGCACATATTCAATGATAGCGACTGCACTATGCAATGCAGAGGTATTCTATGAAGTAGGACCATTTCAAAACACATATTTTCTTCACCCAAACATCTTCCCAGGTGACTTCTCAGTGGCAAAACATTATGTGCGGCCTGGTCTGAAAGGATTTGGAGAATGATAGCCATTTGATATGTTTGTCTAAGCGCCTGATATGCTGCTGCAGCTGATAGGCTCTGTATGACGTCCCTGTGGTAGTGTGACTTCCCCCTTTCACAAAGGCAATGCTATTCACAGACCACAGCAAGACCACAAGATAAAAGCATTTAGAGTAAAAGCATTGAAACCTATGTCTACCCAAGATAAAAACCTATGAAAGCAAACATGTGAAAGTGTGACATTCTTACGGACCATAATACAATTCTCAAGAAGAATAACATAGGCTGTACACAGTGTCTTTGGGAATCAGCCTATGGGACTCAGGCTTCGTTAAACTTCCAGAACCATGGTGTGCCTGCAGACACTATTTTTTATGCACACGTCTTTCTGAGATGCTTTCTATTATATAAAAAATAATAATAATACTGAACTGAAGTCAAAGAGTTATACAAAAGGGAATCACAAGCCAGCAGTGACTAACGATGTTGCCAGCTGCCTAGAACAATGCTGACTGACTCATCAACTTTTACGCACGAGCTAAGCTGCCCACGGTTAAGCTAATATGCTGACAGAAACCTACGGCTCCATGCGACATCCCGTGACCAGAAGGTTATAATACGAGCCTGTGAAAAAGAGTCTTTGCTTGTATTGCTCACCAAACTAGTATGAACGGGTGCTCCTCCGTTGCTATGCAGCCCTGCAACTTCAAGGCTGACCCATGGCAGAACAATGCAGGGGCACGTGACGGGACTGAATTTTGTAGTGGCCTACACTTTGCGATAAAATACCAACCCACGGGAAACTGAAATTTGACAGCTCAGCCACTGCCGCTGACTGAAGTTAACGTTACATCATGTCCTTTTCATCGGCAGGTCCCTTGCGGACTAAGAACGAGTTTGTAATGGTAATCCCCCGACAAGGCGCACCACACTGCGAGCGTAAAAGAATAGTTGATATGTTTATCTTTTAAAGTTCGTTATAGTTATCTGGAGGTTCATCAAGAGGTTTGAAAAGTGTGACAAGAATAATTCCATTGCGTCAACGTTTGTAACGTTAAAGACTTAATCACAAGTCACTTAATGCCAACTCAGGTGACAATCCCAACCCATTACACGGTGTTTGAAATGCATATTTTGACAGTGACTTAGCCATCACATACCGTGCTCCGCCTAGCATCATATAAATGATTCCCCCCCCCCATCAGTAAATCTATCCAAAATAATTGTTAATATGGCGTAACTTGGCGCGGTAACGTTAGCTCAACAACACTTGGCCGCTACATGATGATGGGCATAAATAGAACCATGAGCCAGCTAGAAGCTCACATGATTTATCTTGGCTACTTTCAGTACCTATTAGCATCAACACAACGCAACGTAACTAGAGAGCATGCGAAATTGATGTTAGACAACGATGGTACCTGTTGTCAGACAAAATAATGCACATTAGGCAACAAGAACTCTAAATTACACTTTTCTTCTTATTTACAATCTAATTACATTATTTTAAAAAGTGGCATTTATTACCTTGTTAGTGAGTTATCTAAATTAACTTATCACTGGCTGGAGTGAGTCTGACAGTAATGTCAGAGACTATGTTATGTTAGCGTAGCCTATGAGGAGGTCACAAATTTCCAAGACAAAAGTAATCCTAGCTAGACTTACCCACTGATGCGTCCCTGACAGAATAATAAGCAGTAATGGGAAAAGCACAAGGTGCTTTTCCACTGAGAGCCCCATGCTTTCTTGAAGATAACTTCGTCAGAAAACGGACCCAACCTTACTTAGGCTGGGCTGAGGCAGAAGTAGTCTGGATGAGGTTTTCACGGTTTATACTATGTTGTCGGCGTTTTCTATTTCCTGTTATCAAGCGCTCAACTTCTTCTCTTTACTTCCTACTGAAATTAAACAGTCCTCGACTGCCCCCATCTGCTTAGGAATAAAAACACATAGGCCTGCGCTATGCTGTGGTCCAAAAAATAGGCCTGAAGGATTTTTAATTTTCTCTGGCGATAAATGTCTCATATTAGAACTACAATTCTGAAAAAATTCATATTACGCCTAGTTCAACTTTCACATCATGTAGTCACTTGTGCACCTTATAAAGGCAATCTGTGTTTTCAACACTACGTGTGTATGTATTTTCAAGCAGTTTATGTTTATTGTTAAAATTGATATGGCAAACCGAAAATGGAAACCTTGTGCATTCTTTCAGAGTAAGCAGTTCTAACACTGCTAAACATTTTGACTGTCCAGATCGTAAACAAGGTCAGTCTGATAAACCTGTGTTTTGCCATTTGCAAGCAGTATTTTGAGAAATGCATTCCTGTGCAGTCTTGCATGGTGATTCTGGAAATGCACTATATAGCCACGGTAAGACAAATCATTATGTAAATCATGTAAAGCATTATGGAGTTACCCCAATCTTTGACAAATTTTGAGTAAGCTTCTTGTACTAGGACTTTGCTACAGAATATTAGTTAATTAGAGTTATTAGAGTTAATTACTGAAATAAAAGAATTAAATGGACACAAAGAGGGTTAGATTACGTACCTGAATTACACTCCAAACAACAGTAATATGCAAATGTGTTTCAAAGTGTACAAAGTATAAAAATCTGTATAAAATAAGAGTCCACCGGCCCATAGAATTTATCTTGCCTTGTGACAAGAATCTGCGGCCTTCCGACCTGACTCAAGCTTGATACAATCTTACATAATGTGTGTTGACCAAAGATCAGTCTATAAAGTAGACTAGATGTCAAATGGAAGATGCATGGGTCATTGGTTTGTGTCAGTGATATGAAGAGATTTAAATACCTTGAATGTCCTTGGCCCGGGTCATTTTCCTTTGATTTTAATTGTTCATATACATGGCACTAACAGTAGAGTTAACTTAACTTATGTGTTTATGTATGTAGCCTGCAGAGGATGGACAGACAAAAGCAGAAAGGATATTCAAAGGTTCCACTGATAAATCACAGGCTGAATAGGTCAAGATAGATTTGTTGCTAGAACAACAGAATGGGGAGTTAAATAACAATAGAAGATCTGATCAGTATTATCATCTTGACATCATTGCTCATTGTCACTCATTTTAACCATGGTGGTAGTAGCAGTAGCTTCCATTTGTGGACAACAGGGCAGTTCTACATGCTCTTGGTTTTGAGTTACAGTTGAAAATCCAGAACTACAGAACTCATTTTAATTGCAGTTTATATATATACAGACATGAGCAACTCTAGAGAGCAACATCTCTCTTGAAAGCAACGGGCCTTGTAATGTAGCCACAGACAATGACAAATAGTTTTTGTACTTGTATAGGTGTTTTGTGTCGATGAAGCAGAATTTGATCCTCATTTTAGAACAGTAAAAAAAATACAAAATATTGATGTTGTGTCAGAGTGTCAGAGTTATGATGAGGAAATACACTATATATGCTCTTCTAGTTGTCCTGAACCACAAATATATTCAAAGCACGCCAGCATGTTACAGTACAGTACAGTACATGTGCTACTGCATTTATGACACTGTAGCCTGTGCTATTATATCTGAAGGAAAGATGCACTGAATGATGACAATACAGGTTCAATAAAAAATGTTATGCTTTATTTCACCTCTGAAATGAATAATTACAGCTCAGCTTGGTTGCAACTAAACTGTGTAAGTTTATGATTTTCCTGGATGCAGCATGGGTAGATGCACTTGTTTAGAATCATATACTGACAGATTCTGAATCAGCATTCTGAAGACTCAGAAATATTGGCAATGTGCAAGACATATATTTTAACCTGACTCTCACCTAATTTCAATTTTAACCAAAAAATGACAATTTGAAGTGAGCTCAATACTGGCTTTGAATATGAAAAAGCAGAAGTACACATAATGTATATAACCCTGTACATTGTTTCACGCTTGTATTAATGATGACATAGACATGAAGTGTTCTTATATAGTTGCCAAGTCTCCAGCATTAGACACATACTTCTGTTTTAAACAAGTACCATGTGTATGTTTATGTATGGGTATATAACATTCAAAAAGTGTCTGTACAGCTACACAGAGTCTATTTACAGCTACACAAAAGTACCAATGATAAGTGAGTCTCACCCCTGCCAATAACATGGCCCTTTTAGTGTCATTCACAGTAAAGAAATATCTGCCAAGATTCGCATGAAGGTTCCCTTAACTCATATTTGAATACATATAAAAACATTAACTACAAGTGTTAATATTTCTCAGAGATTGTAAAAGCAGAAGGTAATGGTTTGTAAATATTCACTGGTACTTTGACTCATATTTACTAATAATACTAAATTAAATTAAATTAAAAGATCAGTTATGAGTTAAGGGAACTCTCGCTCCCTCTCTTTCTATATATAATGTATAATATGTATTTTTTGAGCAATGACATATTATTCATTTTATATCTAAAGTCTTATGTAATTTCTTTAAACAAGCTTAGGTTAAAACCTCATCACTAAGTCGAACAGACTGGTCACTAGGCAACACAGTGCACATTTTACAAATTACAATGAGTTAAGATATGTGTTTTATTTATGTGCAGCTACAAATGTTCTTGAAGTTCTTTGGGTGCTGGAATTTCACTCCCAAACAGCTCATACCAGCATCCGGGAACACAAGTTCATAGTCCTTCTGTGCCAACAGTCCTCTTACAGAGAAGTTCATTAGTTCACAGACACATTGGTCAGCGTTCAAGGAAAAGAATGGTGCCTCCTCCTTCACAAAGTCTGGCAAACCAGCCTCTTGGCATGCCAGACCAAGCATGCTCTGGAGAGCCACCAGCATTATGTCCAGACAAGTTTATCTCCCACAAGATCCGGGAGCTATGCCACATGCTAGTCCCTCACACCAACAGCCGTCCATCTGTGAAAGTGTGCGGATTGCTAGTGGACCTCAAGGGGACCAGCTAAGCCCAGGTACTCAACGTTCTCAGCCGCCGGTAGATGCCCGTTGAGCTTGGGCTTGGCCAACGCCAGCGGGCAGAAGTCCTGCTGATAGTCTGGGTTGTCCATGCTGTTCTGGGGGTTAAACTGTGGTTGGTCCATCAGGGCGCCGCTGCTGGATGAGAGAGAGAGGAGGCCATTCTGGGAGGTGTTAAGATATTCGGGGGCAGCAATGGTGGTGGTGGTGGTGGTGGTGGGAGCGGCAGAAGCTGAGGCCTCTGCCGTAGCCCCTGCAGGCTCCTTGAAGTAGTTGAGATATTCCTCCTCTGTCTCGTCAAGCGCCTCTATGGAGAGGGTGCTCCGTGGAGGACCAGGGTGTTGATAGTTGGGGTTGGCCATGTCTGACTTACTGCAGCCATTCTGGTTCATGTATTCTGCACAAGAGAGGGTAAAACATGAGACATTCTTTCTGATTTGCAACTCATAAACAACACGCCTGTCACATGTAGCAAAGTTTTGGATATACTGCATAACAAATATATGGAATAACAAATTTGAGACTTCTGGACTGAATCCCAATGTCTGCCCTAAGCCCCTAAACCAGACTTAACTGGCATGAATCGGCTTCCCGATTGGCTTCCTGACAGATAAGTCTTTGAGGGTTCAGGTCTTAGAGTTAGGGACAATATTGGCATTCAGTCATGGATTTCATATAAGAAAATGAGACATTTTAATTGTAGATTGTACATTGTAAATTGTACATTTAAATGTAACAGGGAGGCTACACTGGACGTGTAAAGTCAAAGGTGTATCTGCCTGAACAATTACCTTCCACTGTAATCAATAGAACTGGCTGTACCAGACAAGGCAGCGCAGCGAACATTCTAAAAAAATCCCCAGTCTTTTTACTGTAATTTTTACGTGACTTGACTTAACGCTTCTGTAACGCATCCAGTGTAGCCCGAGGGTTAGGCACAAACATCACTGCCTGACTGCATGGAGTTTTCAGAGTATAACTTTGTCCAGTAGAGGTCCCTATTTGTCCAAATACAGGAAGGGGCACATTGCAGTTCTGAGCTAATTCACCAAGATGGAGTAAGGCAACTTTTCATCACAAATTCCTCTGGGCTGTGTGTGTGGTGGGGGGGATTGTTCAGAGACACTTGCCTGGAGCTGGCTGGAAGTCTCCGTCCAAGAACCGGTCGGTGGGGTCAGGGATGTAACGCAACACCAGGCTGTTCTCCCTGGCTGGCAGGGCATTCTGCAGGAAATCAGATAAAAAGTGACTCACATATCTCATCAGACAACTCACTTTAATTATATGTTGCAGACATGCTTATATTAGAATGTTGCACAGAAACTATATTGCAATGTGACAATGATTTCAGGTTCGCCTGAAAGCAATGCTGGATTTCCAGACACGCATGTGATTAAAATGCATTCCTTGTATGTGAGTATTTAAGCCAGTTAATATCCTCCTTTTGTATCACTGGTCTGTCACCCAGAGGGTCAAACTGAAAAACCAGTAGCACCAAACCCTATGACATAATAGTGCGGATTGTCTTTTTTTCTGAATGAGATCGATGTGACTGCATAACAATGCCTAGGTTAATACGGAGTAAGAGTCTCTGGTGTTGTCATGGTCCACTTACCCCATTCCTGTTGTGGCATGTCTCAGCGCTACTGTTCAGGCTCTGTGGCAAGAGAGACAGGTAGGGTCATGTTCACAGACTGCTGTTAGGCTTTTACATGTCAGTGTGGGCTCTGTGCATAGCTCAGCTTTGTGTGAATATGTTTCATGACACAGTGGGAGTTAATTGCACACGTAGCTTCATCTCACAGCCACCCAAGAAGTATTTCCAGGGGCGGGATATTTACCAGAGCACACAGGAAAAAATCATTCTAGACAGTTCCCAAAGACATGCATTTGGTCCAAATGAAATGTGCTCAACCTTATAAATGAATGAATTAACCAGCATTAATAAATGCACTTTGAGGCTTTGAGATGTGTGTGGGTACAAACATCTCTCTGCTTTTAATGGCATAAAATACCATCCACACTGTAAATAACCTCCTTCCTCAAAAGCAGCAGGAATAACAGCAGCAGTGCCCCAACCTTCTCACCAAACAGACAGCACGGCGCTCACTCTGAAAGTGAGTTAAACAAGCTGAAAAGGCCGCCATCTGTCAGAGGCTCTCCAGCCTTAAATGGCCATATTCCAGTGACAGTGTTATATAATATGGGCCTTTTTTTCCTTCTTCTTCTTCTTCTTCTTCATCGTGCTGGTGCACCATTTCTGCCAAGAACGAGAGCACGAACGACAAAAAAAAAGAAATGAAAAGAAAAGAAAATTCTAAGCCTGCGAAGGCAATCAAAGTTGAAAGGCGGCTGAGTTCTCCTGCACTCAGCAGTGGGCTTAGGTCCAATAAGATCAGGGAGAGGAGAAGAGAGGGTTCACGGCCCTCTGAGCCCTTCCACAGACACGCGCGCATAGATCCCATCAAAACAGCCATTAATCAGGGGGCACCTGGGAGGAAGCGTGGGCGTTGGCTGAAACCAGCGCCCAGAAAAAAGCAACCTCGTTCTTGGAACGACCCCCACATCACAACAGGAAGTGGGCGGCAACGAGGCCAAGGGGAAAGGGGATAGCCAGGTACTGTGATACTCACTTCAGTGAAAGGTGCTCTGCTCGATGTTTCAGAGATGCTACTGAGTCACTGACTCCGCAAAAAAGCTCTTTGTGTGCTGTGGTACAGTACTAAAGTGGTACAGTTAATATTAAAACAGCCACGTATCAAAATGACTACAGCACAAGCACAGTACCAGACTATCATTTGCTCTTGAAGAGGGATGATTGGGAGGAACAAGGCGAGGCAAGAATGATAAGAATGAACGAAGTGACAGAGAGTGATCAAATGTCTCTCTGGTTAGCTTTTCTCTAGACTGGCCTAGGCGTGTATACACACTGAGCCTCCCTGGCGAAGCCTACTCACCACGGAGTGCAGGAGCTGGGTCCGTGAAGTGCAGGGGCTGCTGAAGAAACTGTGGCTGGGCACCAAGTACTCGTCGGCGTCCACTGCGTCCTCCATGTCTACGCCGCTGATCAGGCTGCGGTAGTACTTGCCATCACTGGGACTGGGGAGATGCATCCGATCATCGCCCTGGAAAAACAAAACAATATCAAACATTATGATCCCAAAGAATTTCTGCAAAATCTGTGTATAAACCTATGTTAAAGGAGAAATCTGCTGTGAACCACCGAGTAGGAAAAAGAAAGAGAAAATAGACTGAGTAGTCTGCCGACAGCAAACACTAACTGAATGGGGCACAGAAACTCACAGAAACTTTTTTTAGTTTCTTTTTCCTATGTCCCATTCAGTTCATGTTAGCTGCTGGTTGGCTATTCAGTCTATGTTATATCCTATTTCCTACAGACAGCACTTGTTGACCTTGCACAACAGGGCTTTGGCATGAATAACACCAGATTTCTCCTTTTATATGCAGAAAATTAAGGTAGTCTGCTCTAATGATACTATCTATGGGTGGGAATTGGGAGGAGATGCAGAAATCAGGGAAAGTTATGGTAATACATAATTAGGGTTGGGCAGTTGTTACAGGCAATAAGAATTTACTACAGTTCAAATGCATTTATTACACATTGCTGATGTCAGGAATGCTATGATGATCATAAAAGGTGAAAAGGTTGCAAGGCCTTAAAAAAGCCATGTTGGGGTTGGGAGGGGGCAAAGGTCATAACATGCATGTCCATTGTCAACTGATATGATGACCAAAACAATCACAGTTGAGGCGTATAGCTATGGAGCCTTACGTGAATGACCAGGTAGCGTGAAGGGTCGCGGGCCATCTTGGTGAACTCAGCGATGAGCTCCCTGAAGCGTGGCCTGCTGTCGGCATCAATCATCCAGCCTGCAGAGGGAGAGAGACACAGGGACACAGGGCCATGATGAATGGTAGAGACGGGGAGAGGGCAAGGGCAAGATCACTGTAACTCGTGGGAGCCCATGGTGGGGGGGTGGGAGGGGGCGCTCTGCGTCTCTCACATTTCACCATGATCATGTAGACGTCTATGGTGCAGATGGGGGGCTGGGGCAACCGCTCGCCCTTCTCCAGCACCCCGGCAATCTTACTGGCCGGTATGCCATCGTATGGCTTGGTCCCGAAGGTCATCAGCTCCCATACAGTAACACCTGCAGACAGAGGATGGTTGTAAAACCACTAATTGCCATTGGTACAACGAACTTGGATGAAGATACTAGCATGAATTTAAATGGTGGCCTACCATAACTCCACACATCGCTCTGGTGAGTGTATGTCCGATGAAGTATGGACTCAAGAGCCATCCATTTTATGGGAACCTACAGATAAAAAGACCATTTTCATAAGTGTGCTGTAGATGTGCTATATGTGTAAGAGATATATGTACTTGGTATATCATAAATATAAATGCTCTGATATAACTTCATAACTTCATTAAAAAAAAAAAAAAGAACAGACCTTTCCTCCATCTGCGTGATATTCCTTCTCATCTGCATTGAGCAGCTTGGCCAGGCCAAAGTCTGTGATCTTGACATGCTGTGGGGTCTTCACCAGGACATTTCGTGCTGCCAAATCACGGTGAACTAAGCGACGGTCCTCAAGATAGTTCATGCCCTGCAGTTGACGGACAAACACACACGTGACTGGGTGCAACCTCAGGTTAATGCTAGTCTTTAGGCCAGCAGCACCCATCATCAAAAACCCTCAGGCAGGAGAAATGGATGACGCGCATGAGGCAGGAGGATTTGCTGTCTGAAGTCATTTGACTTACTGAACTGCCTTCTGTTGACACACAAGCTCATTTCTGCTACAGCGTTATCTCTATAAGTTTTACACGAGTACACTCCCATATGGAAATGTTCTATACAATTCTTATCTGTCCTACCAGAGCAATGTAAGGACCATAAGTCCCCATATACTGTATATTCTTGTATAATCCCTGTAAACATTTTTATGTGGGCACGGAAACAACCCTTTAGTCAGATCAGGCGTGCAGTGTTTTGCGTTTGGGTCACTTTAGCAGACAGCAGTTACATAACTAATAATCTATTTTCACACTAACAGCTGTGTTTGAGTTTGTTTTTGGTTTACCTTGGCAATCTGCACACACCAGTTGAGCAGGTACTGGGAGCCAATGTTGTCCTTGTTCTCCTTGACGTAGTCGAGCAGGCAGCCATAGGGCATGAGCTGGGTGATGAGCTGCACCGTGGAGGTCAGACAGATGCCCAGCAGCCGACACACGTGCGGGTGCTCCACGCTGGCCATCACATATGCCTCCTATGTGCACACACACACATACACACGCCGGCCCACACATACACACAATACACACATGCAAGTGGAAGAATTAGCATTAGAATGGATCCTTTCATGATAATGTAGAACCTCATAGTTTTTGTAATGTGATGTAGTGATAATGTACCACTGATAGCAAAGCTGAATTCTTTGCATCAAGCTAACAAACAAGAGGGGTGGACATGGAGAAAATACAGTAGCTGACTAGCAACTACACATTCACAGCTACACAGACAATTAAGCCTGTCAACATGGCTATTTCCTACATTCTCATTATTTATAAGATATTTATTTTATTTAAGATATTTTACAAGAGAAAGAAATACAGATTGAACCGCTCCTACAGAAACTGAATTTATTTGATCTTTCTTTCTTTCATAACTGTTGTCAGATAAATAGGAAAACATTTGCTCCTCTGCCCAAAGGAACACATTCCACCTTAGTGAACTCAAGATTACATCACTTGTTTCCAAAGCTACGAGATTGGACGCCTAGGACAGCGGATGTTGCGGCGGCTTGTTTTCCGGGCCTCGTTGACCCAGCTATCGTGAGTCCCCAGCTGCTGTGTCCTGGAGCCCACCCTGACTAAGAGGCATCCAGACGCCACTGCTCACACACAGCCTCTTGTCACAGTACAGAGGGAAACACTGCAGCCTGAACTACTCCACGCAAACCACAGTCATTCATTTCCACTGGCATTTTAATCAGACAAACAAATAGTTCGATAAATGCTTTATCCCAAAGGATAAAGGATAGATAGATAGATAGATAGATAGATAGATAGATAGATAGGTACTTTATCCCAAAGGAAATGAACACATCCGGCAGCTTATGCAATATACGCATGCCATAAGCACACAAATTCAAAAACAAATATCACAAACGAGAAAACTGTAATATCGTAGCCGATTCCAGTGTGCATTGTGGTGTAGGGTAAAAACCAGTGTAGAGTCTATAGGTATCATGTGTCTAATCCAGACACCCCCCCCCACGTATGACTATCTACTTATCACATGGCCTCAGGCCTGTGTAATGTCATGTAGCTGTTTCAGCAGGTACATATACAGAATATTTCTATATACTGAATGAGTCAATATACTTACAGTATACTGAAGAGTATCCACTCTACACTATGTACTCATTCAATAAAACACTACTACAAAAAGATCAACATCAAACCACATTTTCAAAACCAACTGTGCTTTTACTCACGTCCAAGATCTCCTTGTTCGCCTTGGGAGATGTGGCCTCCCGTAAGACTTTGATGGCAACGGGAATTTTCACGTCCTCCCCCTCCGGAACCCACAGACCCTGCAAAGATAAACGACTCTTTGTATACACAGCACACACTATATAGTCTACTAGATCACAACTTTGTAACAATAACCCATAACACAGTAGTCCAATCTATTTTTTAACATCACAGAATAAGCACAGCTACAGTACTTTGGTGGAGAGAATATGTGGCATGACAGACAGAGAATGCTTAGATACAGAATGCTTGGGAGTTATTGACCTTATACACAGTGCCAAATGCTCCTGACCCCAGCACTTTTATCTTCTTGAACTCTGTCTCTTTGAGGATTCGCAGCAAAGCCTGGTTCGGCATCTCTCCACTAGGTGTCAGGGGCTCCACCAACTGAAAAGACAAAAATGAACCTGGTTCTTAACCTCCACAAATTAGTGCTATTGTGCCAAGAGAGAGACATCTTAGACCTATAAGCATAATGTTCCACAAGCAATTTTTGCAATAGAACCACTTGCGAAGAGCTATGCAATCAAAAGACCAGCAGCAATTCAGTCCAATTTTATATGCATTTATAAAGTGTCATATATTTATGTAGTATTTTTAAAGCACAATACATGTACGTCTTGTATTATTTCTGTTGTGGCATTAACAATTTATATTGCTTCGAGGACAGCCTAACTTGAGTGCTGAAGTTTCACACCTCTCTCTCCTGCAGCAATCGCCGGAGCGTTCTCTTCCTCTTGATGTGGCGTCTGCGTAGCACCACAAACACACCCAGTGCCAGGATGACAAATGCCAGCAGGCCACCAACAACCCCTGCGGCTACCATCGACAAGCTGGAGTGGCTGGAAAAATCACCCAATTAATAAATTGTTAGTGCTTCTTAAAGGGATCTCTGGCTGGGAAGACATATTGGCCTTATAAGACTGATGTTGGCATCGGCTACATAAACATGATTTAAAAACACTCAAAATGTTTTTGGTTTTATTAAACTTATTAAAACTCATAAACTGCCATTGTTGTTAAAAGTGACATCACCAGGTTGAATCTAATCAAGGTGCAGCGATCAAGCTGTTGCTGCACATAGAAACCATCAATATCAACCAGGTGATGTCACTTTTTACCCAAAAAGAATTCAGATGTAAACACGATTTAAAGAGCTTACAGGCTCTGCAAATGAAGAGACTTTCTAAAAGTTTTAAAAGGATCCCTGGCTACTAGTAAGACAATGGAATCAGTTGTTATCAAGCTCACCGGTCAGTCAGTAACCAAAGAAAATAGTACAGCAACCGAGCAGGTTAGTTTCTTTTGAAAACTGAACTGCATATTTCTTATATGTTTTATATGTTTGCTTTTGCTTTTTGTCAGTTTGCAACAAGGTGATCAGCAGGAACAGCCTTCGAGGTGTCCCGAGGGGAATAATGGATTTAGCGTAGGCAAACAGCCTTCGTCCCCGCCTTGTCCATTACTCTCCTATATCGGGACACCTCGGCGGCCGTTATGCTTAACATATGGGCTACTTCTCTTCCATAATTACAAAATGTAACAATATATCCCTTACCTTCTGTAGTCTTTGCAGTCTTTTAGCTCTGGGCCTGTACATCTAGGAAATAAAAGATGTACTGACGTTTTAGTCAAAAGCCCCAAAGCTTTAGACATGTTTTTGCACGTTTGCTATAATGATGTTCTTTGAGCAGGCATACCCTTGAGTGCAGTTGTTGTGGCATGGCTGACACACCCCTTCTTTGTCAGCGTATTTCCAAATGCTGGAGCCATCTTCTGCGGGCACACCATGAGGGCACCGCTGGACACACTGAGTGCCATCTTTAAAGTTGGCACATTCCATGCACTGGTCAGGGCCCTGAAAGACATTTCAGGATCATATCACACCTCATCAAAACTGTTATTTCCATATTTGACAGTTAATGTCGTGGAATTTCACCAGTGGTTGTCCTATTTGCATAGTTGCATGCTGTTGTATGCGTCATAATGTATATAAAAAGTCTCTGAGTAATCTACCACACTTAACATGACCCAATCAAGAAAAGAAACAAGATGGCTGGGCCTTGTTGAGTGCTAATCTTTGAGAGTGCATGAAGAGCAGGTACTGTGGAGAGTACTCACAGGTCCACGGCAGGTGTGAGAGGTGTTCAAAGGCTTGCACTCTGGATCACACTGTAAACATGTCCTATTCACCTCAGATTCTCGTGGTTCTCTGTAAAGATCATTTTTAAAAACATTTAAAAATGTAATCTCTTTTCATACAAGCTTGTTTTTATTTTTAGGAGTATAGATATTTTGATATTTGATATTTTATATAGATATTTCTATTTCATATAGAACAGTAGAGCGACAGGAAAGGAGTGAGAAAGAGAGATGAGGAAGCCTCGGGAAATGACCTTGGTCAGATTTGAACCCGAGTCCCCAGATTTATGGGATGGATGCCTTGGCCAACAGCCCTACGGCATCCCCTTCCCTCACTCTCTTTGTTTTTCTTTACATGCAGATGCTTTCAACCCCACTCCACCCCCCAACCCCCAACCCCCCACGCCCACCCCCACCCCCCACCCCACCCACTCACCCCTCCAGTAGGTTGCAGGAGGCGACACACTGCCCGTCACGGATCCTGCTCAGGCAGGAGAAGCACATGTCCGGTCCCGGACCCCAGCAACCCTCACTCGTGCACATCTCGTCACACGTGCTATTCTCTGCCTCTGAGGGGAGCCAAAGGGGACTCGTCAGAATCATAAAGAACATAGGGTTCCTCACAAGACAAGCTGGTAAGATGGAGCAATTTATTCCTAATATTTGACTTGAATCCTCTGTCATGAGATTGGTGTCGGCATAGCAGACATAACAGCAGATGTTGAATTTGCGCTAAGCAGTATGTATATTACTATATACTGTATGTAAATGCGTATTATTATGGATATCAACATGGTTACTATTTGACAATGACATGATTAGAACCCATTTGTCATCATGGTCAATAGCATTTATTCTGTAGAATGCTGAGGTTTGCTTTACCACATGTCTCTGCGTCTTTGTTGTCTCTCAGGTTGACTTTCTGCGTGTCCAGCTCAAACAGCCGACTCCAATGCTGCTTCTTAGTGTAGCAGAGGTTCTTGTTCTTCACGATGGCCACCTCACCGTCACTAATCTCCTTTAGAGAGCGCAGGCCCAGGTGAGTTATCTTAGTGTTGAAGACAGCAAAGCTCACCACACCCCTATACAAACACACACGCACACGCACACACACACACAGCCCTGGTCAGAAGAAATGATACAGCCTTTTTACATATCTGACATGATGACATGGCAAACAAGGGCATCATCAAGTGTTCCCTGAAAGATCAGCAATCCCACATTGTGTCATACTCTTTTATGAGCAACTTAACTGTTTCTTTGTTCGCCCACGGATCACTTCAAGGTTTTCAAAGGGACTTAGGGAGGTCATGCTTTCAGGCCACTCCTGGATCAAAAGGTATCCTTCAGACAAAAAACAATCACAGGCTCAATACTTCAACATGAATTTAAGCTTCTGCAGATCACATTATATTGATATCCTAAATCATGAATACAAATTTTTTTATTGTTAGTTTTCATAATTAGCTTACCTGTGATTTCCTTAACTGACTCAAATATGCTTAGCTTGGCAGGATCCAACTTTGGTGTATTTGTATGTGGATCTCTGAAAATCACAATGCATTACTTGCATTTAACATTTACAGAATTTATAATTTAAATTTTGATTTATATATATATATATCAAAATATATATAGATAGATAGATAGACTCACCCATGAATAGTCGTGTAGAGTATCGCCACATCACCATTTATTTTGGTGCAGTTTTGAAAGGAGTCAATGTTGCTGGCATTAATCGACAAGATGTCTACCAGGTTCCCCATTCCGAGACCATGGCAAACTGCAGACACAAACAGACAATCTTAGGGCACCTCTTCACTACACAAAGGATTGCCTGATTGCCACCCTCAATATTACTGAGGTTGCTGTTCAGAGAGACTTGAGATGTTTTGACATTTTGAGACTTGCGGTGTGAAAAAAAGACACACATGCTCTCACCTTTGGGGCACAAGCCATTACAGGGCTTACACTTCCTCACCCCTCCCTCCTCAGCTTCATAGTGCTTAGAGCTGCATGTTCGCACACATGCTCCATGGTCCGTCACCACATAGTTATCTATGAATGGTTTCAAACTGATTAGGCTTTAATCATTAACAACAGATCAACAGATGGGTGAAGCCATCAGTATAGAGTATAATTCATTATTAGTGTAAGCAATTCCCATTCCATACTATTCCTAAAACATAGGGCGACATGTTCACTTCATTCCTAAAGGAGCAAAAAGGGGTTGTCAGGCTTATTTGTGACAGTGTTCTAAAGCATCTGCGTCTATACATTTAAGAATTTCAAATCACAACCTCTCAGAATATTTAAAAGACTGAACCAGAGAGGACAAGTCAGTATTCAATGATCTTTGACTGAACTCTGTGCCATGCACTTTAATCATTTTGCATCTGCACAACCGGCAAATCAATTATTTCCTTGCCATAGTACACACAGTTTATATTTTAACCAGAATGACCAGACACAGATCAATGACCACTGACCACTGACGCCAAACCTGGCAAGCAACAATGCAAAACCTGGGCTGTAGCTCTCGACGGAAGACGAAGTCTAATGTTATCCATACTAATCACAACTGGGACGTTCAGCATGAGGAATATTTTAAGACATACACACATACATACAACACATAATGAGTAGGGATGAATTGAAACTGAGTCAACTCTCTGAGTTAACTACTGGCCAATGGTTCCTTACGTGGGCATTTCTTCACGCAGGTGGCTCCAAAGCTGTACTTCCCATTGGGGTTGGGCACCTGCTGGTGCAGGTTGCTGACATAGATGAAGAGGGAAGGGCAGGAATCCTTACATGTTCCATCATCTGAGAAATTTCTGCAAGCCTGCAGGGGAGACAACACAGCTAGCTTAGTCACACAGCCAGCCCGCCAGTGCTGATGGAGCTGCTGCCATCTGTTAGCCCTGGACTTCCATTTCCAGCGGCGCTCCCATCAAAGACTAATCATCACCGATGATCGCCTCTGAGGGGAGTCGAGCTGGGGACAAGACAATTCACTGGCATCTGGAGTCACATGGTGTGATTCCAAGTATAAATCTCATTAAATCACACTAAGCACCTGCTAATTAATAAATATAGGAAAAAGAATGAGATGTATTTCAGTGATTTACTGCAGCAGTAAGACTGAGATAACTGAGGCTAATGGCTTAGCTCAGAGACTCCTCATTCGAATGCAGTTGGTTCAACTTTTTCCCTGTCTCCTGCTACATGGAAGGCTACCACTTAATAAGGCTGCATGGATAATGGCAGTCAACATAAAACACAATGGCATCCAGATCCAACCTTCAGGCAAGGATGAAAATTTCACTGAGTTTGATTTGTTTGTTTGTATGTACCTTAAGGCTACATTAGAACAGAATACTTGTTGATATTGTATTTAATATTATTATCATTAAAAATACCATAAAATGTTAAGATTCAATTTTAAGGGTCATTAGCCTGGCCTTGGCATCATTGCAAGATGGAGACACTTGTTGTTTCCACAATGGCACACCGCTGTGCTACATACTGCATACAACCTGGAATGAATCATTGCTAGATCTTTTGTTGAAAGAAAATATTTACCAATTTTACTAAATACTTACAAAACAGAGTCATCATTGTCATCAATGACTTAAAGTGTGGGAACAATTTTGGCAAACAAGCACACATTCTTTGGACATAAAATTACTACTTCCAGTTTCTATCATATGCAGTATAGATCAGTACAGCATTTTGGAAACAGCAAGCAACAAATCTGTGAGATATAAGAGCACATCAGACATCACACACTGTGAGAAAGTTTCAAAAGTATGCTAAAGCTGACTGTATTAATTAAAGAGGCGGCTACATGTTAACAACTGTTTCACATTACGACTCAGGGACAGACAACAGGATCTAGCTAGGAGGCTCACCAGGCAGTCAGTAGGCCGGGGTCCAGTGCAGCCCACGGCACAGTGCTCATTACAGCAGTCGATAGGCCTGGGCCCCTTACAACGACCTGAGCACTGCTCCGCACAGATCACCTTGGTTACTGCAGGAATGGAACAATGCAGGAGAGAAAAGAAAATGGAGAAGGGATGTTCACTTGTGGCAAACATGCTAAAGCCAGCTAGTACTGTATATGTGTTTCAATATGAATAAAGATGAAAAGGTAACAGATAAAAACAGTAAATTGTCATTTCACAGACTCTAGCTATAAACGCCTTGGCAATGTTAGTCACTTACACTTCTGGCAATTTTGTGGACCTGGAGCCCAACAAGATCCATTCTGGCAGCTTGAGTCACACTTCTTACCTACAGGTAAAAGATTATACGTCATTGTATGTGTGCTATGATCCATGGGTACCTGCAGAACTTGCTCACCAGATTTAATTTACTAGCCACTAATATCTTCATGATCGACTTGAAAGTCTTAGAAGAAATAAAACTCTGAATGGACATCTCTGGCACACAAATACTCACAATATCTGTCAGTTCTCGGAGTAGGGTAATCCATACTAGGATTGCTCTTCATGTTGACGATGTCTGCCCACTGTATTGTGTCCACATAGCAGAGGCAATTGTGGGAGAACTTCACACCACCTCTGATCATTTCTGTAAGGGTGAAAGCAAACACCAAACGTCTGAGCACTAATCCCTTATTTCCTGGATTTCCACAGACACATCTGTGATGATCAAGCACAGCAAAGCCTGCCAATGTAACCTGACACACTCACGGACATATTTGCTTCATTGCACACACCAGCAGACCAGACTTCATTATATATAAGGACTGGACTAAGCTTTTGTATTGCTCTCTAATTGTTTGTTTTATATTGCTGTGTTTTATAATACGTAGCCTACTTATACTGAAACAGAATCTGCACTGTAAATGTCCTTGCACTATAACTTTGCACTAAGGCTACCATAGCATCCTCCAGCACACACCAAGCAACTTATACCCTACCCTACACCACACAATGGGATTTTCCTCTGTATTTTGTAATGTTTGTTTGCTAATGTTAATGAACAGCTTAAAACGCTTAACTAACTCAACTCATCAATCCATCAGACAGAAATTGTATCTTCATCAATCCACTGCATTATAGAGTGGTTTCGACAGATTTATACCAAGAGGGCAAAAAAATTGAAGCTTTGGTGCACTTTGTCATTTGGCAAAATTTGGGCATGGTAGCCAGCAAGGTGTTGCCATTGGAGGGCCTATGAGGTTTCACCTGTTAGGTCTCTGAGGCGCAGCTCCCTTGTTCCTGCCCCGCTGCTCTTGTTACAGTTGGATAGCACTGCCAGACCATACATGTCATTGTAAAGGGTATGGCCTCTGATGATCCGCAGGTTGTCCAACGGTATCCTGGTAGCCATGTTTAAGGCAATCAGAACATAGCCTCCCACCTCCTGAATACTCTGTAAGGAAGGAAATTAAGGACATAAAGACAGAAAAATAACATTGAAAAGCAGTTTTGAACAAACTTACATGCTTACATTTTTATTGGCTATTTATTTAAGTATAACAAGATTTTCACATTATCTATATATTTAGACTTTTTCATACTTTACATTTTTATTAATTTGGTGGTTGAGTAGCATCTCACCTTTAGGAAAGACAGGTCATGCTGGTCCGAGGTGTAGGTGATCTCCAGGTTCTCGAGGACTACAGTGCAGTTACTGTACATCTTCACCAGGTTTTGGTAGTGATCTTCAATTGTGCCCAGGAGCGTCAGTTTGTTGTTGGAACCTTGGCATACTGCATGGAGAGAAATGGAAAATCTGTCAGTGTTTGCCTTGTTGCTTCTTGCTGGCTAGAACATGCATGTAAGATGTCAGTACCACACAGTGGCACCCTTCAACAACTGAATTCTGGCAACTTCTATTTCTGTTCCTATTCAGACATGAAAAGTATTTACAAAAAGTTACAAACAACACAACCAGTCCATATAAAAGTATGACAGTGGATGCAAACCTGATTTTAGATTCACTGAAGCTCACAAAAATGGCAGGCATTTGTTTTAACTAGACTTCAGTGCAGTGGAAACAGTCAGTTTTGAGCCAAGATAAATACAGTGAACTCGGCTACACTCCATGGACCCTGCCACTGACAGGAAAACCCCCCAGTTTTTAGTCAGACCGAGAGCAGTTTCTGAGAATCACACATGCTTATGACTATGCAAATAGCTGCACTGATATAAGAGGGAAAAAAATGGAAATATGAAGAAAGGTTGGGTAGGAGTGAACCTGCACTGACTGTGTTTCATCCCACAAGCCCTCATCCCATGAGCTATTCTGCATTTTTATATCTCTGCCAAAAATCCTGTAGCTCCTTTTTTTTGTTGCTTTGACCATTATGCTGATTCTAATACGGTTGGAAAACCTAGAAGTCTTTCAATTTACATCAATCTGTATATTTTGGGCCTGACTCACAAATAAAATCAAAAGAGACAAAGATAAAAAGATGAATAAAATAAGGGTTAATAAGGGTAATCAAACAAAAGTATAGTTTAGAGCCAACCCACTGCATATGAAAGCCTGCTCTGAATAACATGACTGAGAAACTGGTCATGAAATACCTTTTGATGTTAGAGGAGATGCAAGAGACACAAATGCAATTAAGTCATTTTAGAGAAAATTGCAGCTGTCTGTTGACAGAAAACAAATTCTTAACTCTCTCAACAGGAGAATCATTGTTTCCAAGGCCTTCTTCTACACAAGGCATTCACAGTAAAACAAACTGAGTCATCAAAGCTTCACATTTTTTCATCAGGTAATACTGTGTTGTCAGAGCTACACTTGACCAAGACACTAAGAGAAACAGACATGTGCTCATAGAATCACCAAATGAGCACACATCTCTTTTTAAGGATCGGTTTCCTCAGAACTTTAAAACCTTAGTCAGATTTCCTAAGAACCTTCTTCCCAACTTGTCCAACCAGCTCAGATTCCCAAGAAAACATAACAGTCTTTGTCTATGGGAATTTTGATTCACTACAGTGTGGTATCCACTTTACTGTACAATCCCATGTTTGAGACTAAAGTTGAATGAACATGTGTTTAGCAACAGTAATACAATGCACTCTGACTTTTGAACACCACCATGCGTGTAACTGTTATGAGCTATGAGCATACTGTAATACAAACAATAGTGTTGTTTGCCTTCTCTTCTGGTTGTGTCAAGGCTTGTTAGCATTCCTGAAGGAAATGTCTGCTCTTGAAGCGAGAGGCTAAGCTGCTCACACAGAGACACAGAGTGGTTTTCAATCACCATTTGCAATTAATTCATGATCTCACAAATACTGCATAATGCATAGACTACTGTATGCAAAACCTACATGTTGGTTCTTACTACTCAACCCAGAAAAGCAAATATATGTAAAAATTATTGTAAATGGGAAATGCAGTGGTCTTGAAATGGCAGTCTGCACTTTTCATTTGCTGGTGACAGGGAACCAGTCCACATCCGGCCTCCCACCTGTATAGTTCTCTGGATTTCCATTTCACTTCATTACCTTGGACAAGACCAAAGGGGCTGGAGGTGGATGGAAAGAACATCTGCCAATCTCTCTCTCTCTCTCTCTCTCTCTCTCATCTCTCTGTCTCTCTCTCTCTCTGTCTTCACTGTCCATTAATCTCAGCCTGTAGTGACTGGTGAGTATACGCACCTTGTCCAGAAGCCAGGTAGTGGAGACGAGCTACAGGGCTGAGCTGCCCATTTTAATTAGCACACAGGCTTAAATTTAATTAAATCTGATCAGCTCCTGCACCACCACACAGGCGACACAAAACAAACAATCGACCAAAGAAACCACTCCACAAACCAAGGCCTCCAAAAACGAGCACGACCTGTGTGACAGAGGGTTTTTTTTTTGTCTTTGATAATGTACCACCAGGGGTTTAATCATAAACAATAATTGTAATTTACAACCCAAGAGCTGAGCCGAGCCCATGTGGTGCATGATTACGACAGGCTGTCACTGTAACAAAGCCATATCTATTGTGCAGGCAACCGCTCGTGCGCCAAGGAAAATGAATTCATAAACAGAGCTCTAATGAGCACTAGTTACTCATTTCCTGTTTCTCCACACCACAGGAACAAAGGTAGGCCGAGTAAAGTCCCTCCAGGAGTCCTGTAGGGTTGGTCTGTAACCACCTTCAGGCTCAGAGCAGAGAGAAAGCAAAAGTCAGCGTCAGTGTGTATTATGTTCATCTGAACCATTAAAAAAAACATTAAAAGGTGACATGTACATATTGTTGATAATATAATTATAAAGTTACAGTCAAAGTCAAGTCTATTATGATGTAAAGCGCCTGGGGAAGTGTGTCTGTGCATAAATACATGAAAGAGCATGTCCCAACGGTTTTGATATTAACTGTAGCAGGTCACAGTCTTGACTAAATGATGAGAAGATCCAGTCTGAATGGTGTTGTGGGAAACTAGAGAAACTATGGACAATTTGATGCACCATGGTTATGTTTGAACCCTAACCCTAATCCTAAAATTAAATTTGACATAAAATCCATGTGTATGCGCACAAACACACACACACACACACACACACACACACACACACACACAGAAAATTGCATACATATGCACACTTGCACACAAACACAGACAAACAGACAGACACACATATCTACAGCTGCTTATCCAGTTGAGCAATGAGGTCAGCGTGATTCCTGTGCCTGACGCACCTCATATAAACTCAATAATAGATACGGTCACAAATGCCTGCTTACATGCTGCACTTCCACCAGATGTTGGGCAGGTTGCCAGGGTGACACAGGTAAGGGTTGGACCGCATGACTCTCTAAAAGTGCCCTGCACTGCCCTCTCTCTCTCTCTCTCTCTTTCTCTCTCCTTGTGTGATGTAATAGCAAGAGTGAGACAATAGCAGGTATCTACCCTAGAGCTACGGGTGTACAGAACATTCCCTCCCATGCGCGTGTAGCAATGTTTGTGTATGGCACCTCAAGAGACCTCTGAAGAAAGGGCGTGGGAAGCTTTATCTCAACAGATTATTGAGCATGATCCCGTCACAAAAGCGCTGGCTGCAGGAGGAAAAGGTGGACAATGACATTTTTTTGCCTCACAGTAAGATTTTCACTCCCCAATGTTTACATGCTTGGGCTGTGGAAAAGATTGTTTTGCAAAAAAAAAAAAAAAAAGGGTGTGTGAGGCAGCGTAAATTTCATGTCTCAAGGCACATTTGTATTTCAACACCACAACCAAGTAGAGGTGTGACACTTGACAAGGCAATTACAACCAGAAATGTAGAAAGCGGGCACGGATGTGTCAGTGAGCTGGCCTGAGGTCTGTTGACGGGCATGTTTCGATGCTATGATGCTGAGACGGTACTGATGGATGGCGAATGGTCCACAGGACACACACACACATGCATGCACATGGCCACGACTGGCCCCATCCCCTCCTTTACAGCCTGCAATGACATTAGCCTCTAGCCAGAGTGGATTAATCTGGTTACCGGAAAATGTATCCATGATTAGAAGGAAGTGGTGTCCTTAATTGATTTTTTTGTATTTATTTTCCCCCTCTCAACTATGAAATAGAATTACATTACATAAGCAGGCCATTTCCTTTCCAAAAAAAATAAATCAACGTGGCATGAAAGTCCATATTAAGGCTTTCGTCAAGAGGTGAACAATTGCCCGGTTATGTTTACCATGACTACACAGAAAAACAAGGAGAAGCTGGTGAGTGCCCAGCTTGCTTTAAGTAATGCAACGCATACTTAACAAACAGTATTTCAAGTGGACAAAACAGATGTCATATTATATAAAATAGTTTACTCTATTTTGTATATTTTTGGAACTTGGCCTGGCTTTTTTTCAATTTTGGATCCAGAACAAAGTCTGGATGCTTCTTCATGTCCTTTAACTCTGTTTTCCAGACCATCACAGCAAATCTCAAAGGCCTGCTATCAGCTAGTGAGGAAAATAAAGAGCTTCCTCAAAGCTTCCTGTGCATTCAGCCCACGCTTCCCTCTCCTGCTAAGTCCAAACAGTCGAAGGTGGGACAGGCGGGCACACACAGCATCCTTCGGCATTGTTTCAAGCAAAACGCAGTTGGCCTGTACAAGATAAATATGCACAAAGACATAGAGACACATTAATGAGATTCTGAGCTTCAAGGCAACAGGACAAGCAAGATTGAATTCAAGCCCTTCTTGCTCTTGACATGCAGCATCTCAGATAACTTCCTCCTCTGCGTGGGAGAATCTATGGGACCGCTGGGAGAATGTCTCCAAACACATCAAATGAAGGGGGGGGGGGTGGGGGGGGGGGGTGGGGCTGGAGGAATGAACGGGGAATAAGGGTAAGGGAGAGGAGGATGTCCTCTCTCTCCCCAGCATGGTCCTCTCTGACATTGCAGGAAGTTCCTCGTATGGGGCCCTGGTCAAAGAGCCACGATACAAAGCCAGATGCGGCCGGAGGGGGCTCTGGGGAGGCTGGCGGGGGTGTGAGTGCTGCTAGCGCAGGGAGGAAGACACGTGTGTTTCTGGGACCAGATGCGGACGAGATCCAGTGGCCCTCCTCAGGCTAATTTAATCTCCACACTGAAGGGTGCACCCAAAGAAGAAGCCCAGAGTTCAAAAAACTAAACCAAACAAAAGAAACTCTGCAGTGGTAGGGTAAGTGTTCCCTTTTAATCCATGCCACTTCTTTGTGCAGCTTTAACACCTATTTCTAAACAGCACAACAGAGCATTGTTTGCAAGCATTGTTTGACTGACTAACGTGGGAAGGAAAAAGTGAGGAAAAGCAGGCTATATGAATCTGACACACTTAACCTCCCATGGAGGTTTTGATAGGAGAATTGACCAATAGTGCTGATAACTCATTTCACAATAACCCCTGTAGGGCCAGTGATACTTGTTGCTCATCCGTGACGCAGACCACAGGAGTCTTTGACACACCTTATGACGCAGCTGTGGAACTCCTACTTTACCGGCAATCACCGGCCCACTGCTGCTGTCTCCACATGCACACAGAGATGTATGGCCAACATGAGAATAGGGAGTGGCTTTTTCTGAAAAAAAAAACAAAACTTGGAACTTCACAAAGCAACATATGAAGCAATCCGTCTGACACGACAGCAGGCCTTTTATTTTTGACTGTGCATACATTTCAAAGTTTGTCTTGAAGACAGTATTCTGTATCCAAATGTTTTGTTGTTGTTTTGTTTACTAACCTGTCATGTACACAACATAGTTTCCTTTTATATTCTTCGCTAACATCCACACTAATGTTTTTGTTTAACAGTGGAAACGCATAAGAAACTCAAGCTTCTTTCATGCCTTCTAATTCTTTCCCAGGAAGGAGAGGAGAGAGAGAGTGGGGTAAAAAAGAATGGTCTTGTTCGCTTCTTGTGGAAAACCTCAGGCGTTTCCATCAGCAGGTTGCTGCAGACACTCGATGTTGCAGTTTGGCTTTGTTTATTCAGAGCCTTAAGAGGAATGTTGGTTAAAAAAGCCATGCAAACATTGCCTGTAAGTCTAAAGTTAGCACAGCAGCCTGCTCCTGCTAACATTTACTGGTGGAGAGAGACTTTGTTTCTCCAGTCTGACAGGGGTAGCATGGTGATTTCATAATATTCATGAATGAATTCAGCATTCAGGGCTAACCAGATGCACACAGACATGGTATTCCACCAGCAATTGAGCTATTTATTTCATGAACATAAACCACTGAGCATGAATGGTATCAATTACACATTCACATGAAACTGTACCATAGACTCATCCTTTCATTATAGAAAGATAGTATAATTACTGCATTCAGTTCATTGAATAGTGTTTTGTACTTGGGACATAGTAGGA
The DNA here is from genome assembly GCA_015244755.2 of Tenualosa ilisha. Classification (NCBI taxonomy): domain Eukaryota; kingdom Metazoa; phylum Chordata; class Actinopteri; order Clupeiformes; family Clupeidae; genus Tenualosa; species Tenualosa ilisha. The sequence goes on along the minus strand of PYXC01001310.1, from coordinate 1,982,895 downwards.
CAACAATTCAGCTAGCTAACAAGAGCTATTTTAAAAAGACAAACAGATCATTGATGCTATCTTCATTACAGCAAGATGTAGGCCCATTTTGTGGCCTGAAAGATAAACAAGCACTTTTATTCTGAAGAAGGGGAAGAAAATCCTTACAGAAATGACTCAACAGTCATACAGTTTAACTGAACACAGGCTGATGGATACAGTGGACAATGGATGAAGGCCAACATGTTGGAAGTGTACTGCTTGGCTGTAAAAAGGTCATCTTTCAGACCGAGTGCAGGTGTGAGGATCTGTTTTAACAAGTGCCACTGTGTTTCTTCCATTTTTGCTGGCACGGCGACAAAGCTGTCGATTAAAAGGGTATTCTTTGACCAAGCGAAGAAATACCTCTGCTACATGTAATCTTGTTAGGGCAAGCTGAGGCATGCAAAAATACTAAGGCAAGCTTCAGAGGCACAATGGCAAAAAATAATACTCACTCACTGGAAAAATAATATCCCATGCCACTACATACTATACGTCACTGGGGAAGCTGTTTGGAAGCATGCTGGCTGGCTTCGGGGTGGGTGTGGGTGAGAGACAGACATGCAGGCCGAGAGAGAGAGGGAGAGACAAAAGGGAACAGGAAGAAGGCCTTTGACTCTGCAATCTTCTCATCGGAAGAACGAACCTAAGTATGCTTCAGAGTAAAGTCATTGCCGTGAGCAACCTAGGGTTTGGCACCTCCTGACACTGATCAGCACGTATGTTCCCACGGACTATTTCCACATGGCATGTGGTGAGAGCCTGCTTGCTCACTGGGAGGTGCTGGATAAAGGGGGTGGTGGAGGCAGACACGGGGCCCCTCACACACACACACACACACACACACACACACATTCACTCACCCATTCACACACACACTCACACACACACACACACACACACACACACACCATCTCTGCTCTGCTCATTGCAAGATATCAGTCATTGCACAGACCTCATACTATATTCCTTCAAAATAAAATAAAACCTAGGCTCCTCAAAAAATGTTTTGACATGCGCATATGTAAAAAGAGGGAAAAAAGGAACAAAAAACACATCTTTTTTCAAATAGCAACGTCTCATGCTTCAAAGGAGAGGCGCTCAGTCCAACTGCCAATGGTCCTGCACACAACACCACTTCATCATTCACACAGGAAAGGAGAGAGTCTGCCGGGGGAAAAAGGGAGCCAGCGAGCTTGTGAATGAAAGAGTGAGTGAGAGAGTGAGAGAACGAGGGAGAGAGAGAAAGATGGAGTGGGCAGCAAAGGCAAACTGCTGTCTCCTTTTCCCGTTTAAGACATCCTCCTTACTATGCAGTAAAAGGATGTTTGGGGAAAAAAAGAACTGGTGCACCACAGTCTGAAAAACCCACACATTTCACACATGCTTCCAAGTGGGAATACAAAGCATCTAGATGTGGGAATCCCCTACTGGCCTGCACTTTCCCAACCCTTACCCTGCATCAGCCCCTCAGAAAACAAAAAGGGGGAACAACATTTTCCCCTCATCTACTCATGTTTGCATACATCTAGACGGTTTGTATAGACGCTCAGCCTATACAGTTTAGGTCTTGTGGGTCACATTGTGAGTCACATGTCTGCTTTAAGGTTTCTCTGTGAAGGAAGGGGTTAACTAGCCCTGGTTATGTGGCATGAATGGTTCTAAAATAGTCCAACAGGATCCAGATGACGGGGGCTCCAGACTCGTCCGTCTTTAAATGAGCTTAGGGAAGGTAAGGCTCAGCGGAGAGCTGGGGTTTCAGTCCGTAGCCAGCTCCAGTTAGTCATCTCTTACTCACCGTTACACTCTGTTTTACGCATTACTATGCATCAGGCAGGGCCCACTCAGGGTCCAGTGATGAATAGCTTCCTCCTCTAGCACACCCATCCACGCACACTGACACGTACACACACACACACACGTATGCATACACACACAGAGCCACAGACACACAGGGGCATGGACATTCAAAAGCCACAAACACAAAGAGTCAAACAGACACACACGCATACCAACATACACCCACACATTCACATTCACATACACACCCACACACACACACAAAAAGCAAAATGAAATATTACAAGGTCTGACCATCTGATCTTCATTCAATTTGACATTCCAAAAAAAGGGAGTTGGAGGGGGGGGGCAAGGAATCTGTTTTCCTCAGCCACTGCGACCAATCAAACTTTCACAGAGCAAAGCCCAGCACGGCCTGCCGAGACTTGTGCATGACACATCAAATTGCAATGCCTAAAATGCAATTGCGGGGCCAAGAGCTTGGGTCTGGGGCTGAGCAGAAAGGCGTTTGCATGGTCACGTTAAGAAAATTCCAAGTGGAAATACAAAACTAAAGACAATGTTCCTGCACTCTTGTGTTTTTCACAAAACACTCCATGACTTCACGAACCTAAATTAGTGTTGGGAAAAGGAGTCATTTAGTGTCTTGCGTGAAAATGGAATTAAAAGGAAGTGAAGACCACATCCTTCAGTGTTTGTGTTGTTTGTTGTGCTTGAGGGAGGAGAGTCATCCTTTCCACAGACGAGAGGACCCAGAGCGCGGCGGCCAGCACACCCCGAAACAATGGCTCCTCTTGTTTGAAGTTATCATCACATACGAAGCCAGTTGTTTTAAAGCCGCCCCCTCAGCAGACACACAAAAAGGCCTTCTTGCCGTCTGTCTCACGTCTCTCATCTGGGCCTGTCAGAGATGGAGGGGTGGGTGGAGGGGGTAGTCTACATTTCCAGTTTAAGGGTGCAGCTCGACAGAAACGTCTTGGCACCAAATCAAACTCTGAAATATGAGCATCTTCGCTGGTCACGATCTTCGAAGATTCCCAGAGGGCAGCTGTTTGCAGCCCAAAATCCCATCAACATGCATATGAGATGAAAAAAATGGCATGAAGATAGCAGTAAATTTTACAGTAAAAGTGTTCACCAATGCACATGTGGGCTGACGTGTCCCAAAATACTGTTGTGGCTGCCTGGTGTAGCAGTGCTTGACTGTACTGTCTTCTACATAGGCAAAACATTATCACATTAGGACTGAGACAGGTTTTTGATCCTCTAGACCAAAAGAAATATGTAGGAATTAACATGTCGGATACAGTATCTGCCCTGAGCAGATTCAGCAGCATATGCAGCCCAGTGCAGTCTGAGAAAAGCCTGTTTCTCGGAGTAAACTGGTGTGCCATCCATGTCATTTTTGTGTCAAAGAAAGTCCTGCATCGCAACACATGTGGAGGAAACGTGTCATACAATGCTTTTTCAGTTTACTGTAGCATCTTTAAACATGACTAAATGCTATTTTAAACGAGCGCATCTCCAGGCACTAAGCAGCGTCACGTCAGGGTTAAACACAGCAGGCAGTCTCCGGCATCAACACTTTAACAGGTTCACTCGTTGGCCCCCTCAACCCAAACAACACGACCAAACAGTTTTCACATGCCGTCCGGCAGTGACATCAACAACATTGTTCCTAAGAACAGATGTTGCGCTCCCTGCACAGCTGCCAGGCCATTTCCTGTGACGACGACAAGCCTCTCTCCGCATCTCCACTGTCGCAGCCTGCGGAGATTAAATAGTGACTGAGCCAATGACAGCGGCCTGAGGGCGTCCAGTTTTAACATCCAGAGCAGGAGAGAGGGGAGTGTGGGAGGGAGGTACAGCAGGTCATGGGTTTTTTTCTTTTTTTTGCAGGCCTTCCAGCTGCACAGCAGGGTGATTGCTACACCAAGAGTTCGTTTACAGTATGCAGGTGTAGGGGAGTGTTGGGGAGTCGTTGTGGGAGGGGGGTGCAGAGAGAGTGAGAGAGAGAGGGAGAGTGCATCAGAGATCAGCTGGAGGTGAGACATCAAACAGCCAGGTGACTCACGTCACCACGTCACCACGAAGTGCAGTTCCCCTGGCCTGTCATTATTCCCTGTGTCGTCCTTGCGAATCGACAAGAACACAGTGGGCAGACTTTGTCCTCTTACTGCTAGAGGAAGGGCACTCTTTATCAGTTAATCTGCAGGGATGTGTTTGGGTCAATTGGTGTGGGGATAATAACATTGACACTGACTACCCCCCCCCCGCCCCCCAAACCGCCACCCCACACACACACACTCACACACTCACCAAACCAACCCCCATCTCCCTCTCGGGATTTTGCAGACAATGCCAGAAGCATCCACAGACAACCATAGCGCATTCCGAGCATAGCTTGGGCCCATTGCTATGAAAACCACCTAACTTGTGCAGTTGACCTCTGACCCCGCAGTCATTTAAGCTCAGCCCAATCACCCACTGACACACAGGGATGGGTGATTACATGCCAAAGGATAATCATGTCTCAATGCTAAAACAAGAGCTTCAATATTAAAATCTCAGAAGCTTGGGATTGCAGTCATATATGAAAGAGACTTGCTTCACAATATCTAGTCCTGTGTGGGAGTTAATCTGGTCAGATGGATTCATGCCAGGTTCATACACAAAGGATATTTCCATGATTTTTACCAAAGCTTTTCTCAAATCTGCTCGCAAGCCTGAAAAAATTAAGCCAGCGATGAATTACCTTATTTCTTTGAACGTTCCAATACAGTGGAATCATCTCACAGTTTGCACTTATGGACTCTGCCTGATTATATTTCAGTGCTGACTCCTAGTTAGAACTTCTTTCTTCCAGAGGAAAGATGGCCTAAAAATTAAGGCTTTTAAAAAAAGAATCATATTCTATGTGAGTCAAATTTAAACGAGTGATATTTAATTCAGTGCAGGGAGAGAGAGGGTCAGGCTGAGGTGAGAGGGGTGCTGTGAGGTCATGTTTACTATCAAAGCACCATTGTTCTAGAGTAATTATACCTGTACAGAGGGTTACATCATATTAAGTAATGGTTAATAAAAGGACTATGGGTACACATAGGCACACATATTTAGAGGATAAATGCAGTTCCACACACCATCAACAATTAGTGGGTTCTATCAATTAGTGGGTGCTGTATCATTGAGTGTTTTCACACTTTATTTTTATTTATGGCACATCTAAACATGCTATTTTTGACTCTGCACCAAATAGAGAGTGCTCAGGCAGCTTTCACTGCTAGTATGTGAAACACAAGCGTGGTCTGCCCTTGTGAGGGCACCGTTGTTTAATTGTTAACTTGCCATCCAAGACACATTCTTTGATTTGTTCCCCTTAGATGCACCTCCCCGACCCCAACTCTGTGTCACAAACACATTTTGATGAAGATGCTACAGGTCTAATAAAATCAACTGTACAGCTCATATTGGCAACAGTAAAGCAAAGACAAAAAAGTCAGTGTTCCTGAGAAAGCTGTGTAAATGAAGGGCCAGTTTGCTTTGAAAGTGATCACCAAATCCAGAGGAGAAGCTATTCCGTGACTCAAGGAGGATGTTATGAGTTTGTCTATTAAGGACGCTAATTGAGTGAGCCTCATTAGTCAGTCGTGATTAACAACTGAGTCTACCAAATAAGCCCTCTTCATTATCTCGCGGAAGTCGCTCGCATAATCCACACTGCTGGTTCACATTATCTTCTAGAGAGAGGGAGCCGTGATTCAACTTCCTGCAACGAGAGAGAAATTTAAACCGCCCACTCCTCCAGACCCCCGAACCTGAGCACACAACAGTTGGTCTTTGACTAGAGGCCGTCTATGAGGAGCAGGATGTGTCATTTTATGCCTCTGAGCATTTTCTCAGCTGTGTGCTAACCTGCGATTCCACTCCTGCTCTGGCCGGTAAGGGCTGCAGGCTGGTCGGCCGTAATAAATGGATCTCGACCGCAAAAGTGACAATGGGGAAAGAACAACAGTGTTAGCAAAAGCTAGGGTAAGCAGAGCATAGCAAGGGTGCCATTGAAAGTTAATCCTGTTGAAAAGGCAATCCCAAAACTAGAAAGAATGCCCCTTTTGTGCTGCCAGGTAATGGTTGCCACGGAGATGTCAGTGTACATTCAGACTTTTAGACACACACACTCACAGAAAGAGAGAGAGAGTATGTGAGAGAGAGAGAGAGAAAGAGAGAAAGAAAAAGGGATACAGACCCAGAGAGAGAGAGAGAGAGAAAGAGAGGGATGCTGCATGCAAGGACAACAATAATTTTTCATCTTAACAATGAATCCTGCTCAGGAGTTTTCACAGCTGACAACCAATCCTAGCTGCAGGTTCATGCACAACCCTCTGTGGGGGACTTAATGCAAAAGCCAGAACTCCAGTCATCCAGTCATTCTGAAAGCCACCTCTTTCAACAGTTGCAGTACTGTCTCCTCCATGGGTTATGCTTTTTTAATTGTTTTCCTATTACAACTATGAGGTTAGCCTGAGCATATTTGCTCTGAACATTTGCATTACGTTCATCAGTTTTCTTTCAGGCAATAGTTAGAGCTGTATTTGGCTATGTTGAGTGCATGCACAGTGGTGCAACAGTATAAGGCTCAAGGTATAGGAGAAACACATACACAAACGCATACACTAGCACTACACTTATTAGTGGGTACGGATACAGAACAGCTCGTTGTCGTCATGTCCTTGGCTGCAAGTGAAACTGTGACAAAATGATACAGGTCTAGACCAAACACTGGTGTCTACCAGCCCCAGCTATGTCAGACTGTCCACAATCAGTTTAAGTTTAAGAAAAACACAGGAGATTCAACTGAGTTCTTCAGCTGCTGAACCTTAGCTAGGACAGTCGTAATCATTAAAGGAGGCTTCAAGCCACATTCCTTCAGGAAGGATAAATGGATGGCAACATCAAGCAGTTAAAATTCAGAGGAAAATTAATTAATAATCTGTGGTGAAATTATTGACCAGACCAAAACTTGCTACAGGGCTACAGTTTTTGACTTTGCCAACACATAAGCAAAGCACCATGCACACACAGAGAATAGAAGAGCATAGAAGTAAAGCTACAGTACAAGTAAAAGGAAAGTGAACTTGGGCAAGTGAAAATGTCCAAGGGGGATGTAAGGTGAGAGAGAGAGAGACAGAGAGAGGGAAAGACAGACAGAGAGAGAGAGAGAGGTCTCCAGCAGGGAAAGCCTCACCAAATGTATCTGAAGCCAAATATATCTGAGATCTTTATCTGCATGAAGTCTACAATAGAAGGAAAATATGCAGCTTGCTAAAAATTAGATTGATGGATTAGTTATATTTTTAGATACTTCAATTACACATTTGGCAGGTCCTCTGAGAGATCAGCTCTAGAAGGAGAGACAACAATAGATTCCTTACAAGGCATTTTACACTTTCAACACAAATCATACAGAGCATCAGCCCTGATTCTCATTCTTAACTCCCTGCCATGCCTTTTAAGAACACCTTTGATTTTATCTGGAATTTTCTGAAACTGTTAGAACTTGTTTATTGTTTGCCCTTATTGTTTGCACACCATACAACTCTGAGGACAAAGATCAGTAAACACATTACTACTCATATCAGTGTGTGTTGTGTTTACACTGACTGAGGGATGTTTTGAGGCACAACTCTCCATGACTTACTTGGAAAACATACATCACTTCACAGGCAAAACATGTATATCATACACAGAGAATACTGAATCAAAGTCCCTCTAGGCGTGTCTCTGACTTTGTAGTGGGATGAGGCTAGGTTATGCTATGAGGAAAGGTGCAAGTTGCAGAGAAAACATGGCCTTTTAAAGAAAATCAGAAAAAGGATTAGTCAGAAAACTGTTGGGATAGAGAGAGAGAGAGAGATGGGGGGATGCTCAGAGACTGAGTCAGGGGTGGGGCAATGCAGTAGAAAACCTCTGAGCAACACATTATTGCACAATGCTCACTCGCACATTCATCACTCACAACAGAAACCCCATCCATGGAAATCTGGGAAATCTGTGGGTTATCATGGCACCATGTAAAATGTTCACACACACTATTTGGACACACATGATTGTGATTGTGAAAACTGAGAAACAAACAAAGTTTGTGTGTGTGCGTGTGTGTGTGTGTGTATGTGTATTATTTGTGTGTGTGAAAGAGAGAGAGAGAGAGAGAGAAAGAGAGAGAGAGTGGAAATACAGTCAAGACATCTTAAGCAGTCAAACACATTCAATATTGACTACAGACTGTTGATCTACCCAGCACACATCAATACATATTTCAGGATTTAGAACAGGTAAAAAAATATATAACAAATGGTGAAGTGGCCCTGAGGAAAACGGATTCACCTGTGTAAATATTTTTAAACGATGGCAAACATATAGACCTAATCCATATTAGATTGGCAGCAGTCTCCTATGAAACAACAGCATATATCTTCATTACTGTTGTTAAATATTTGCATGACTGTTTGCTACGTGTATGTGTATAAACCTGCCGAAATTTCCAAATGACAATAAATTTGGATTATTGTTCCACAAGCTTGTTCTTGATGTAAACTTAATTAACATTCTATACCCCAGCAAGCATGTCAATTAATTATAAACCCACGCATGTAGTCCTTGTTAGTCCTCGTTATTTATGTAATTTTTACAGGTTTTAAAAGAAGCTAAAGCACCTTGATTAACACATGTCACTGGTGTTGTTTTAGCTGGCTATGGCAGACCTGACTCTAAGATGATTCATAAGCATGGGAATGTGTGAATTAAAAAACAGCCCATTTTTTCCCTTTAGAGAAACATGCTATCCAAAATGCCACTGTATTACAAGAAGAAAATACATAAGGAAGTCTATGTGAACTATGACTGACTCAAATGGCTGTGCACTTAATGAGATGTGACTGACAACTTCTTTTTCCAGTTCCAAGGACGCCAACTTCTGTTTCCACTGCAAACAACCAAATGCCCCTAAAGGCCCATTCAATCATGGAAAGAGCGAAAGACCATGAACTCCAAAGCTCTCACCCTTTCTACAATGTACTATTTTTGGGAGACAGTCCTAGATCTTCAAATCTTAAAGCCATTTCACTGCTGATGTCTAATTGTGTTCAGATGACAACAAGATTTTGTAATGCTGACCAAGAATGGTCTTTTCTATTCTATTCTATTTGTTTCTGTGCTTGGATTACATGCTTTGAATAATATTGGGAAAATTCCACAGAAAAGAGACCCTTTAAGAGAGTAAAAGCCAGAGGCTAATTTGCTAGGAAGTAAATTAGTTTGAAAGCTAACTTTGCTCTAGCTCTCATTTAACTGAGACATCCACGTCTGGTAAATACTTCATTGGTGCCTGTGCTGTTTTATATCAGGATATGGATTAAATTTAAGAGTCCAGTCACGTGGAAACTGATGGCCACAATTACTGGACCTAGCTGAACAACCTGCATTGTTCTCCATTAGGTCCGCAGATCCATTTTCACAGAGCTGCTTAACAGTTTATCAAAGCAGGAGGTCCACTGCTTCATCAGCTTTCTGGACCTCGGCAGCTCCAACCACTTCAGCAGATGTGTGTCTGGGAAGGCCATCAGGCTGGGGAGAGAGCGCCCAGAGTGGTCTCAGTTCACCAACATTCTGAGGCCTCCAGGTAACCAAGGATTGCCACCAATTACCCCGCTGGGAAGGCTCCGCTCCGGCAGAGCAGGCCCTGGAAACAAATCATCACAGCAGCTTCTGGATACGAAAGGAGGGCAAACGGAAGGAGGAGAAGAGCACAGAATAGTGTCAGGTTATGAACATAAAACTGAAGGAGGTGATCAGGGTAAAAAAAAAATATATGGACACACTTGCCATGCAAACAGTAACCAAATGGTGTATGTGTGGGAGGCAGGGGTGACAGGAGACAGAACACCATCGTGCATTTGTCAGCTTTTGTGTGCATTTGTTCAACCAATCCACCTGCATCAAGTTAGACATTTGAGACAGAACTTTGATTTGTGCTGGCGTAAACAATTAACTCTGGAATAACAACACACGCATGGTTAAAACTGCACCCACATTCCAGCTTTCACCAGCTCTTGCTTGCAGCACAGGGCATACACAAACATTCTGACCCAACAACTTTATTCTAGTTTTGAGTTATCTTTTAGCTAGGGCTTCATGCTCACAGACAATAAAGCCATCACCGACACTATGAACAAGTGAGCGATGTTGAATGCCTCTTGATTACCTGACTAGATGGCTTTCCGGTAACCTCCATTAAATATGAGCACCGCTATTTCCATTCAGCATGATTGCTGATGAAAATTATACCTATCATTTGTCCACAAAGATCTGCAGTGCAAGAGAGCACAACCCTACCGAGTCCATTTCCTGTAGGCCCGATGAGGGAAATAACTGCTCAAAAGCACTGCCCTATGTATGCATTTCAAATGTAAAATCATTTGGAAATTTACACACACACACATACACATATACACACATACACACACATACACAGTGCCTGGCTCTGGATAACAACTTTCTATAAAATGGCTTGACAGATCCATGCAGGATGTTGGGGCAGGTCCCCCTGCTCCTCACACCATTAAGATAGAAAACAGGCCCCCATATAGATTTTTTTCCAACAGACTTTGCTGTCATATGGCTATTGGAATGATCTGAGCACCACAAGCCCTTTACAAACAAAAATGCAGTTTTGAGGCAAATCAGACATGATAGAAATCTCTGACCATCTTTCCATGACACGTTCACAGTGCAATTTGATTATGTTCTTCAGTTCGTAATGAAAAAAGCTGAAAGCTTAAGAACACATTCATTAACGGACAGGTAATGAAGGATACCAAATGCCCTGCATGTTTTATAGCATGAATTAGCATGTGTAGTGCATCATGAAGAGGCCAGCAATAACAAGAACATCTGCTTGAGCCCCAGGCCAAAGGGAAGACGAAAAACAAAGCAACACAGCAACTAGGTTTCCACTGTTCACAAAAAAACGACTATGAGGCCAAACATGGAGCCTCGTGAACAGGATCTACAGGAGAAGCACAGTAACACAACCTTCTGCACAAACCAAAGCCTCTGAGATTAAATATCTCCAGTCCGTACAGGGTGCAGTCGGTGGATTCCCACCCAATACTCCCGTCCGTTTTGTTTAGCTCTCCTGAAATATTTGGGAAATCTGTCTCACAAACACAACAGACTTGTTATGATTTTGTTGAATACAGGCAGAGATGTTTTAGTTGGCGGCTGATGGACGACTAGGGCATACTCTGCGTCGGCTTAGAAAAGGTTCCTCAGTAAAACAGAACTTGCTTTATTACCAGTCTCATTTTGCTTCATGGAAGATTTGTATGTGGAACATTTTTAAGAAAATCACACTCTGCCTGCTTAAACACAGAATAACAGATTAGATCTTTAATTTGATAAACCAAAACAAATGAGGCAAGCTCGGCTTTCCTCACTGGTTAGTCTGATGACTTTGAATTCAGTTTGAAGGCTTTGAACAATAATCTTGCCTGTTTCATTCTATGTCTATTTTATTTATTTATATATTGTTCAGTATCCATTTATTATCTGTCTAATGAGAAGCGTGTGCCAGTCTTTACTTGGTGGATACAGGAGCAAAGAGTGAGATAGGAAAAAAGAAGGGAAGAGTGTGTGAGACAGACAGACACACATCTTTTCAGAAACTATTGACAACAAAAAAATGCTAAACTGCGTTGTCCACTTACACAAAACATCCTTGAGTGTTCCTTAACCCAAAATGTGATAAAATGTCACAATACCATCCATATCATGAAAATGTGTGTTCAGTAGGTCTAGGCTGGATATGAGTTCTATGCCACTGAAGTCAGGAAGGTCAAGATGCAAAGCATTCTTGGAAATGTGATGTTCTACTGAAGCGAGGAAAGTCAAGATGCAGAGCATCCTTCATCCCGTTTGGGCTGGCTGTCTCATCAGCACCAGAGGGGCCTATCATTCTAATAGCCTAGATTCTGGGCACCCCATCTGTCCACCTTGGCAACTAAGCACACATGGGAGGACAGTCCTTACTTCAACCAGGCAGAACAAGGCAGTTTAATAACCATCAGTAGCCATATAGGTCAACCAACCTCGGAATATACAGAAATAGGACTATGTATAATGAAAACTTGCACTGATCAATTGAAAATGCAATTTGGCAAAACCGATTAAAACTTTTTAAATAGGCCAATATTTGCCAAAACTGAATTATGCAGAAAGCAATTTCGCACCAATTATTTATTTAGTTCAGTATTACATAAACAGAAGGGGTTTGGGGGTTTAGGTTTGGCTGTATATTGTTTTAAACGTTTGATGAGGTCCCAACAACAGGCTGACAATCTCTGTGCGTGACAGCACTTCGAGTTTGGATGTCTTGTGGATTGCGAAACACCCAAACCTCAAACTCACATCATTCGTCTCTTCTCTGTCAACTTGTTCCAGTATCGCCTGTAATTGTGCTAGTGAAATGTTTTCGAATATTCCAGTCTGAACACAAACCTGTATCTCTGTTGAGTCTTTCAGTAGGATATCAGTCAATTGACTTAAGGACCGGTAGTCCATAACGCCTCTAAGTTTCAAAGCGGATCGTGGGAAAGGCATGAGATCACACACTCTACAAGCAGCAAATTGTCTGGGCTTACTTACTAGCGACTACCTATATATTGTAATAGTTTCATTCCGGTGGTGAAATCAGCCTTGTTTACACTTTCCCAAAAACTAAGTGCGTGAGCGCACATCGGGCAACTACTGCAGACACCAATGTGGCAAGCCTGCCTTTCCGATCAAATCCCACCTCCCAAAAGGAGCCCAACACCCATGTCTAGGTCGTTAAATGAAGCTTACCTTTCTTTTCCGGCACAGCGCAACTGCCCAAGCAAAGCAGAGAGATCAAAATGATTCCAATTTGATTTAGTTTTGCCATAACTTTTTTCATCAATCGTTTCGTCCCGAAAAGGATATTTGTTATTCCATGCTACCACTATATTCGAATAAATTACTTTTGCTCAAAAAGTGTCATCCAAGGTAGCGACCTCTTACAGAACTTGTGTAGCTCTAAACAGAAAACTTTGACAGCTCCGCCTTCTCCCTTGAAAATCTGTGCAGTGAGAAAACTGTTGGCTGAAGAAGGATAAGCCACTGGATTTCTGACGTCACCGAGAGGAGGAACATTACATGGGGAACGCGCATTCGAGTGATTTAAGATTAGTTTGTTTGGTATATTTAAAAAACGGTCAAATATTATAATATTTTTACAATAACAACAATGTATAAATGCATTGATCGCCCGAGGTGATTTCTAGATATATTTGCCCATGTCTATGTTACTGTGTGCTCAGTAATTTTGGTCTGGATTTTTTTGCATTGGACAGCTTGGAAATAGTTGCTAAATGGAAAGAAAAGAAAAAAAAAACGTGCATAATTTAAATCTCTAGGAAGGTCATCTGAAAGTCGTGGTCATAATAATTTCTGTGATTTTAGACAGGCCCCTAGCATACCCCAAAAAATCGCAAGGACACTACAGATACCTTATACCTTGAAACAGCAGAGTCAATGATGTAGGCCCTTTTAAAAAAGTAATGCCTTGGTAACATGTGACCATCCATCTAGTATAACTGCGAATGTGTTTTTATGCAAACTACATCTCAAAGCATAATACCATTATATGTATTCTGTTACTTTTTAACACTGTGCCTAAAAATTCAAATGTAATCTACTTGGAAACCCTGTCCTATGTCATCAGAGTTTATCTACACACTATGAGGTGAAATAGAGCATCTATAAATTGCATGCTGTAAATGTACAAATGTACAGTATTGTAGTGAATACCTTGTGAAGTAGTGTAACAAAGGATAGAGCATGTTCAGACTGGTCAAATCACAGATGACCGAAACCCCAACCACCACGTCTGACGTCAACATAGGAGATTGAAGGTAATGCATCCTTGTGATTGTGTTTGTCAGGCAGACATTCTGGTGTCTGGGACAAAATAAGTGATCAGTCAACAGTATTTCCTACTTGCTATTATTCCATTACGGGTCACCCAATGCTTGTTCAAATGGGACTTGTAATTTCATTACTTGTTCCTGTGTTCAGTGACCATTTTGAATGTGATTGTAAAATGTATTGCGGGCGAGCCAGACAGACATCCAGAGAGAGAGAGATAGAGAGAGAGAGAGAGAGAGAGAGAGTGAACACATAGGAAACAGAACAAACCTATCTCCCTGAGTAATTTCTTCCCAAGGTTCTCTCATGCACCTCAGTGCTTGGCTTAGGTTGCCACACACCTGCTGCTAGTAGGTCTTGGGAAAGAGGAAATTTCCAGTGACATTCTACCACTGGGACAAGTGAGTGGAAAATATGTAAACAGAGCAAGAAGACTGAGTCAGGAGTTGAACTGTCTAAGAATACCTGAGGGATGGAAAAGTTGACTATTCCGTCACCTTCCTTGAGCACATTGAAGAGCAACTGATAAAGACATTGTTGATCACAAAGAGAGATACACAGTTATAATAAAGGTGTATTTGCATGTTATCAGAACATCAGAATGAATGTGGCAGTAAAATGTTATGTCCAAATATGCTGCGGACCATTATAACAATATGCTAGGAACAGAGAAGTATTTTGGACTGTGTTTGCCAGGACAGGATAGCTATAAATCAAACTCACTCACTCACATTAAGGGATTAGAGTTTGGCATAGGTGCATGTTTCAGAAACAGGAGAGATTAAAACACAGCGCAGGACTGAATGTTTCTCTTCATTTACCCTAATCCTTTATTGGTCATAAATTATTACTCTGGACCAGCTCCATCTGATTATTATAGCTGGCAAATAACAATCTGCCTCTCTTGTTCTCTCGCTCTCTCTTTAACACACACATACACACACACACACACACACACACACACAGAGCAGTTTACCAGCACAGACTTATACACGCACACTCACCCTGGGAGAATGTGTACACACCCCCACAAACTAATTCACAGTGTTAGTCTTGCTTCTCTGTGTGTGTAGGATGCTGAAATATGTTTTCACTCATTTCCACATCAGTCTGGTCTATATGTGAGCTGGACAACTAATCACTGACAGGACTCCTCCTGTCTAAGGGATTTGCATAGGCCTGTAGAGCCCTCATGGCAATGAAGAAAGCATGACTAAAAGAGTTACACATGCAAGGAGACAAGATTTATCAATATGTTAACACGCAAATGTAATCTCCAAATAGCCTACATGTTTGTAAATGATTATAGCAGATCTTGACAGCGAGGCAGTAAAATATGGTTCTGTCTTCACTGCTTTCTAACGGTAAAGATATCATCAGCGCATTAAGATAAATGCTGTACTGTAACACAGGGTTATTGCCCAAGACAAAGAGTTGATGCAATTAAGTTGTTTACTGATGCAGAAAAGATGATGTGTGGCCATGCTATGAAGGAGGTGTGTCAGCCACAAGACCCAGCTTCATGTTCTCGCCTGACAGACTCCAGCTGGACAGGGTGGGACTCGAGGCTAAGCCCATACATGTACACAGGGACACATAGTCCAAATAAAACACTAAAACACATACTGTACATCTTAAAGCCTGCTAAAACCTTCTCTCCACTTTGATGTATCTAACTGACCATGAAACACAGCAAAGCAAACAATGTAAAGCAATTGAGTCTCGGGACAGTCTGATAACAAAGATTCTATTGCTAGAACATCAAGGTTGAAATGTTCAAATTCTTCAATGCAAGCAAGGACCTTGGATGGCCTGTATGGTAGAAAGAACCTCCTCACTTTTATTCATTTTGATGAACCTGAGAGCAATCCAAGGGCAGAGCTGGAGGCAAATCTATAGGAAAACACATTAATTCTGCTAATGAACTAACAATCAACTGATGTTGGGTTTTCCTGTGTTAGTTCACCCGGTTCACGTCCCCCAGTGTGGGCGGAGATGTACGTCAGGAGGGGCTGAGGCAGTTACTGCTGATCGGCTGGCTATGCCTTGGGCAAGACAAACAAAAGGGTGAAGAAATTAGGCTTAATTAGCGAGAGTGGTGGTGTGATAGTCTTATTCCAAACAGATGCACTCCTTGGGGCGGGATTCATATGCTGAGCAGTATTGCTGCACTGCTAAGTAAAATACACTTTAATTTAATAATGCAATAGTCTGGTCATTATCACTTACATAATACATGTGAATAAATGTCATGCAATCCTTGTGGCTATTTTGATACTGGAAGATATACACACACACAAACACACACACACACCACACCTCCACCGATACACACACACACACACACACACACAGGAAGAGTGGAAGAGTGGGAGGGAAGGATGGAGGGGGACAATTTGTTCTGAGATGTAATATTTACCAACTGTGTCAGGTACTCATCAAGGCCCACTTGTCAGAGCATGTGGTTGTCATGGCTCTTGGTTAAACAGTAAATACTGCAAACCTTCTGTTACTAAGTAAAACTCATATGGTCTAAATGACAGAAAGAACCAAACCTCTTCGACACCATCCTAGTGCATTGCTGCTGGCTGTCATACTGACCTATTCTGGTGTATATGTCTACTGTACATGTTAGCTTTTGGCAGAGCTTTCCATGTATTTTCATATACTAACACATGAATACACAAAAACACAAGTTTGTGGCCTCCAAGGGACAATCTCTACATTGTCCTTAATCGCCACTTGTTTTACTGTAGACACGCTAAGGGCTACTCTTCAGGATTAATGCAATTAGAACAGACTTTTGGATTTATTTACTTTGTGCTTACAGAGCGATCACACAATGTGACACAGAACCCAGTGCTGTCAATTCACAGTACAGTATGACAGGATTATAAAGCACAGAATGGGCATTTTTGTCTGTGTGGAAGTGAAAACCTTGAACAGATCCTTAAGAAGCAAATACTGACGTTAGTACTTCCTGATCTCCCTTATTAAATGAGTGGAAGATCTTATTAATTTCTCCATGGATCAAATAAACCAAAGCCATATTTAAAAAGACAGAATGATCATTGGATAATGGGAGGTGGTGGTGCAGTGGTTGAGGAACCTGGCTAGCATACTAGTAGCTTGTAAATTGTGGGGTCAAATCCTGGCTACCATTGTTGTGCCCTTGAACAAGGCACTTAACTTTAAGTTGCTCTAGGGGAGACTTATCCTGATATAATTGATAGTTGACAAATGTAAGTTGCTTTGGATAAAAGTGTCTGCTATATGTGTAAATGTATTCACCCATATGCCCACAATAGCTGGCTGGAGGTCCATCAGTGCATTTAACAATGTGGCACAAGTGACCACTGAGGTTGTGGCAGCAAAAATAGGATTGATTTTTTTTCTCACATACATACATACATACAATATTGACATACAATAATTGCAGCACTCTTTGGGATACTTTGCTGGCGACCTAGTTTGACACGTAAAAAGCGATGTCTTCAAATAGATGGCTACTGCAGACTGGGCTGATATTTGAAGTGGTAGGGTTGAGATCATAGCTGGCATCGAACAGTCACCCATTCACCCATTTGTGGCCAGAGGAACAGGAAGCAAAGGGGAAAGGGAGAAGGAGTCAATACAAACGTCTTAATGAATGACTGAAAGGAGAGAAATGATTGAAGTACACGCAACCTTTAATAATAGCACAATTATGGCGAAATATCGCCACCTAGTGCTAAAATGTCCCCTCTCAAATAGGAAATAGTTTGCAGGTGCTTGGGCTTTGGTATGAGGCTGTTTACTCGCTTAAATTCACAGAAACAGTGAATAAGCAATAGGCCAAGCCTATAATAAATTTAGTGTATTGTATATCGTGATGTAATGTGTTTTATTATAACTGGGCCAGAATAGTGAGTAATTTACTATCAAGCATAACATGCGTATGACATGTTTTACCTCTTGCAGTCATATTTTTATTCAACTGAATCTGCCTAGCTTTTGATGAACGGGACTGCTCCCTATGAAGGATACGGGGCCGGGGGGAGGTGAACTCCAAGCCGTGCTGCTGAGACAATCAAAGCGCAGGCGCCAACTCGTGGGTATCATCGCATACGCGCATAAATGTTACTTGCAGGGAGGCAGGGTAGGCAACTGGGAAGGTGACTGTCAAGAGCAGCGGAAATGCGTTGCCAAGATAATCAAGCCTGGCATCAAAAATCGGAGATGGAATGTGGTTAACCATTCCGCCGCACCGCGGTTTCATGGATACATGTCTTCCATGCCTCAACACTCGTCTCTGTAGGTCGCAGCATCCCTCGGATCATAATGGCTTTTCTCATCTGACGCGCGAGGATTCTGGACAACACCTCGACAGATTTTTATATTTACTCAAGCGTCACACATAAAACATAAACATGATTTTTAAATCATTCCATAAGCGGAAAAGACTGGAACATACGTGCGCAGGAGTGTTATGGCTGCATACTTCGCTTTGGATTTTATGTGCCGTGTCCGGAGAAGAGCATCGCTTCAGCGTGGAGGTAAGCTTGGCCCAGTTCGGGGTTGGGTGTTGAGACTGTGAGTCCACTGGCTCAGCTTGATGACTCCTGTTCTTAACGGATCACACGCAAACACAGTCCACGGAATTAACTGAAAACATAATTGCGTTGTGTCGGACTGCAGTAGCTGGCCATCATTATCGTAGTACCAGAATGATCACATTTTGCATTGTAGATCTTGGAGGAATGGACTGCATGGACATCGAATAATCTATCTGCCTGTTTAGTAGTTGATGTTGTTTTTCTCTAACGTGGACCGACTGTCGTGAATTTGTCATGATCCTATTCTGATCTTAACATTGTGGAATTCAGGTTAGGATCATGCAGGCTGTATAGGCTTGAGATGTAGCTGTGCTCACTTCAACTGCTCAACCCCTACAGATAGGAAAGTGATTGTGACACCTCATTCTAACAATTTCTTCAATGGAATGACAGACAGGACATGATGTAAGAACACAGATGGTACGGGTATTGACCCCGTGGAAGAAGCCCGAAATCTTATTAATGACTGAGCACCTGGACACAGTCTTGCATAAATTGGTCTCCGTAATACCTATATATATATATATATATATATATATATATATAAAAAAATTAAAGGAGATGCGAGGTTTTAACGAGGACTCATCACTCTACACACTGTCACTCAAATATATATAGATATGCTCGTCTGGAATAAGATTTTAACAGGACATGGTGTTATGTAATAAGATTTAGACCCTCTGGCCCATATTATTTAGTGTCAGACCTGCGGAGAGTAGAACAGATTCAGAGCTAGCGCCACCAGATAAAAACAGAATCTCACATCTGCTCCTGTTTTGACATCATGATTCAAACACAATGCTATTTTTCCCTCATTGGAGCACTGCATTCATATACCAACACATGGCAATGATCCCCCAGGCTAACCCAAATCATTTTCAACACCTAGATATTTTTCAGTGGATTAGTTCGGAACTGCTGAATAGAAGTCAGAAATCAAGAGTATACAGAAGTCTACAGAAATCTAGCATTTAGCAAACAGAGAAAAACATTTTTCTTGCTATGTTAGGTTTGTTGTAGAAAAAAAGGTGTGCTGACTAAATTGATGTTATGTGTTCTATGGCCTTCACTATTGTCCACTGTTCGCCTTGGCCATTGATGCTGAAGGGATCAAGGCAGTGACCTGGATTCGCGTAACCCCCCAGCTTGCTTCTGCTCTGCTGTGAGTAAATGTATGGGGTTACCCATACTGTGCTGGCTGTCCGCTGTGTAGTTGAAAGGCTGTGGACGCTGGCAGCGGCTGTGGTTCCTACTGCATACTCACTGTTCAGGTCACTGGATTCGTATTAGCTTGATTAATAGTGTGGGCGTGCGGCTACGCCTGGGGAGGGCTTGTATTCACAGGCCTGGGAACAGGCTGGGACTTTCAGCCCAGAGCACTCCAGGGGTCATTGCAACCCGGGCCATTTACAGTAATGCACAGGACCGCCAATTAAAAATAGTGAGGGAAGGAAATGTGGTCCTCCTTGTCGCGTGAAGAGCCCATGGGGCTGATGAGGGTACAGCGTTAGCTGGAGACCTGTGTGTGTGTTTATGTGTGCGTGTGTGTGCCTTGTAGTGCACACATTGATTACACTTCTGGCCACTTATCGGTCCACATGCATGCCACATCCGACTCAACCTGACTGTGGAAAGCTGCCCACTTTTATTGGAGTGTAGAACTGCAGTGCAGAAGCAGCCTTGGAATGCAATCAGAGATTTGCAGTCTGCTCAAATGAATCTGCAGAATGCCATTAGCCACGATGCTTTGGCAATGGTAGTTCACGTGCCCTTGTGTGTGGTGAGCTGTCACTGATGACAGACACCGTGTCCTGAGTCTGAAAACATCCGCCTGGAGAAATATGCACACTGCTACAGGGGAAGGTCTCTCGTGGAGCCCGCTTGTCATCACCTAATGAAAGCATAGGGCCATAAGGAGTATTGAGTAATAAAGAAAAGCAATGTAGGATTGGAAATGGGAAAAGGCATCCCATTTGTGAATGCACATTTAGGCTCACAATATCATTTACTTATGAAGGACTGGAACCTGCGCCGCCTCAGCACAGCAGTGAGTGCCAAGCAAACACACAGCTGATTAAAGGCATAAAAAGCGGATAAAGGGGTTGTTTGGCTCAGGAGCAGGAATCAGAGAGAGAGAGAGAGAGAGAGAGTGTGTGTGTGTGTGTGTGAGAGTGTATGTGTGTGTGAGAGAGAGAGAGAGGGAGGGAGGAAGAGATAGAGGGAGATGTAGAGAGGGAGAGGGAGGATTAGCTGGCGTGGCAGTGATAGCTCTGAGAGGCTGAAGTGAGCTAGTGCACAGACTGCTGGGTAGCAGGGGAGACAGCTGTGGGTTAGCGTAGTGGAGGGAAACATGCCGCCAAGTGAGGCTGCGAGGGTTGTTTTGTTCACTGGGATGGGCTGAGCTGAGCCTTGCAGTGACCTCTCAAACCAACCTGCATAGACCAGTGCTCACAAGCTGGAATGGAGAAGCATAGGGACCTGCACATTAATGCATTTGCATCAACATAAAGATGATAAAGAAAGCATTGAATTGTGTAGAAATTCTATAAAAACTGACATTGGATCTGCTCTGAATTACACAGTAATACAGCTACTGTATTAACTGGTAGTGGTACAATGCTGACACAGATGATGCATGCTGGATTCAATCTGAGTCCTGTTGGGTCGAAAGTGATTTGTTACTTGGCTCCCGTGGGTTGCATCAGTGTGGCCTGCTGGGACATCAGGCGATGGTAAACAAGCACCATGACGAAGGGCCAGAGTGAGTGACTGTACGAGAACACAGCGCATCCCTCACTGTGACTCTCACTGACCAGAGGTGAAACAGAAGACACCCTAAGATGCTCAGCATAGCCCAGATGGCCATGCCAGGCATCAACAGAGCTCATTCACAAACAGGCCACGGCATGGAGTTGCTTGATACTCGTACTCACGTGGCTGCACAACAGTTGCTATTTATCATCAAATATTTCTCACCAAGAGATTTATCTTACATGCTCTCAACAGCTATGGTTGTGATGTCCATCATTCATGTGTTGACTTCATTTCTTGGCTTGAGCTGACATAGTCATTTCTATCTGGATCTGCTCATGCCCCCGACATTTGTGCGTAAGGACATGTGGTCTGTGTGGACGCATTATTCATGCGGACCCTCTCAGTGAGTAATATCACAGCAGCACATGGATGGCCGGCCTCTGAATAATTGAAAGAAAGCGATACCAGCTAAGACGAATGCTTTGTATCCGTTGGTGCTTCATTTCCATGGAGACCCCTGGGCATGTGCCCACCAGGTTGATGGGAGCCAGCCAGCGGAGCCTACACAGCCTGGCCTGATGAATTATTGACATGTGCCCCCCCTCCCACCACACACACACACACACACACACACACGCACACGCAGCTGGTGTATTCCTGGCTTCTGCGTGGAGTGGGACTGGCGGAGAGGGAAAGCATATTCAGGCCTTCTCAATGAGAATCTGATTGAAAGGAAGGAAACGGCAGTGATTGGCTCCCCCTGCTAACAGGTCTATGCGAGCACTTGGCTGTGGCGC
Organism: Tenualosa ilisha; assembly: GCA_015244755.2. NCBI lineage: Eukaryota > Metazoa > Chordata > Actinopteri > Clupeiformes > Clupeidae > Tenualosa > Tenualosa ilisha. The sequence goes on along the minus strand of PYXC01001310.1, from coordinate 1,960,931 downwards.
CGCCATGGAGACACACCTGTGGCGTCAGCCAGCACTGCTCATGTTGTTCTCCCAAGCCCCGGAGCCATCTGTTACTAATGAGTGTGTGCAGCATGAGGGGTTAGACCTAGTCAATCTGGTCACTGTCACCATTTATTGTACTATTATTATTTTATGGGGAAGTAAAATAAAATAAAGACAAACAGCTGGTGTCTGTGTGTGTGTGTGTGTGTGTGTGTGTGTGTGTGTGTGTGTGTGTGTGTGTGTGTGTGTGTGTCTGCGTCTGTGTGTTGGGGGGGTGGGGAGGAGGTGCATGCATACACACTCGCACACATATATGTGCATGTGTGTTGCACCCACAACACTGAATGTGCAGGAACAAGCAGATAAGTGCATTTTCTGAGGACTAACATCATGGCGGGTTACCCATGATGCTCTGCTTCTGCACTGCCATCTGTGGCTTTTAGCCGTGCCCCCAGGCCAGTGATTTTTACTAGACCAGTCAGTGAAAAGTGTTACAAACGCTAGTTGCATTTTTTCGTCCTGACATGGAGACTATGTAAACTCTTAATATGGATGTGACTGCCTTTGAACTATTGGTTGCAGTAGTAAGTACAGGCAAATGTCAATACAAGCTCCATATTAAATCCATTTAATAATTTATACAAAATTATGTAATCATACTTTCATCTTATAGTTTTTGGTTGTAGTGAAACATGTAATGTCGTGAGTACAGAGCTGGTAGAATGCAAGTCTGTCTATGGGTGGCTTAGAAGGTCTAAGCGAACAGAAACTTGTGATAAAATCACACTGTCCCACTCTCTGTCTGTGCTCTCTGTGTCTGTCTGTCTCTTTCTTTCTCTTCTTTCTTTTTCTTACTTTTTTTTTGTTCCTCTCTTTTTCAGGCTTGGCTGCAGAAGTATGGTTATCTCCCCCACACAGAACCTGGAATGGCTGTTTTGCGCTCAGCGCAAACCATGCATTCAGCCATTGCTGCCATGCAGCGCCTTTATGGCCTTAATGTCACAGGGACACTGACCAGAAACACCATAAGGTGAGCTTATTTCAGGTGCAACATACACAGACACACACATACACAGCTAAACACAGGTGGATAGTTGTGAAGGTGGGGTCTACATGCATTATAGTAGCCCACTAATTACAGTTATCTACCTACTAATATTTTTCAATTTATATATATTGGTAGAAGAGAACAGCAAAGATGATTTTTCAGTGGCTCAAAACATCCACAAGGAGCTTAACAGCTGAATGATGGTTGATGTTGACAGCAACAGAAGCATTTTAGAGAAGCCTATCTTTCAGCTAGTATTTATCTGCTGCACAGGCATTAATGGTAAGTGGATTACAAACAGTGTGCAGTGATAATGAATCTTGTGGGATACAAATGCTTATAGTAGCTGTTGCTAAAAATAGATGTAAACCATCAGAACCTCAGAGAATGATTTGTAATCAGCAACATGGGACCTGTGGGGTCTGACAATAACTGAATGCCAATGCCCCCCTTATGTCCTGAACCTTTAAAGACTAACTAGCATAAATTGACTTCATGATTGGCTGATTCATACCATGTAAGTCTTTGATGGTACAGGGCCACAGGGTTGGGACAGGGCATTGGGATTTAACTGATAGCATTAATCTACTCAGCGTCTAACAGGAGAAAAAATCATAACGGAAACAATGATGTTGATGTGCTCTTTTTCTCAGCTGGATGAGGAGGCCTCGGTGTGGAGTCCCGGACCAGCTCAGGGACGCGTCCAGTTCCGGCTCCCGGCCCCGCAAGCGACGCTACGCCCTGACGGGCCAGAAGTGGCAGCGTACGCACATCACATACAGGTGGGCGTGGGTGAGGACGATGACGTCTGGTGGGACGATGAGCAGGAGCTCTGTGTTCAGACTTCAGTGACCTTTAACAAGCTGTTTTTTCGGTTAGTCACCTCGTCACTTGTGGTGACGTCCAAAACGTCCCGCAATGTTTCACGATGTTACATGGGCAGAACCACCAGGAATACATTCACCCAGATTTCTGCCACTGCTACAGAGACCCTGGCACACGTAATTTAGAAAACCTCCTCACTGCATTGTGCTTATCTCTTAACCTTTCAGGAACGTCTTCTGAAGCTCGTAAGTTTACATTTAGTGAAGGCGGCGAGGAAATATAAGGTTCTCTCACCCCAATTTAGACTAGACCGACCAGAGCATGTGATAACAAAAATGATGTATTCAAATCCTTGCTCCTGTGATTATGTTTTAATTGCTGAGGCACCTATGCAAATGGGATGTAAATTAGCAGGGGAAGGGGACAGGCTGCTGACTGCTCCTCTTGCTTGGGAAAAAAAATATGTATCAGAGGAAGGAGAGGAGATTTTCCATTTCTCTGTGTCTGTCAGCGAAAGATAAAGACTTGAATGTGAAAGTTCAGCAAAGCTACTGCGGCTGGAACAGTTTAAAAGTAAACTCTCAAGCTGGATTCGAGGGACTATAGGTTTTTTTTGGAGAGGAGGAGGAAAAATTGCTTTCTCACCATTTCCAGGTTTTAGTTTGTGTGTGTGTGTGTGTGTGTATGTGTGTATGATGCAGTCTCACATCAGTAGATGATTGTTTCACTGTTCCCTAGAAGCGTTGGTTTCCTTCATCATGGTGCTCCTCCATTCTTTATCTCTCTGACCTAGACAGCAGGGGAATTCATTGATCGCCTAATTTGTTGCTCAGGCACAGCCATGGCGCGTGAATTACATTCAGTGCCAGGATATTTGTCTTTATTCGATGCTTGTCACAGTGCTCCATGCAGCAAAAAAAGCTTACATTAATCATCAAACATCAAATTCATCTCCATTTTTAAAATCTAAACATTAAAAAACAACCTGCTGAGGGCAACGCAATGAGCCTTTAAATTAATCGAGCCCAGAAGACAATAGATAAAACCAAGCATAACTTCTCCATTTCTATAGATAAAACCAAGCATAGCTTCACCATTCCTGTTCTCCCTTCCAGCCTAAAGAATTTCACGCCTAAGGTCGGAAACCAAGAGACACATGCCGCCATCCGCCGGGCGTTCGACGTGTGGCAGGGCGTGACGCCGCTGCGCTTTGAAGCTGTGCCATACAGCGCACTGGAGAGCGGCAAACGGGAGGTGGACATCACCATCATCTTCGCCTCAGGTTTCCACGGCGACAGCTCGCCCTTTGATGGCGAGGGGGGCTTCCTGGCGCACGCCTACTTCCCAGGCCCTGGCATCGGAGGGGACACCCACTTTGACTCAGATGAGCCCTGGACCCTTGGCAACCCCAACCACGATGGTGAGATAGTGAGCTCCATAAACAATGTCAGTGAGCCCCTCTCTTGGGTATTTGTGTTTGACTCAGCGTGGGCCAGTGTGTGGAGTATGGATGACATGCATGGATAAGGTAGCAGAGGGTTAGAAAATGGAGCCAGAGGCTGCTGTGAATATTACCGGGTGGGTTGAAGCCACTCTTTGATGGGGTAATCAGATCTGCCACTGTGTTGCATCCAGAGGCACTTAACCTTAATTACCTAGACTGCTAGACCTGAGTGCTTTTAAGACAAGCGCTCCAGCATGGCGATAATGGATAGCGGCACACGCAGGCATTAGCCAGCCGCACTCTCACAGCTGTCTGGCAGCCTGATAGCACTCGCTTTTGGCCTCGGTGATGCCGTGTGCTTTGAATCGTAATTGTGTCCTCTCATTTAACCCTTCTAATAGCGACGCGGGTCACGGCTGCTCACTTGAGGTCGTTGGATTTTTTTTTTATGTCGACCACGGTGTTATCCGATCTGCGATACTAACACTACCACTAAACCCAGCTCACGACGGGTTAAAGGAATTATACAAATCTGTCAGTGACAACGAAATGGCTTTAAGATTGTCTTCCATCCTTTTCAGTTACAATTAAATCAGAATTGCACTTCTCAAAGCACTTTTTTATTATGGGACCAAATTGAGGCTGCAGCGAGAGGCAGAGCCCATGCTGAATTTCCTGTAGATATGTTTGTCAAGTAGCCTGATGAAAGTCAAGGTCAGGAAAGGTGATAGTAGGCGCAATATGGCTGAGAAATTAATGGACTTGATACTGTATCACGTTGGAACTGTATCATGCTGGATTCCTGAAGCCAGCACTTGTCATGTGCACATATAGTGCTTGGAGAGACAAGCCCTGAGGTGTTTACCGTCAGTGGAGCTTCTATGACTTTTTTTTTGGCTGTAGTGCAACGTGCATGTGTGTATTTTACTTGCCAGTGTTTTGGGGCAACAAAGGTTCACTCATATGGCATGTTGTGTAAGACAGTACCCTTCCTCTGCCCCTGTGGCAAGGACGTGATTTTCTCTTGTGTTTTTGCTGTGGGTTGAACAACCGCACGTGTTCAGATCACAAAGCATTCCCTAGCCTTTCACTGTCAGTTAGTTTATCTGGGATGCACCAAAATGGCTGTGACCCCAGATTACAGACAAGATTATAATCTGAAACACGCTACTTAACACAAAATCCATGCCAGCTGTTGTTACATTGCACAAAAAATCCACATGATTATAAAAGCACAACAAATAAAACAAAACACACCTGAAAATCCACTGTTTGGGCCTAATAGCAGTAGATTATTTGAGGTTCTGGAACTGCTTCACAAGTACATGATTATATGAAATGTATGCATAATTGCCTGTCTTTTTACAGGCAATGATCTCTTCCTGGTGGCAGTGCATGAGCTGGGCCATGCTCTCGGACTGGAACACTCCAATGACCCCACGGCCATTATGGCTCCCTTCTATCAGTACATGGACACAGAGAGCTTCAAGCTACCGCATGATGATCTGCAAGGCATTCAGAAGATCTATGGTGAGTTAGCTGTAGCACGTGTGAATCTGATACTTCAGTCAAATCATCTATAGGATGAAAAATACCTCCCATTTTGAAATTCCATTTGCATAATTAAATGCGCATTAACAAGTTGGGTGGAAACTCAGCCAACGAGATACTCCTGCTCTGATAACACTCTCACTCCCTGAGAAATGCTGATGCTGATAGAACTTTTATCTGCTGCGTACCCCCTGAGACACTATGTTGTACTGAGTACCCCCTACACCATGGACAGATTGCAGGAATAAAGGCACACCAGGCAACAGTTTTAGACTTATTTACCAGCTTCGTAGTTACTTACATGAATGAATGACTCATTACAGGGTGAATGAAGGCTCTTTCAGAGCCTCTAGTGTAGATTCTGCAATTATTACACTTGCAGGATCTTAAACGGCAAGCCGGAGTTAAACGAAACTGAAACTGAACGAAACTTAGCTTAGGCGTGACATGGCACATACCACATTTAAAGGAAAAATCTAGGGTCAGTCACCTGATATCCCTGTGCTTTGAGGCTGAGTACTATCAGTTTACGGACTGGGGCACAAGAAAACAAAACTTCCTTGCCCTCATCAGTTAGTGTTGGCCGCTGTTTCACTATTTGGTCTAAGTTGTACCAAATTTCGTTATTCTCATACCTACCGACAGCACTCGGCACTGTGAAACAACAGGGCTACGGATTGATTCACTCCATGATTACAGATAATGTATAACAAATGTTGCGTTATAATAGTCACCTTCATTTGTTTGACCTCTGGATTTTCTCTCATCTCATTAGGTCCTCCTGACAAGAACCCCCAGCCCACCAGGCTGCTGACCACAGCTGCACCTCCACGCCAGCAGCCGCCCTCTGACCCGCGTAAGCCTGACCGCCAGAGTCGACCCCATCGGCCGCCACAAAAGACAAAGACCACTCACCAAAACTCCAAACCTAGTATCTGTGATGGTGGATTCAACACCCTAGCCATCCTAAGAAAGGAGCTGTTTGTGTTTAAGGTACATTTGCTATTGGTAAACAGCTTATTCTGGAATATAGATTTATTCTCAATTTATTGAGAACTCTTTACATTCTAAAAAATATGTATTAATGGCATTGATGTTGCAGTTTCACCAAGTAAAAACACACCATGAAAACGTAACTATACTAACAACATTTGTTTTGGTCATTTGTTTTTCTAGGACCAGTGGTTCTGGAGGGTGCGAGATAATTCTGTGCTGCCAGGGTATCCAATGCAGATCAATTACTTCTGGAGAGGACTGCCTCCTAAGATTGATGCAGTCTATGAGAACAGTGAAGGGAAGTTTGTTTTCTTCAAAGGTGAGAATGACAACTAATCATTAAAGTTGCTTCTGTCTACTTTAAACAATGGAATGCATTTGTTCTCAATGTAGCAATTCCTTCCTGTTACCCATCATATTGTATTTCTGTTTGTTTACCCGGAATTCTTGTAGGGAACCGGTTCTGGGTTTTCAAAGACACCACCCTGCAGCCTACATATCCTAAGGATATCTCCCTGTTTGGCAACGGAATGCCCACTCAGAGCATTGAGACGGCTGTCTGGTGGGAGGGAGCCGCTAAGACCTACTTCTTCAAAGGAGACAGGTTGGTTGTGAAGCCCGAGCCTTTGTCCCCTCGGCACGGCTGCATTCCTGTGCAAGCACTGCTGCCTCTAATGATTGCGCTTAATTATGTGGAGCTGGCAAGTTGCAATGGCAAAGTCATTAGAAATCGAGGGGAAAAGTGAGCATCCTTAGCCATGTACTGCAGCATTCTTGGCAGGAAATAAATAGCATGACAAAGTTCAGAGCTACTGCCTGCTGCTGCTCCCCTATTAGTGAGTAGGACTAAAAGCTTGTGACAAATTTGTGGTTGTTGTCATGTGTCTTTGGGAAAATCTGACCAAAGCACTGTGGTGTGAAAGCAGCTCCTGCTGTCTGATGAAGTCTGGATGCTACATTGTCCTCATTCTGTCTACTTAATGACCTTCTATCCTGTGCAGATACTGGAGATATAATGAGGATTTGAGGACCATGGACCCTGGTTACCCCAAACCCATTACTGTTTGGAAGGGGATCCCAGAATCACCCCAGGGGGCCTTTGTGGACAAAGCAAATGGTAGGACCATGATAATACTTCACAATCTAAGTCAGTCTATAGAGCAAGTACAGCAACTAATGCACTTTAGCAGATTAAATATAACTTAACATATGATTCTTCAGTATTTTGAACAAGATTTCTCAGCATCTCTAATCTGACTCTATCTACAGGATTCACATATTTCTATAAGGGCAAGGAGTATTGGAAGTTCAACAATGAGAGACTGCGTGTGGAGCCGGGCTATCCACGCTCCATCCTGCGGGACTTCTTGGGCTGTGACCACATTCCCATCGACCCGGACATGGACTGGGCTCCGCCACAACAGGAGGAGCACCAGTACGACCCCGAGGATGTGGACATCATCATCAAGCTGGAGAGCGCCGGCGGCACGGAGAAGGCCGTAGCCATCGCCATCCCCTGCATCCTGGCTCTTTGCATGATGGTCCTGCTCTACACGGTGTTCCGCTTCAAGAGGAAGGACACCCAAAGGCACATACTGTATTGCAAGCGCTCCATGCAGGAGTGGGTGTGAGCACGAGTGCGCAGAGCAGCAGAGTTGTCTGTCAAGTGCTATCCCTCCCTTCCCTGTAGACTCACCCACTAGATATAACCGCCCTCCCCCTCCCAATGTCAAGACCACCTAAATGCTCCCACTGATTGAGCATTTAACAGCTGGCATAGCTGTCTGGCCATGAGATCCTATAGTTTAGGCTAGGTCAGGTCATTTGGTGTGAAGACCAGGCCGTGCTGGTTGACCCTAGACAGGAATTGGATTCCCTCTTTTAGCTGAAAGTGTCGGGTCTTGCTTCTAAACACGAGAACAAGATGTGAGGGGGCAAAGTCATCTTGGACTTCAAAACGAAACGACTACGCCGACGATAAAGAACTGAAGACAGAGACTTTTGTCTGTTCTGTACACTGTTGGTATATCATTTTAAGCGTGGACTTGAGTGTCCCTCTAAGAACTTAACTGTGGATGCAGACTGACAATTGAACCAAATATGACCTTACTTTCCAAAGAGGATTGCTATTCGTTTTTATGTTTCTCTCATCAATGCTTATTGTCATCTCATTTTATTGTATTTTTATCTGTGCTCTTGCCTGAGGTAGTAACTGAGAGCTGGATTGTAGACTGTTGAAGGAGTCTGTCAAAAACAGGTCCAAACTCTACCTGCAATATTTTTTGAATGCCTTAAATTCAGAAATTACTTTATTCTGTATCTAAGTGTATTTATGTAGATTATAATTTTGTGCAAAAGTGTGTAGCTGTGTGCAAGACAGAGTATGTACATACAGTATGCAGTGTGTGTGTGCGTGTGTGTGTATGCGTGCAGTATATGTGTGTTTGTGTGCGCTCTACATGGCGAGCTGTTCAGATGAAAGGTTTTACCGTATAGATTAGCCCACTTCTGGCTGGCCATTCCTTAGATCAGACCAGTGGTTTAAGGCATGATTTGGAACATTACAAGTGAATAAGGGCCTGCCAGGTAATCAGTAATCTTAGAATCTTAACCACCAACACCTGTAGCCTTGTTACCATCTGGAGGAAAGAGAAAAGGCTCTCAGTCTTCAGTGACTCATAATGTTATTGTTCAGTCTCTTAATGCCAAAACACGGTGGAGAAATTATTCATTATGCATATGATGCACTTGTATTGTGCTATGATACATATACAAACTGACAAATCCCAGTAATTATGCATGAAGTCAAATTTAAATTGTTTCATGCTTCATAATAATTTAATGAAGAGTTGATAATTCTGATAAGACTTGTTTTGTCTCGAAAGCAGAGCTGAAATGATTGGTTTTGTAAAGAATGTGACAGATGAGTGCTACAGAAAATACTAGATAGAAAAGAAATGCATTCATGAGATGGTTTAAATGTGGATAGGAGATATAATTCATAATAATCTACTTCTTCAGACTGAACATTTTTTTGACTTGGCAGATTGATATGCATTGGTAAATGGCCTTTTAAGAAATTGATTTTGCATTTAATATGCTTTAGGTTATCAAACTAACCAGTTCATATCAGATTTTTTTGTGGTAGCTCTACATTATAAGACTAAACAAAAATTGCAATCCTCTAACATGATCATGTGTAGTGTATTTAGAAATCAAAACATCTCTTGGTCACACACCAGAAGGAATGTGTGAATTTCATTTTGTGTGTGATGTTTACTTATGATTTTTGAACGTGAGGAACCTACTCCATTTTGCCTTGCAACTCGGTGAGTACTGTACATGTATATTTGAACATATTGTAAATATCTCATGTAGTGTAGACTTGATATGAATAGGTGTGAGGCAGGCTGTCACCTGAGTATGAGAGTAGTTCTCTGCTGTACAGATGACCTATTCAACGTCACTGTTGACATGTGGCATTGCAGACATAACCCACAAAACTTGCTGATGCCCTTTATGGATGTTGTCATTATTTGATTCTGATTTTTATTTATTAGACTTAGTGGAGGATGTTTAATGAGCCAAACTAGTTCAATAAATGTCAGATGTTAATATAAAGGAGTGATTGCTTATATTTTTAGTCAGTAAATCATCATTTAACATCTCGTAGCCTACTTGAGCAAACGTTGGCTTTTCTGAGTCTTTTTTGAGCCACTGGAGAGCTAATGCAAATGTATTTGTCCCCAGAAAGCCACTCGCTGCATTTGAATGATTTGCATGATTCAGAAATGGGCTCATGCTGTCAAGGTTGTTACTGGTAATTTCCGTGCCATTAAAGATCAAAATGATGGTGCCATTAATATAGCAGTCAACATGATGGCATGGCGGGTGTCAGCGTGGCAATGAGATGATGTGAAAACCTGACAGGCACAGGATTGCACCCATTACATACCGAGTCATCTTCCCAAACAAAACATCCATGATTTTTCCATCCAGTATCTTTCAAAAGTAAACATGAACAGGATGCTCTAAAAAGATTCTACACAGTACAGGTGGGAAGATGGTTTTTGGGAGGATGTCGTCTATAACACATGTAAACACATATAAAACATGCCTTTAATTATGTATTTATCATTTTAAGAAACATGAAAGTTGCATTAATTTATTCTAGAATTACATATCAGCTTTCTGCTTCATACACTCAGTCTAAATTGAACTCCACAAATTCTACATCATCAAATAAAATATCACCATTTTGTTATCAATCTTTGTAATGGGATGGAGACTGGCAACTTTGACAAACAAGCTCTAATCAAGAGGACTAATAGCAATTTGTCTTCCAAAGATTGGTATAGCACCATCATCTATCAATCAGTTCTATGTGGATTCATGTGAAATATTAGATGTCAGGACACGGTTTTTATGCCATTTTTTTCTATAATTTATGGTCCGCTCTGCACGAGTCAATAAGCAAAATCCCACCAGCCTAAATAAATTACTAACCACACATAGGCCCTACATAGAATCTCATGCACATACACTTTTTCTATCATGTGCCAACAAACAAGGCACAGATAGCTCCACCATCGATTTTATGGCCAAAAAATGGGCTGACTCAGGTTTTTGGCCATAACGAGGAAGAGTGTTTCTGCAGTCATTAAAACATCAGTCAACAACATGAAGAGAAATGCACGAGAGGATCCGCCCTGTATGCAGTCATCAAGCTGTCATAGTTGTGCCTGGCAAATTACATAGGCCTAGGCTACTGCAGAAAATGCACAGGACAATCTAAGCACTAAGGTAGCCTTGGCTACTTCACATAACTACAGAAATGCAGTAATGCTAGATAGGCAGCCTACCGCAATATAGGCTACTTCCAAAATTAGTTTTACAGCCATTCAATTGCAGGTATTTTCTAAAGGTAGTTCAAATCTTTTGAAGAGAAAGAAAAAGAAAAGAGTAAAATTGTCTATGCCACCAATTGTTGAATACGACGTATGGGCATGGGACGTCATGACGTGACCCATAATCCGTTGCGAATCGACACACGAATCCTACACGTGCTGTCTGGGTATTTTAGGAGGAGAACGGAACGGTGCAAATGAAGTTTAAGTATGCCTGCGGTGAGTCTACTTGGATATGGTAACAATGTAATCTTAGTATGCACATTTTGACTACTTGATCACGCGTGAAAAATCGAGCCATGGACTACACCTGCCTTACGGCATCCAACTTTAAGCTATTATACGTAGCTAGTTACCTTGTTAGCTAGCGTCGTAGTTTCACGACCGAGTCAGAGTAATTGTCTGTCTATCCAATGTTACGTTATATGTTGGAATCTTATTTTCCTCGCGAGAGACGTAATACCAGAAATCAAGAAATTGGAACTACGTTTCACTTTGAGGGTCATGAACAGGAAAGTTCAGTAATTACTCTGCCGGCTAACGATAATTCTAGCTCATTGGTTGGGTTTCATTATTTGCACGTGGCAGAGAAAATGCGCTATATTGAGGACGGAAAGGTTAGCTAATGTTAAAAGTAGTGCGTAGACATGTTTTTGGCAACATCATTTGCATTAAAGGTCAACGTAACAATAACAAGTAACAATGTAATTTTTTGTAATGTTTCGTAACTTTTCTGTAACATTTGTTTCAAACATCCTGATGCAGCCATAAACGTCAGTGAACACGTATCTGAAGTTGCGTTTTTTGATGTCCTAATAGTGAAAGGCCATATTCCTGTATAGTTTTAGGTTAAATATGATCAACTGTTTATAAAAAATACCATCAGGTAAAACCACTTAGAAATCCTAAAACTTTTGGTCGTAGATTAAATCATCTTGAAGGAAGACGTTGGTTGTCAACATTGGGACGGTGCCTGAAGTGAACGAATGGGGATTAGTGTCTGGTGTAATTATGTTTCTTCACACAGTTGGTTAGTTTAGTTCAGTAGTTCAGTGCTTCTTAATTATTTTCTGCCCCCCCTGCCCCTTCAGGAAAAAGAAAACATTTTGCACCCCCACCCCCTCGCCGCTACTAGAAATAGTATTATTTGGTACACTGCCCTACTATTTGAGGAGGACTGGTTTAGTTCAACCAACCCTTAGCCCAACACGAGGAAGTCTGCATTGTTTGTAATTGTCAAGTGTATTTGTCTACATGCTTTCTACAATGACTGATCTGCCTTTGATTTGTAAGAATTTCTGGTTTCTTATTTTTCTGTAGCCTCACGAGGGCAACATCACCATACTGAGGAATCGTCTTGCCTGTTGCATCTCATCAGACCTTTTTCATCTCAAAAGTGTTTGGTAAGATTGCCAGAGTTACAGAGCTTTTCATCTAATTTTGATCTGATGGATGGCGTTGATGATCATATTCTTGAACTCTCTCCCTGAGCATGTGATGTAAACAAGAATCCTGAGTGTATCCATTTAGTAATAAAGTGGCTTTGATGTTGGTCTGTTGTCTGGAATGTTTTACAATGACATTTAAATAAAGACTAGATCATTTGTGTTTATACTACAGTTATGACACAGGTGCAGTTAGCATGGGCTTCAAAACCCATAGAAGCTCGTTTCTGTGGAGTTACTCGTTTGACTGGATGTAACTGGATGAAATCTCTCTGTTACACTTCGTGATGTCAAGATCAGTTGTCAGGTAACATTCATAGTCTTCCAGAAGATAGAATATCTTTATTATAATGTAATGTACATGTAACAGCTCTTTTGACCATTTCTGTGTTTTTATTTTAAAACATTTGGGAATAGTAACCTGCCCACTTATCTGTTTTGATTCTCAGCACTGTGTCCTCTTCTGTACACTGCCAGGCACAGTCTCTCTAGCTTGTGCCAAAGACGTAGTGGTGGCATGCAAGCCCATCGCAGGTACTGATTTGTGATCACAATGATTATGTTCAACTGGTGTTTCATTTACATTGACTTGATGGTGAATTAGCAAACTATGAAAAAGTTTGACTCATGCCGCTCCCCCTTGCCGAACATATTCAACCTATTCTTCCCGTGTGCATGGATTTAAAACATTTAGGAGGTTGTGTGGCATTTATGCACTCCAAGTGCCGGTCCACTACACCCCACACTGTCTCGGCTACTATCTCACATACCCTTGTGGTATATGGGAAGCACTATGATGCCTAAAAGTCAGCATTACTGTTCTAGTTGGTCATTTCATTCTTTTGCTGTTTAACTGCCTCTAAAGTGCTTCTGTCGCCTCCAGTATTACTTTTCTCTCCCTCAGCTTAACCCCCCCCCCACACACACACACACACACACTACAAAGGCTGCAAGAGGACTGGTTGTGCCTGCCAAACTGGGTAACAGGTGAGCCTCAGCAGTTCTCTATTTCTTGCCATTCTTGTCGAAAGACCGATGATTATGATGATACTCTTCTTGAACTCTCTCTCTGAGCTGCTGATGTTGACTTTTTAAATCTGATATCTGTGGTGATTGTTTTTGCCACTTTTTAAACTGTGATGGAAAGAATTTTAATCTGTCTGCTCACATCACAGGTACAGAGGTGCAATTGGAAGGCCTGCTGTGAAGTTTCTAAGGTAATGTAATCATCTTGTTTACAAGACGTATCAAAGACCATCCCATTGCCCAAAATGAGTCATGGGTTGTTTGTTGGCACAACTTAAAGTATGTGGGCATAATGTTCGATTGTGTTGGACCTTTGAGATGCTGAAACCCCTCAGCATTCTGTACAATACAAGATCAGTTTGTCTGTCCAATTTGTATAATGCCGTGTGATTGCTAATATCTCAGGTGACCACTAATGTCTATGATATGCAGAGAAACAACCGAAGTTTAAACTGAAATAGAAACTGTTTAGTTATGGATGATTGTGATGATACTTTTTGAACTCTCTCTCTGAGCTGATCTGATGTCACTGAGAAATCTGATATCATCCATATTAATGGCTAAACAAAAAGTCATGTTATAATGGAAGGCATTTACCTATTGTATACTTTCCCTGTACTTTCTATCAAGGTCAACAAGTGAGTAGAGAGGCCTCTACATGGCAAAGTCCACTGGAGGAAGGCTTCTGAATTGCAAACTATTGTCAATAAACTATTTGATACTCTATATTGCTCCCTTTTTGTGTTGGCTGATTTGTGAGCACATCAGTTGTATATTCAGAATTGATTGACTTCTGGCTCGCAACACTGATTGCATGACAGTGTATGGGTATAAATCATGGAGCATTTCATGAAATATCAATGCAATAAAAGTAGTCCTCTAAGAAGATACAACATTTCAATCAGGGTTTCTGTTTCTCTTTTAGCCAAGTAGCCTAGGCTAATACAGATTTCACATTGTCCATCAAGGAAAAGGGCAAAGTTAGCTGGTATTCATCAAATTAGGCTGGCTGAAAAGCAGAGAATATGTTGAAGTTAGAAAAGCGTGCCACTGCTGATGCTAATTAGTTTTTTTTTTTTTAGCTTTTAAGGTTGCTCTCCAAACTGCGAAATTAATCTGTGGAAGTAGATGAAATTCCTTATTATAAAGTGCAAGGACTGATGGCCTTTGAGAACACAACGTTCCTAAATGCGTCACGTGATTATGTACCTATATTTGGATAGGCTGTAGGAAGATCCTACTCAAACAATCCACCAGATGTCACTCGTAGATTTCACAAGTCCGTCATATGTTTGTAGTGTTGCTTTAGGTGTGAAATATTCTTACATTTCACACAGAATGTTCCTCATATGCGCCTGTCATTTTTGTCCGAAGACGTAAATCTGAATGTCATAATGAGCTACATGTATTAGCCTATTATAAAGGTATCAATCTTTTCTCGTTATAACGTTTGATTTGCCCCACACATTGATTTTCTCACGATTGGACTGGTTTGAACTGAAACTGAAAAAGTGTAGTTGAATAAACACTTACAAAATGCTATGAATATTATATTTCGTGTGCCCCGATTACATGTAGGTCTAGCAACACGCCCCAAGATCATCAGACTAAATTGGCCAATAATAAAAAAAAAATACAAATGTAGAAATAAAAATGTAAAAATAGATTTTCAATGCTTATCTCTTTAGGCAACATGCTTGCAATCTGTTTTGTTTCTTGTACCTGATAGTTAAAGGCTTCGACATATACACGTCGTTGTTTTAGTCACTTTCAAATTGGTTGGTGAAAGTATCATATGTTCATTTACCCTCAGCAGGTAAATGAGGAGGAGTCACACTTTATGTTGGTAAAAAATTGCCTACCTGTGTTTTAATCCTGTGCGCTTTCAGGCTGATAAAAAACTGTAAGAACAGGCCTTTGGGACAACGGTTTGTTGTTGAGTTTGTTGAAGCAAACAGTGTATTTTTGGAGGGCAATGTATTCTGTTTAGAATGGACCTGATTGAAATGGTGGTTGACTTCTCTTATGGCTGTCAGCTCCTCCAATTATTTTGAAGGTTCACACTGAGAAGTTTACTTTGACAATGTTGTGCAAGCGTAAACACATGAGGAGTATGCTGTCAGACTGCGCAAAAGTTTGATATAGATAACCAAATTGCTTAATTGTCTTAGTTAACATCGCCTGGTCAGTTGCTAAGCAATTTAGACTTGTGATGCACTATTTGCAACAGTTGTAACTGAAGTTGTCCATGATGGGTGCTCTTGCCTGCTGCTTCTAAAAGCATAATATGAGAACTGTCATCTGCCCCTGTCGTTATCAACTCAATATTTGTGTCAAGCAAGACACACTGAGTATCTTGTCCATTTCACAGTCGCAGTGTGAAAGTCTGGCGCACTAGTGACCAAAGACAGCGCTGTCTACTTCAGTCGCAGCGGTCTTTAACCATAAACTACACGATGCGTTAATGTTGTCATTTATCATTATAGGCTCTGGTTATGCTATGTCAATACGCGGTTCCACTCAGATTGTAGACTGGTCCGGACTTCTTGTCGGACTTGTTGGTGATGTTACCCTGTCTTGAGTAAAGGGAGATATTTTAGCCTATCAGACTAAAAAGTCCTTGTAATGTAGGCTGTTCTCAGGCACACGTTCTTCCCTTGACACTTGATACGCCAGGGGTGGGGGGAATCGAACTGCAGTAGGTGGAGGAGATGCGAGCGCAATAAGAGTTGAGAAAAGTATGACGCTGGGAGGGACGAAGCTGCCCATGAAACGGCAACGGCGTGCAAGTCAACATCTTTAGTCGCTCAATTATGGATTTAGCAGTGGACATGATATCGTATCTTTTCTTGAATGTTTTGTACTGCAGCATGAAAAGTTCATAGTTTTGAAGTCGTAATGTGAGAGATGGCGACGAAGGGAATAAAGTGTTACAGGTTGTTGGCCATCGCGGTCTTTATGGGGACTGCTGTAAGGACACAGGTGCTTACTAACGAAATTTCGGGTTTCAGTCTTAGTCCGAAGTACTTCAATTTGGCAACAGAGGCACGGATCTCGGCCACCGCCACCTGTGGACAGGACGAATTAGGAAGACCTAGATCGGATCTTTTTTGCAAACTTGTCGGTGGTCCCACAACGGACCTATATAGTCAAACTATACAGGTAAGGTTTCAGTGCAGTCTCTGCGGAGATCTGAACGGTAGAACAAGTAGATAACCGTGTGAATTCATCCAACATTTAGCGCTATGTCAAGACTCCGCTGGTCATTGGCGCTGGCAGTACGTAAGGCAAGGTTATACTTGAAATTTGTCCTTAAACAAGAAAATAAATGTTTTCGCGTGAGAAACCATATTTGTTAGCATTGAACGGCAGTCTAAATCTCAAAAGTGTTCCTAAAGAATGTGGGATGTTGATAATATTAGTTTGGAATAATCTGTAACCATTTGTCATATGACCTTATAACCCTATGCAATATTTCCATATTGAGTGGACTGTTCTTGCGCTCTGCAGGGCCAATTCTGTGAACACTGTAACTCCAATAATCCAAATAAATCACATCCAATTACCAATGCAATTGATGGAACTGAGACCTGGTGGCAGAGTCCGCCTCTCTCCCGTGGACTGGAATACAACGAAGTAAACGTCACGCTTGACTTGGGACAGGTGAGTAACCCATTGGATTATTTGGTTCTAAGAGCACATTTCCAACAGAGATGCTTTTAGTGTTGATGGACGTGTCTTTTTTTGGCTATGTCCATCTGATTTCTAGAAGTGAGGGAGGGGTAGATTCTGGGAAGGAAAGTTGTTTTGATTGTGTTTATGATTTTCTGATGTGCGTGCAGTGGCACTTGTTTGCTGTGTAGGCTTAGCAGTTTGCTATCAGGACAATATATCTCCCTGCCCTCTTAGGTTCTGATGAGAGTGAGAGGGGTTTTGCTGAAGATGGAAAACGCGAAAATACATCATTGAGACTGTGATGTTTGTTGTTGTTAACATAATTGAACATTGTATATCAGTTACTGATTATCTGTTCCAACTGGATGTGGGAGATGTTGCAATCTGTGTTGGGTATGTGCCTGCATGTTTGCCAGGATTAAGACCACATCCACTTCATGGACCCACTTAACAACATAACATGTGTAGTTACAAGTAAAGCTTATATACACATGGCAAGTGCTTGCAGACAGGTGAATATGGGGTTGTTTCATTATTGACTGTCTATGCTCATTGAACTGGTCAGTTGATGGCCCTCAAACAGTCTTTGCTGACGGTGGGGTCTCATGCCCCCTCTGGATGGGGAATATGCATCTATTACAGCTTGCATTGGCGCGCAAAGTTTGGCTCACTGCCCGTGAAATCCCACCTCACGCTCAATTATGCACTGCGTGTGGAAAAGGGGAGGAATTCCACCAAGGGATTAAGGCTCAGAGGACGGGATGTTAAGACGGTCAGTGGGGGGTTGGGGACCCTGACCTGCCGCGAGACACGTTTCCTCTTGGATCTTAGCCTGGCACCAAACTCATTCAGCTGACCCCCACCCCAACCCAACCAGCTACCACACCACCCCAGCTACCTTTCACATGTAAGAATTGCCCCCTAAGTTTGCCTTTCTCTGTAGGAGAACTGTGGGAAGTCCTCGCCCATTGATTTGGAGATGGGAAGTGGAGAGGGCAGCCTTTATGAAAAGCAGTGGTACAGGATGGTGTAGGCAGTGGGTTGGGGCCTCAAGGGACCGTAATACAGAAGATGTGGTATTGCCCCACTTTTTTGGGGATGGTGGTGCTTGTGGGGGAACTGGATTGAGGGGTGCAACAAAGGGCTTGCCTAAATTATTCACCCGTAGTTCTATGCTGCTGGCACAGACAGCCCCTATTGAGCATGTCAGTGACAATTCAGGCTTCCCTTACCTGACTCCCTTACACTTCTGCAGTCACTATTTGTCAAAAGGGATTAAGACATTTCATATTCATTTTCAATAAACTTCTGCTTCAGGTCTGCATGAGAAATACTATTTAGCAGTAAATACTGTGTACTTGTAGGTCAAAGGTGGTCTTTGAAAAATGCCAAACAGTAATTAATGCATTTTATTAGTTTAAGTGTCATCTCCATTTCATTGCTCGATCAACAAAATATATTGTTTCATTATGCGTACAGTAGTTGTGGATCATATCTTATGAAAACTGTGCTGTATTGTCAAAAATGAATTATTTAACTGTGCTTCACCGATTTCATTATTTTGTTTTGCTTGTATTAATTCAAAGCCAGTCTTGAGTGCAACTGACTGTTAGCCAAGCTTGGTGTGCTAAGATATTAGATAAGGTGCTTGACTTGCTGCACCTTGACTCTCTGATATCTATGGAGATATGATCCAGGGGAACGATCTTTGTGTTTCCTGTTTGGGAGAACACAGGTGCCCGCTTTAGCCAATGTTATCTACATCTTTCAGCAGACATATTGTATAATGGTATGATCTGGGTTTAAGTACTGTGTAGAAGGTTCAAAAAGCTAAATGTTTTTTTTTTTTTTGTCAGTAGACCAAAGGCATATGATTCAGTGCACATGAACTGCATGTTTTTGGAATTTCCTTCTTCAATGCATCAGTGAATCTTCCGTGGACCCAGCATGATCCTGCATGTGATTATTAACATGGCTGTCTTATTTGACTTCATATGGTCAGGGTCAATGCACTGGACTTGTCAAAGCATTTAAAATCTCCCAAGTTTGGATCTGTGTAAAGTGGAAAGGCAAAAAACTTGTCAAATAATTGATTACTCTTTACAAAATTGATTACTCTTTACTCAAATAAATGATTTACTCTTTAATTAACTTAAGCCCATCAACATTACGGCCACTGTTTCCCTTCTGTCTTTTGAACCTTGACCTCTGATCAAAGCTTTATTTAAGGCTGGAGACGATGCTATGCATTCATAGTAATGGCTGGCTAGGGAGTCTTGGGTTTAGGGGGCCTCCTTAAACACTGACTCAGCAGCCATAGGGGGCCTAATCCAGATTGTGTCTAGAAGGACAATTCAGAAACCCTGAATAAACAGCACAGGTTCCCTATTAACAATGGTCCAGTTTGGAAGAGGAAAAAAAAATGTTTTCGTTTTTTGATTTTTTAATTGTTGGGACTGAGTGATGTCTAACTTAGACATGTGTTCTATAGATCTATAGTGAGTTCTCTTTTGTGGGCATGCGTTAAAACCACTGCAGGCAACAGTGGCTTGTCTTGGAAAGCAGTGACCAAGTGAACACATGCGGCGGCATGTGGTATTGTTCTGGGCAGTGTATTTTAGGAGCTCTGAGATCATGGTGCTTATCTACACCGTGTGCAAGTGTCACCCCATGTTTTGCGTGAGACACTTTTCAAAGCCGAGTTGATTCTGTTCAGGCATGTTTCTCAAAACTCGCCTCTCAGGCCCGGAACCGTGACCTCAGTGGACTCTGTGTATTTGTGAGGTGGCCTTGAGGTAGCCTTTATGAGCAGACAAAGTAGGTTTAAAACACACACTGGATTGGATTCCAGGTTGGATGAAATGCAAGCCTGTTTGAATAGATCCTTTCTAAGGGGGTTTAAAGTCTGGACTCTAAACCTAAATCTAAATCTTATGGACTGACAGCAGAGGAGCTAGCTGTTCTTTATGTGTTCTCTGCATAGTGTTCTTTTCATGTAATTGGTCATTTTGTGATATCAAGGAGCAGATCTGAATGGATATAATCCTGATAAAGCCATGGTTGCAAAGTGATCTTAAATACAGAATAGCACAACTAACAACTGGATGTACGTGTATGTGGATGGATACAGGGACACAGAACAGAAAGTGTTTGTTAATGTTTAGTCAAGAGTTTCTCACAATGGGAAAATCTGTGTGCTAAAACTATTGCTCATGTTGTAAGAGTTTGTAAGGACTAAGAGTTCAGACGTCCGCCAAAGTTATATTTTTGTGTTATAGACACACACTCACACACAAAGTCAGACACACACACACAGAGACAAAATCACACGCATAGCTGGTCTGTTAAGGGTTGGATCATTCAGTCTTTCACCAGGTGGATCTATTGTGTGTGTGTATGTCTGCCTGTGTCTGTAGAAACACACTAGCCTAATCTTTGTTATTTTTAGCAGGTAAACATGCCTTTCTTGATCTATAAAGAGGCAAAGAGACTATGAATGAAATACTTTCAACATTACAGTTTTGCCAATAATTTTCACACTTGTCTCAGTGCAGTGTCTACAACATTTCAACACAACCATAGACTATGGGAACCAAACAGTGTTCTCTTTTGCATTGCTTTAGAACAACATGCATTCAATCACCACTTCATCCAAAATTCATGGATACTTCTTCTAGTCAATGTTCACCTCCAACAAAATTATGTTATGTACAACTACAGGAGGTTTTGCAGATATTTAGATACTCTTATCAAAACAGTTGACTGTGAAGTCAAAACCTAAAAGAAATGCAATACAATATATTCAATCAATCTACATTCAACTCTATTTACATTTACCCTATTTACTGTATTGTAGACCTATTTACATGTATTACTTTTTGTCGCGGGACATTATAGGAGACTCTTAAGTGGACATTGTATTGAGACAAGTGTGAAAATAATTGGCAAAAACTGTAACTCAGATGGACACATAATTTTAGGTCCATGATCAAGAGACCTCTTGATCTTTGAATACCATTGTTTGTTCATATGTAAACAAAAACAAATGCTCCAGATTTACTATCCACAATGTACAGTACAAATGATATGGAAAAAGGTATTGCCAAAGGGTATTATTGGTTCTGCATTACACTATTGCACTTTCAACTTAAAATAGTGCAGATTCTATGTTAGCAATATGCACTCCTTGTTAGTTCTTTCATTGTGTTGTAGCTTGAATGTTATCCTCTTTTTGTAAGTCGCTTTGGATAAAAGCGTCTGCTAAATGCCTAAATGTAAATGTAAAATGTATGTAAATGTTTTGACCTTACTGTCATACTGTGCAACATGGATTGCATGGTGTCTGCACTGTATATCTGTGTCATAGTGTCATGTCCTGGTGCTGTGTTAAAAGCCGTAGTATTTCTTCAGACATGTTAGACATGGTTTTCATTGAACTAGGGCAGTGCCCTTACAAACTTTGTTTTCCAGGAAACTGTAGCCCAGTTACATATACACAGGTAGTTCCTAATTGAATCTGTGATGATGGCCTATATATAGGCCCGTGCAGTTAGAAGAGCCACTTGCTTATTGAAGGTAGGCTACAAAGATGGTCTAAAGTGAGAGTTGAAATCACGTGTTTGGGTTGCAGATAAAAAATTTTTGGATTTTAAGCTCTGCATACCTGTGTGTTGCAAACTTATTTAGTGCTTGATTTGGCTGTGTTTGTGTTGTAGAGCTCAGAAGTTGTTTTATTAACATATCGTTATCAGTTGTAGTTCACATCCAGACACTTCAGGCAACAGCAGTTGTTTTGATTAGTCTTAAACAGAGTGCTTACCCACTTTTGTATCTTTTGTCCAAACAGCACCACACTTGGCAGTGCACTCACTGTGTGTGCCATTAGCAAGATTCGTACCAAATTTGAGGTCATTACATAACGTGGGATCCACAAACCCGAGATGATTTTTTTATTTGATTTTGACTTGCACTGGAAAATTGTAAGCTGATTATTGATGCCTATTTTTGAGTTTAACTGAAGACTGTGAGAAAATTACAGTGAAGACAGTAAAGGATGCATTATTTTGTATAAAGCACACCAGTCAATACTGTGCCGCTGCTGATTTGAAATGGTAATTCAAATGGAGTATGTGAATAATTTTTATACAAGAATGACATTGAAAAAGGGTTGTTAGGTTTTGATTGCAGTTTCATTTTGACATACATAGATGAGAGGTGTTTATCTCCGTGTCGTATTTGGCTTGTGTGTAGATTTGACAGGATCAGGTATCTGGCAAAACTGTAAAGCCGCCATAGAAAGATGCACATGCTTGCAGTTGAGACGCTATTACTGCAGGACAAGTCAGTTGGCTTTTAACCAGTGCTAATATGCACTAGGATTAGTTGAAAACTTCTTACATTTATTTAAAAGGAAAGTTTTTTGTACATCTCTTTCGTCTACAGCACATTGATGCTTGTGTCTGCATGCAGCCACTTACCTATCAAGAATGCATGTGTGCGTATTTGTATGCATGGGCATGTGTGTCATGCTATTCATACATGTAACTATTTATACGTGTGTCTAAGTGTCTGTTTACATGAACTGTATATCCAAGTGTAAGTGCTTCAGCAAAATGTGAAGGTTCTCGCATGTGTGAGGTCTGCTATAGACAGCCCCTGGCCCTGGCTCAGTGCTGGGCTTACTGTTGCATACCCTACAGCTTAGTTCCTGGAGAGGTGAAGGTGGCTTTGTTTCAGCTCTCTGCAGGAGAATACAGACAGCCAAATCTTTTCTTTGTGGCATGCTCAACCTTGCGTGGACAAAATTTAGATAAGCCTTCAGGATTTCTCCTTAGTAGGCCTGTGGAAATGTTCTAAAGATGGGGAAAGTCACAAAAGCTTTAACTATAAATAAATTATTGCTATGATTCACTCATTCTCGTGTTAAATAAAACATGATTCCATGTTGCTTACACTGTTCTTTGTTTCAGCATTGAGCTGAAAAGTGTGTTTTGCAAAAAATGGAAAGAAGTTCAAATGAAGAAAGCCCTGCACTTTTGAAGTTCTCCGTCTATGGTGCCCTGAGCCAGGCGTCTGTCTGAGGACCATATTTACGATTCCAGTAGTGACTGTTTAGCAGCCTGGCTTCAGGAGTGGAACATGGGACCCATCTCCTAAAGCAGAACTAGGCAACGCTACGGAAACAACATAGAGGATTTGTTTCTAAGATTTGTCAGACCTTTTTCCATGCCTGTGGCCATTGAGTACTAAATGGCAGCGAGAGGTTTGAGTGACACAGGCTGTGACGCACAGCGCTGCACCGGGTCACTCTGATGTACGCAGACCCGGCAGACGGCACAAAGAGTCAGGTAATCCCAATTTGGCACAGCTGGGGTAGCAGTTATTGCACCATGGTGATGTTTATAAATAGTGTGCGGGACAAGAAAAAAATGCTCTTAAAATGTTCGCAACAGGTGGGTCAGGAGACTGAAGAGCGAAAAGCTCATTGTTGTTGTGCTTGGTTTGGTCTGAACCATCCATGAATAAAAATCTGGGAAGCGTGCATTATTTTAATTCATTGAACATGGATTAAATAGGAGAAGCAGTTGGTTAGGAAGGCTTGAATGCTTGTGATGCTTGCAGTCTCTCTCCACCTCCACCACCTGTTCCCGACAGACAGAACCTGTCCCTCATTGTTCGGAGAGGTCTTTGGATTCCAGCGCCTTCTAAATACTACAGCACCAACTGTCTGGCCACCCTGATCTCCCAGCAAGCGTGAGGCGATTCTTCATCTGCTGCGCATTCCTCTGGACTGAGCTCGTGGGCAGTTTGGGGCTTTGTGATGCGGCCACTGTCCGGCTTCACATGCCTCACATGATCAGCCGCCTGTGTGGTTGGGCTTCCCTCTCACCCCAGCCTTCTCTCTGTCTCTCTCTCTCTCTCACACACACACACACACACACACACACACCACACACACACACACACACCACACACAGATACAGAACCATCACACACATAAATGCACACACAGATACAGAACTTTAACACACGTGCGTGCGCACACACGTACAGTACATACACACAGACACACACACACTTCACTTTGCATTCCAGTTCTCTTTCTTTTTTTTGTGAAGCACCATCAGCAGCCCTGTACCTCAGCAGAGCTCTCTGATTGACAATTGTGTGTGCACACTAGTGACAGGTTTATAGCTATATAGATATAACTATAGACGGTTCAGATTCAGAGCAGATGGAGGTACGAGTCACCGGAGAGGTCCCACATTGACGATTCTCCCTGAGTCATGTGGCAGAAAACAGGCCCTTTGCCTGCTGTTTGCTTGGCTGTGGCGCTTGCGTGACTAGCTGTCGTCAGCGTCTTCCGTCTGATTGAGAGGTGGAGGTAAACAGTGTCTGGCCCTGTCGCGCTGCGCGCAGGCATGTTTGAAGTCGAAGGAGGAATTCAGAAGGGCGCGGCGCTAACAGCGCTAACTGTGACTTTTTCACTTCAGTGACTTCAACTGTGACTTTTTCACTTAAATTCAGTGCCTCAGGGAGCATATTCAGCGCAGCCAGTCAGTAATAGCGGTGGTCGAGCGGACCGCTGGTCACGGCGCTTATGCGCGCCGTCATGGTGCTTTCGGTGACAGTGGCAATCGGGCTCTCAGACACTGCGGTACCTCCGTGCCCCGCACTTTTTCCTTTCCAGTGATAATTACAGAGCATGAGGGGATTGTGTGCACCACTGGCACGCCCTCACGCTCTTATTAATGGGGGTCAGGAGGTATAATGTGCAAGTTCAAGAGGTGGGTGCGTGAAGGATGCCGCTTCTCTGACAGACCCCAGATCTTGACTACGTGACCTTTCTCATTCCTCACGAGTATAAGCCGTGCGAGCAAGCAGAACTTTACTCACAACGCAGATCGACTGTTGCTGATTTTGAGGGAAGATCTGCCCTCACTTGCTGTCTTAAAGAATGCGAGTAAGCCCAGGTACCGGCACTGTGTCAAGAGAGATGAGGGGAGTTTCCTCACGGCGTCTTTTGAATACCAGTTTAATGCAACAGAATCCCATTGTGCGACACGACTCATGATGTCATTGCCATATTTTTATGAGAACAAAAGCGACTAGATTTATTCCTAGGTTCAGTGTTTGGGCATGTCAGTATGAGCAGAGAAAATAAGAGCATTGTAGCTCTCGCTCTAGGTTCCTGCATGGGGGCACCAGGATGATTCCCAGTGATGCTTTGTGCTTTTTCTGGTGGCTTTGCCCATGCACCTGGCTAATCACGTCCTTTAGCCTTGCATTCTCTCACACATGGAGTTAGGGATTTAAATGATTTTCTGTAAGACATGAATACAGTATTTGCCATGGCCCAGTCTCCTTCTTAGATATGCCTCAACATGTCCACGAAGTTAAATTTTTTCATGTTTCATCAGGAGTTAAGAAGAGAGTGAAAAAGTTTTTTTTTTTTTTTAAGTTTACTGTTCATATAAATAGCATCCATCACTGATGTGAGTTGAATTTGATGTTTACATTGACATTTTAGTCCCTAGCTGTAGATGTACGAAAAGCAAAGTTCGTGTCAGATTTCACTCATACATAGCTCTTGTTCTAGGCTGTCAAGCTTGCTTGATTTAAAGGGCTACTGTGGTAACTCAAGTTTTCACAATGGTTTGGTGTTTATTGAACATCTGTAATTTAATATGAACACATCTTTGTATACTTGTTTAGTTTTTGTCATAGTTTTTGTTTGTAGTGTTACTGTTCTTATTTGTGAACCGTCAAATCCTGGGAGTGCTCCATAACAATCAGTGAGTCAGGTGGTTGACCAAGAGGCCGTGCCTTTGGCTGGCCTATCTGCATCAATATGTGTGTGAGATGTTCACACCATGTCTGGAATCTGAGACTTGAGCATATGTCTGCTTGAAGGTCCCTGTTGTCCTTTATCTCTGGAGCAGTTAGTGTGTTAGCACACGCTGCCCTCCCTTAGCAAAGATAGACTGCAGTAGTTTGTTTAAGATAGATTAAAGAAACAGACTAACACATAGCACATTGAAAACACATAACATAAAAAGCTACAGTGTGCAATATTTTTGGATATTTGTCATATTTGTCAAATATGTCAAATGATGCCCCCAACTTTACTTCAGAACAGGATACTGTGGTGATATCCTTGTTTGACAGAATATCCAGAAATATTTAAGTCTATAGTTAGAATTGGCTGGTCTCTGACAGTCTGGCCTTGATGCTGTTTTTAGGTCAGAAGCCCAGAAATTGTTTACGTGCGGGGGCTATCTGTTTTTTTGTTCTCCTTATCCGGTTACGTACGACTAGAAGAGCTCCCTGATTAGAACTTGAGCCACTCCCATGTTCCTCTGTGGCAAGGAAGTTGTGCTGGTATTCAATCTGTGGACATTTGCATAGAAAACTAAAAAAAGTCCTTAAAATTCTCTCATGGTGGGTCACATTTTTGTAAACCACAATGTTTTGGATACTACCATGTTAAACGTTACATTGTAACATTGGAATGTTAGTTCTTAGGCAGTTATTTCCATTGAAAAATAGGTTGTAGACTGTTTGATATGTTTGGAAAGAGGTATTTTCTGTGTTTCTTACAATGTTTGCGTTTATGCATGATATGAGAGAGTGCATAACTTCTCTAAAGGGATCCCTGGCTAGTAAGACATGTTGGCCTCATAAGACTGACACTGGAGTCAGCTACATAAATGTGATTTAAAAACACTCAAATCTTTTTATCACTTGTTGTAAAAAGTGACATTATCTGGTTGAATCTAATCAAGGTCCAATCAAGGAGCAGCTATCAAGCTGTTGCTGCACATCGACACCATCAATGTCAACCAAGTGATGTCACCTTTTACCCAGAATGCACAGAGATGTAAATGTAATGGCAGCTTACAAGCTCTGCAAATGAGGGAATTTTTAAGTTTTAACAAAAAAAAAGCATTTCAAATTTTTGAAAATTCTGTTAAATATAGCTGATAGAAACGTCAGTCTTATACGGCCAACATGTCTTACTAGCCTTTAAGGTTGGTCTGTGCAAAGTGACAGTTCATGGCTTACAAGATTTACATAAAAGTTAGGTTTCTAAAAAGCAAAGCCTGTTCAGTAGGGAAATTATATGTGTAAATTGCAGGCCTGACTGATATAAAATAATTGTGGCCAGCCAGACACTGTAGTTTTGTGATATATATCCACATATATGTATTTTATATGGACACTACCACACTCCTACACTACACTGCACTAGTGCACACTACACTACACGTAGGCCTATTTACAGACGTACCACACTACAGAACTTCTATATGTACACCCACTGGAGGTAGAGGATAAACATGCTACAATTAGATCAGCGGTGGCCAAATTTTTCAGCTTGCGGGCCACATACTGAAAAATCTGAGCTGCCAAGGACCAATGCAAAATTAAGAGCACTAGTTTTTAACCAGTTTCATGTGAAAAGGCAACTGCGTTCTAGATTAGAGTCTAATTCTACTCTGTAGTGTATTGACACTATTGACAAACACACTAGTACTGAAACTATCATGTACGACAGATATACACTACTGTATAATATTAGATTAATGTTAATTAGATTAGATTACTTTAATTCCAGGCCACATGAAAGAGAGCAGAGGGCAATTGGCCCTGGGGCTGTAGTTTGGCCGCCCCAGATTTAGATGCTACATAATCATAATCAAAAACAACATTTCTCTCCTCATCCAACAAGTCTGAATGGCGATCTCAACATCCATAGTTGATTATCTGCATTATGGCACTTATCTCAACTCAGTACATTGCCCACATGATTTCCTTCTTCATCAAGTCCCTGTTGATTCAAAGAGCCACTGATTGCACCTGACCACAAAACGTCATCAGCGGACAAAAGGTGAGCTGCCTCTGTGTAGCTATTAGGAAGAGCACACCACCTTGCCCAGACAAAGGTACTGTTGTAGGCGCATAAGGGAGGCAGCTGGGCACACCTGCCTCCAGCCGACAGCACTGACTGACAGGTAGATAATACCCGTAATAATACTAAATGGGTGGGTTTTGTAGAAGGACCTATGAGAAGTCGTTGAGGGCTGTTGATCTGTGTTACCCAACGTGTCCGAACACAGTGGCTGGGAGGAAAACGGAATGTGCCCTGAATGATGACTGGAGAGTGAGGGCATCGCTGCTGAATGCATGTGTGTTTCCTGTGTTTCTCTGACGATGGGTTGCTGAAAATATCAGAGTGAACACAGATACACGCTGACTCGTTTGTTGCTTGTTGTCTCCAAAGTTACGATTATTCCACATCACATGTCACATGACAGTCCAGTGTTTTTTGCTCATTGGCTGTTTCACTTGTGATCACCTCACATCACACCATAATAAGTTCAGATGACATTGTAAATTGTCGGTTATTTAGTCCTAGTTGCTGTATATGTGAACAAGTTTGGGTGTTTAGAATCGCTTAATAGTCTGTGCTTATAATGATTAATTAATTACTTATTTGTTTGTTTATTTGCAGGATGAAGGATGCATTTCTCAAAACTGTAAAACTTTTAGTTTCATGATGGCCTTTCATTGTTATAGCTGCCATTGAAAGTAAGGCTGTTGAAAAAAGCCATTTGGTGGCATTTTACCAAACAGGCCATCTTGTCCACTCGATTAACATGCAAAGCTTTTCTGTAAAAAGAAATCGACCATAGATGCCTGTCTGAAAATCAGTTGCCACCTCTGTGCCAGGCAGTGTTGCTGCCCTTTACACTATTGTTCCACCTTTATAAACCTTTTGAATGGACCCATTTCACTATAGTTTGGGTGTGAAAAGGCTTCAAAGCCACACTGATGCTGTTATGAATTCACAGACTTTCATTGGAGTGCTCACTCTATATTGTTTTCTCACTGGCTGATCATATTAAGGTTATTGCTGGAGTGTGTTGAGTTTGTAAAAGTGTGTATGAGAATATTCAGCCAGCTGTGAAGGAGGACATATGAGCTCCCAATTTGGATAAATCAGAGAGGAGTATGATTGAGTCTGAGGCAGACTCCACCAGCTCAGCCCTAAACACGGAAGGAGCAGGTCTGCACTGGTTAAAGATTCTCTTTGAGTGGGGAAAAATGTCTGGTCTGCTTGTTTCTCTTCAAGGGGTTTGGCCTCTTGCCTCTGTTAATAAACGACAAGCAAAAAATAAAAGTGACCTGTTTTCAAGGAACGGGAAAAATACAACATACACAGACCCATCATAAATCAGAGAGGCCTATCTGTGCATGGCCCTGTGACTGATAGGTGAACCTCCAGGGCCACGGACCCTGCAAGTCTGGCCATGCCTCGCTCACTTGTGCTGTATAGTTTTACTTCATCTTCATGACAATGCAGTAATAATCACCTTTCAAGATGTGTGGTAGATTACACTGCGAAGAGAGAAAAATACCTTTCCGTATTTTATTGTGGGGCAGTTATTAAATAATTAAGTCTTGCACAGTTTGTCACCAAAATCATTTCACACCTGTTGGCTGGTGAAGCTTGTTCTGACTTACTTATCAAGTGGTATGATACATGGATGAATTATAGCCACTGTTTCTGCACTGCCTAGCTTTACTTCTTGTGAACAAAACATTAGAATAAAAAGCACACAGACAAATTATTGAAACAAACACATGACTCAGTAATTTGGCCATAAAACATTTTTTTTTCTTCTTTAGTGACTGTTCTCATTTTAAAATGCAGGTTATGAGTCAAGCAGTCCTCATGAAGAGATGTGATGTGATATTGTGTGGTTCATAATTCTGCTGTAGATGTGATTTGTCATCAGATTTATTGTATTGTTTGTTTTTGTGCTGCTATTATTTTTAGCTTTTCCACGTGGCCTATGTCCTCATCAAGTTTGCCAACTCGCCCCGCCCGGACCTCTGGGTGCTGGAACGCTCTGTTGACCATGGCAGGACTTTCACTCCCTGGCAGTACTTTGCACGTGAGTGTGTGGACGTGAGATATTTCTCGTGTGTGCATGACATTACATGGCACCACTGGCAGTAGGATTCGTTTACCATGGATGCTTTACACAACACTGTAGCTTTTATATGGTAGTAGAGTTCACTGACTGTTGTGCATGAGCTCCCCACTGTTATTATTTTTTTGGATAAGGTCATTGACCAAATGGCAAATTTAAAATGCTTTAGCATTTTCTGCATTTTCTTCAAGTGTAATTATATTTGATGAGCAGTACATGCTTTTCTCTCTAGAATCTACTTTCAGATGCATCTCTGATATTACTCATTTTAATGATCCAGGTAGAAGCTGTGCACTGGTGTATTGTTTGAGTTGGGCTTGGCTCCCTGTGATTTTTAAACAGGATCAGTGAGTCACACGTAGTCATATCTTCCCAAAAATATGCTTCATACACACACACACACACACACACACACACACAGGCACGCACACACTGTGGAAAAAACAACAATGTTCCCTTGGATCAGATTCCTCATACTCAAAGGCATGTTTTTGTGTAGCTGCACTCCCTGTAGATTATGCAGAGGATGGATATATGGATGTAGCCCAAGGCTCACATTAGTTCCTCGTAGTTAAAATTCAGTGTCATTCTCTCCTGTCTGACTTCTCTTATCTCTCTGAAGCTGTTTTCCCATTTTATTTGCTTGTGTAGCAATGTGGTCATGGATGACAAATGAGCTTCCCCACAGGAATTTGAGATTGCTGCAGCATGTGATATAGTCAGGTTAATTTATGGGACTCTAATTCTGTGCTGGTTATTGTAAAACCTGGTTCTAGGAGAGACTTTTTTTTAATGTTTTTTATAATATGGGGCGGTGGTAGTGTAGCGGTTAAGGAACCTGGCTAATGTGCATGTAGCCTACAAAGTTGTGGGTTCATATCCCAGCTGCCACCTGAGCAAGGCACTTAACCCTTAAAAGTTGCTCTAGGGGAGACTGGCCCTGAACAATTGATAGTTGACAAAAATGTAAGTCGCTTTGGATAAAAGCGTCTGCTAAATGCATAAATGTAAATGTAATATGTTTGGATAAAATTGATTTGCTTTTGTTAGGTGTGTGAGCCACTCATAATGTCAGGATTGTCATTTGCAAATTCAGATTCAAAACGGGAGTGCATTGAAAGATTTGGGAAGCAGCCGAACAAGTATATCATTGAGGATGATGAACAGATATGCACCACTGAATACTCACGCATTGTGCCTTTGGAGGACGGGGAGGTAAGAGTCATGCCGTTGTTTTCAATTTAGAATCAACTTGGTCCTGCACTTTAAAAACCATCCCACTGGTGTTGTCAACACCAATAGTCATGCGGCACTTTAAAAAACATCCCTCTGTTCTTGCCAGCATTGGTAGAATCATTTGTAGTACATACGAGACTAGCAAAGAATGTTTGAATTAGACATGTTTATCATTTTGTAGCACAACAGGAGGAAAGTTTCTTTAATTAGATAAGAGAAGAGTCCAAGATCAAGTTATCCAAACATAAAAGGGCTGTCAATCAATAGTCCTAACCTTATATAAATATACATGGACTGTATATATTTAACTACTTTTAACTCGAGAGAATCTCTGCACAAAGAAGGTAGACCATAACCTCATTGTTTTAAACCGTATAGGTGTTTGGAACAACATTTACAATGGAGGACATGGAGGACAAGCTTTTATGTTTGAACCTCCCTCTCATTGAGACACAACACACATTTCTATAAGAAAACTAAAGATGATTCTGCTTCACAGCTATCAGCTCTTGCTACTGCTGTTGTGTTTCACAGATTGTTGTGTCGCTGATAAACCGCCGGCCAGGGGCAAACAACTTCACCTACTCTCCGGCTCTTCAGGAGTTCACCAAAGCCACCAACATTCGCCTCCGTTTTCTGCGAACCAGCACCCTGCTCGGTCACCTCATCTCCAAGGCCAAACGGGACCCCTCTGTCACACGCAGGGTAAGTGCCACCATACTGATGCCCATGCGATTTATCTTTCTCCAGACATAGCATTCAGTTTGGGCTCCTTGAATTTAGCATAACTGAGTCCTCTCAATAATCCCACAAGGAAAAGTCCTATTAAAAACATATATGATTATCCATCCTAATAGAATAATGTAAAGACCATAGAAGTCCTCGTATATGAATTGTGTAATCCCAGCCAACTCTCCTATAGGAGACAGTGCAACTAGTAATAATAATAATAATAATAATGATAATAACAGTAAGTCATCATATATGAATTGTGTAATCCTAGCCAACTGTCTAATGTTGGACAGTGCAACTCCTGTTAGTGAACTCCCTGCTGAAACCTGCTCTGATTGTTGACTGTGTGTCTGTTAGGAGCTCAGGCATCAAGCTGAGCCTCTGGAGCTGCTTGTATGTTTGGAAGGGGAAAAGGAAAGGGGAAATGGCACAGGCCAGAGGACCATTACCAGATGCTTTCTGCGTGGTGCTGAACAATGAGTGCCTGGTTCTCAGCCAGATCATTACTCAAGTTAATGAAATTAGTTGTGAAATTTGTCTTGTGGAACACCAAGTTCTTTTGGCCAGTTGCATTGTTTTCAGCCAGTCACTTTGGAAGACAAGCAAGTCACTGAAAGCATGTGTACAGTTTTAATGTCGTCTCTTCCACACACCTGAATGGGTTCTTTGTTTAAGGCTCAGTGGCTTGTTGGAATGCGTTAAGGTGTTTAAGATAATAAATGTTTTGAGAGAATCATGTTTTCATTAGTTCAGATGCATGTGATGGCATATTCAGCATTAATAAAAGCTAGATGTTCACGTGTGCACCAGTGCATACAAACAGGCATACTAATCAAGCACAGATGACTCACAGCTTTCATTATCCGTGCCCCGTATCAATCTGTAATGATGATAACGGATGATGACATTCTGTTGGATTTACTTCTGGCTCTGCTAATGCCACCGCCCAGCCCTTCTCCCAGCACCACTGCGCCTTTCCACCTCACTGTGCACATTCCTGGGTGGGCACAGTGCCAGTGCTGGGGCTGCTGCCAAGGCCACTCTGAGGAGGCACAAGGACTCTGGTGAAGCAGCTCCAGGAGGAGGAAGTGGTGGTGAAGGTGGTGGAGGAGGGAATGTGCAAATGGGCCCAGACAGCTTTCCAGTGGGCCACATCATCTTGTGGTTCACATGGCCCTGAGGAGTCTGACACACTCTGCCCCACCACCACCACCACCACCACCCACCCCCTTTTCCCTCCGTGGGATACAAAGTGCCGTCTGACTGGAGACGGAGATGTCACAGTGGGACACTGGTCTGACAGAGGTGGATGAAGACCAGGTTTTAAATAGATGGCACTGGTGTGTTACAGAGGGGTTTTTTTTGGACTTGTTTACCGGACTCCAACATGTACCAGCCAAATGGGATGGTCTTGTCTGTTAATTCTCAGCTTTGAAATAGGGTAGAAGATGAGTTAGACGTTTCCATTCCATCCTCATAAAAGTCTGGACTTTTGTTTTGCTTGACAGACCATGTGGTTAATGTTGACCCCATATGCACTTTCCAGGTAGGCTCCCTCTTTGCTGTATTAATCCCTGAACCTAGGCAGAGTAATCTGCCTGTCAGGAAGAAATGCCTGGCAGGCAAGGCAGACGCTAAAAAGGGGGGGCGACTTAGATTTTCACACTCTGTTGATTTGTAGCTTTAGTTTTCAGGGCGTGATGCACCAACCCCACCTACACACACGCACATGCACACACACACACACACACACACACACACACACACACACACACACACACACACACACACACACACAATCCAGCATGGACACACCTGATTTTTCCATTTCCTCTCTTGACAGTATTACTACAGCATCAAAGACATCAGCGTCGGCGGGCGATGTGTGTGCCACGGTCATGCCCTGGAGTGCGGGGGCCCTGGCAGGCAGTACCAGTAAGCAAGGAGATCCACATACGCCACACACTCTCTGCACTTTATTTCAGCCAGGCACAAACATGCACACATTATGCATTTGGTGGCGGTGGGAGCGTAGCGGTTAAGGAACCTGGCTAACGTGCAAGTAGCCTGAAAAGTTGTGGGTTCAAATCCCAGCTGCCACCGTTGTGCCGTTGAGCAAGGCACTTAACCCTAAGTTGCTTGAGGGGAGACTGGCCCTGAACAATTGATAGTTGACAAAATGTAAGTTGCTTTGGATAAAAGTGTCTGCTAAATGCATAAATGTAAATTTGCTCTAGTGTTTACCATACAGAACTATGCAGGCCAAGATAGATATTACACAATATCTTTGGCAAAGCGCCACCACATTATAGAATCTATATCTTGCCTGTTTTTTTGCCTTTCAGGCATGCAGTTTATTATATTGCAGTTGGAGTCAAACCAAGAATTGGGAAATGAGGCTGTCATCACATTTTCAAATTATTGTTTTGAGGTTCCACCACAACAGAGCGTGATCTTGATGCAGATATGATATGATACTTCTATTCTTAGTTTGGTATTGTGGAATTAGGACGACATTTCTAAGATGCCAGAGACCAATATCTGAGCAGTGAAGGAAATGAAGGCATCTGCTTATTTCCAGCTTCCATTGTATGAGAGGAAGATCTTTTTCAACTCTTGATTAGCCTTGGGCCACTAAAATAGTTTATGGAAATGACATCACAGAATAACTCATGACATTAAATCCATATAATTCATTCTCTACTATACATCTGTGTGTGTGTGTGTGTGTGTGTGTGTGTGTTTGCGTGTGTGTGTGTGTTTATCTGATTAGTGCATAGTGCGTTGTTGGCTAATATGATGTATTTCCAATATTCATTCTTTCAGACGACAGTGTGATTGTCAGCACAACACCTGCGGAGATTCATGTGAGCGCTGTTGCCCGGGGTACAACCAGAAGCCATGGAGACCAGCCACGTCGGACAGTGCCAACGAATGCCAGCGTGAGTTCCTCTGCCCTCTCCTGCCCTTATCACTCGCTCCTGTGCCACTGCGACGGAGGCTGTACCCGCTCCCTGTGCCAGCTGACACGGAGCCAAAGCCTTTTTATGCTTTCCTCTTTCAGGGCGTCACATTGTGGGCTGTCATTAGCACATAGCGCCATATCTTATTCCCACCTGTGCCAGACACCACTGCAGATCCGGAGGTTTGGTGCGTGAATTTCAACAAAGCACAGGTCTGGGGTCAGGAGTTAATGTAGTGATAAATCAGAGGGAGCACATTGGTGAGCTGAGCTGTATTTGTTTTCACCTCTCAGAGAAGAGCTGGATGTGACTCATGCTGGAGCTCACCTGACACCCCCGCACCCCCCACCTCGAGGACCCCCAACCCCCCACCCCTCCCCCCTCCTGCATTCCTTGCCCTCTTTTGGTGCCAGCCTCAAGCCTTGTTAAGATTGTTTTGAGAGCCCGGTTGCATGGGCCTGTGTGTGTTTGTATATGTGTGTGTGTGTGTGTGTGTGTGTGTGCGTGTGTGTGTGCAAGCACTCTCCCCTCTCGTGTCCTGTTATGGCTCTGAAACGTGGCCTGTGCACAGCAAGCGAGCCGAGCTCGTCATCATTATTGTCAGCAGCGTCTGAATCTGCCATGCTGCACAGTGTAATGGCTGCTGCCAAGACCCCTGATCGACGCAGACGCAGACGCAGAGTGTAGACGTAGACGTAGACGCAGACCTAGGGCAGCTTCATCCCCTGCCAGCTGGCTCCTAATTGCCCTGGAGTGCTGACAGCCCTTCGGCTCCCTGTCTGAGGTGCTGAAACGTGAGCCTGGAGCCACAACAAGGCCGAGAGACTCACCCACACCCCCATGCCTCTGCCCCCTTTACCCCACATCGGCCTCTGGCCAGTCGAGGTGCTTGAGTGCCCGCATGGCCGTGGGTGCCTCATGATGGCCTGCTGCAACTGACCTGGTGTGTGTGTGTGTGTGTGTGTGTGTGTGTATGTGTGTGTGTGTGTGTAAGTTGGTTTTGTGGTGGAGGCAGACTTGGCTGACTCAGTTGGTTGGGCTGAGGTGTAGGGAGTGATGGGTAACAGGAACTGACACAGACCCCGTGTCTCATCTGTGTGTCTCGTCTGTGAAAATTCAACTCAACATTTTCGTAAACCAAGTACACAAGAGTTACACAAGAGTAGGGAATGTGTGCTATAGAAAAGGAAAAAACAAACAGTCAACAGTGTGTTTGATTGAATTCACTCCATTATTTTGTGCAGTTTCTATCCTCTCCAGAATTCATTAGGAATTTTTGATGAATAACATGAGCTCAGATCTTTCCCGTATACACCTTGGCTTGTACTGACAGTACATGTGAAATTACCGCTCTGGGTAAAAACTCCCTTCCAGAAATAACATGAAAGCACTTGTGATGGCAATGGAATTGTAAAATAGTATAATGCCTCCATATTTTTTTTTCTTGAACATGAGGTCTTGTTATAAGTTTTTAAAACTTGGCTTAATAGATTAATATGTAATATGGTATGTGTGTGTCTATGTGTAGATGAGTCTCTCTCTCTCTTTCTCACTCTCTCTCTCTCTCTGTCTCTGTGTGTGTTTTCTATGTGTATGTGTGTCTGTGTGCATATATGTGTGCGCATGTATGTGTGTGTGTGTGTGTGTGTCTGTGTATCTGTGTGTTTGGACTCAGCCTGCCAGTGCCATTCACATGCCACTGATTGTTATTACGACCCGGAGGTGGAGCGCAGTAGAGCAAGTTTGGACATCTATGGGCGCTATGATGGAGGAGGAGTATGCATCAACTGCCAGGTATCAGGCCCTCAGCCAATCAACACTCTCTCCCCCTTCCTCTCTCTCTCTTTCTTTCTCTCTCTCTCTTGCTCTCTCTCTTGTGGTTGGCTTGTCTGTCTGTCTCTCTCTCTCTCTCTTTATTTCTCTCTCCTTCCTCTCTCTCCCTCCCACTCTGTCTCACTCTGTCTGTCTCTCTCCCTTTCTCCAGTTGAGTTAGTCTGTGGTTGATACAGTACTTTAAAAGTCATGCACTCTAGTCCTTTTATTGCTGACATTGAATTTTCCAAAATTCCCTTTTCAAAACCCAAGATCTGGTTCAGACTAAACTGCAGTGAACAAATGAACAACAGGTGGATTTCATTATCTCTCTGATGGCACAAGTCAAGTCATCAAAATCCATCATTAAAGAAAAACAGAAACAGTTCCTTGGCTACACACAACTCCTTTAGCCTTTCTTTTTATAGCAGTAAATTTATGCTATTTCAGTTCCATGATGGAATGTACGGTTGCGAGGAGAAACATGCTGATTTGATTCCATCATGCCCTCATGATACAAAAATACAAAAAGCAAGTGAAAAATCTGGCATGGCTTCATGTGGCAGTGGACTACAAACAGAACGCCTGTAAGGCCTTCAAGTCAAAATGCTGTACTTTCCTCCAAGTCTGGTGTGACTCACTCTGCTTTAGAGACAATAGCAGAGATTTACTCAAACGTTGCTTCAGTGAACTCAGTTCTGTGTTTGCTTTTTTAGATGTAAAAATGTATAGGTGTATATGTATACATATACGTGTGTGTGTGTGTATCGGTATGTGTATATGTGTGTGTCCGTGTGTGTAATGTTTGTGCACATCTGAATATGTGAACATTTATGAACTACATGTATGATTTCAGCACAACACGGCAGGGGTGAACTGCGAACTCTGCGTGGAAGGATTTTACAGGCCGCACGGAGTGCCTCGGGAATCCCCCACAGGATGCATACGTAAGAACACTCTGCTCTCTCCTGTGCTCCTCTGAAGCAAATTACCCTCATTATTACCCTTCCCTCCCCTGAAGCCCAAGTGGAAGTGAAGACTGTAGCATCATGTGCATGAACCCAAGAATTGCCACTAACCTTAACTGGATTCCTACGGCATAATGGAGGCATGGAAATCATCAGAATACCTGGGAATCAAGACTCAACAAGACTTATTGGCCTAACATTTTGTCATGGGCTTTTCTGTCTGCCTTGGTATGTGAGGTTAACATTGCAGGTAGTTATAGTAAGGAGAGCAAAAGGAAACTTTTAAGTTAATTATGAACATGTAGTAGAAAAACTTACATCGCAGTCAACGTTATAATTACATTTCAAGTTTGTAGTGTTATCTGATGGAAGAGCCCTTTGGTCAAGGGGAAAAATCTGTCCACATACCACTGACCTATGCAGCAGCTAGTCTTCTGTAGGCGCCTGCCTCGCTGGCGACAGAGGGCATAAAGACACACACACACACACACACACACACACACACATGCACACAGAGTGTTGTTCCCATGCCCTCCCCAGGTCTACAGACATAACACCCTAAATTCAGAGTGACTCTGTTTACATTGGCACCGGGTCACAGCCACTGGTCCTTGTCACAGAAATAGCTGGCAGTTGCGTTTAGGCAGCGCAAGGTGACAGAATTAAATAGGGCGATTCTTTGCGTGTCGAAAAGACTAAAGAAGCCTCCAGCTCAATTATTATGGCTTAGCAGCGCATGGTGTCGACTTGAGAAAACAAAGTCAGTGGAGGCAATATGCCTTAATGAGTAAAATGGCATACTTTAAGTAGGTGGAATGTTTTAAACTGTTTTAAACAATGTTTTAAAATGTTTTAAACTGTCACTCATACCGTGAAAGGAGACAGTCAACTTGACGCCGAGTTAAACCTTAGCGGACAAGATTAAAGTTGTTTTGTGTTTGAAGATGTTTTGTTAGATCATTATCATTATCTCATAAATATCAAACTTTATGAGGGATTTGACAGGTGCTGAAAGACTAGGTGACTAGGTTGGTTTGGTTTGGTTTCCAAACAACAGTAACTGTTGTTTTAGTACGACTGGGGGACAACTGCACTACTCTAATTGAGCTGGGCGCTTCTTTAGTCTTTTCCACATGTAAGGCACTGTCCTGTTTAACATAGTGATCTTATAAAACACAGATGTTGCTCTAATGAGGCACACCTAACTCATTGTAAGTGTCATTATAGGCTCTCTCATTGCCTGAGGTTGAGTTTTTGCACACTTTTCTGGTTGGTAGACATCGATTATATGATTATTATATAAGGATATAAAACTTTTATTTGTGTGTGTGTGTGTGTGTGTGTGTGTTTGTTTGTATTTGTGTGTGTGTAGCTTGTCCGTGCGATCCCCAGTTCAGTCGGGGCTGTGCGATGGGCTCTGGACGCTGCGTATGCCGACCTGAATTCAGTGGCGACTACTGCAATGAGTGTGCATATGGATACTATGGTTACCCACGATGCATCAGTAAGCCGCACGACCTTCACATTATTTGTGCAAGACATCCTTTTAAACCCCACTAAAATGAACTTTGTGCTGACTGAAATACCAGCCCTAGGCGTGTGTGCTGTTTTAGTGTAGAGTTGAATGAGTCAGAGTTAAAGTAACTCTGAGCCCATCAAAGCATTTAGGAGAGGATTTACAAAAACTGTAATTCTAGCTGAGTTGATGGATTTACCAAACAAATCTCCTGTAGATTAATCACAATTTCATCTGTTTGAAAAAGCTTTACACTGATATCATATTTTTTTACAGGAAA
Organism: Tenualosa ilisha; assembly: GCA_015244755.2. NCBI lineage: Eukaryota > Metazoa > Chordata > Actinopteri > Clupeiformes > Clupeidae > Tenualosa > Tenualosa ilisha. The sequence continues at coordinate 1,921,503 of PYXC01001310.1, read as the reverse complement.
TTTGTTCTGTTTGAGAGTGTTGTGGTTATGGTGTGGTGATCCGTGGATGGTAGCTGCCAATAACTGCAGTCGTAAAATAGTCAGTTAGCCCCTAAACGTAAAGCAGAATAATTGACTAGTGACTGTGAAATGGGTGCATGTGGGTGCATAAGAAAGACATGAGCCCAGAGGAGATTTCATGGGTTGGTGTATGAGAGGTGCGGGGACTGGAAGAACTTGGGCCCTGAGGGCACTGCCCTGCTCCGCGGGTTCCCAGTCAGCAGGTCAGTGGGTGAGAGAGGACGTGGGGCTTAATTGAGGATGTCCTGCTGTCCTGCTTGCAGGAAGTGAAGGGCAAGCTGGCGCCCCTTTGCATGTTTTGGTGGACATCAAAGCTTCTCAGATCCTCCCAGGCTAGCACAGAGAGGGTGCCCATGTGAAGAGAGGCCCTGGCACTACCCTCACTGTGCCAGTTTAGCCTATGCGCCCCAGCTGACATCGAAAGGCACCAATGTAACAAAGGCATGCCATGCATTCAGTGCCTCAGAGTTGTAACCTCATTCTAGCAAACAAAATGATAGCAGCTCACAGAGGCTGGGGCGTTGCTTCTTCCAGGATTATCATAGAGTCATAGATACAGAGGCTTGGATCAGCTGGTGCTCAGACACCACCCCTCTCTTTCTCCAGCCTTCCACACCCCCACACACTTTACTCCACCAGGAGACAGTGGGCCTCTCCACTTCCCCACCTCCTCTGACAGGTTTCGCTCACATCTGAATGAGTTCAGGTCGGAGAGAGACTCCCGGTCTTGCTCTTTTATGGCTGCCAAGGGAGAGTGTCTGCCTCCTCAGGGCCGCAGAGGCAGAGAGGAATAATTGGAAAGCGGGTGGAAGAGTGGTGGTGGTGGTGGGAAACAAACTTTGTTTCTCCCCTGCACGGAATTGTTGTCACAGTTTAGACAAGTTGTCTCTCAAAGGCCCTCCAGTGCGCTTAGAGCCTAAAGCAAAGTCTTGGCTCACTTTAGGCTACATTTTGAGGTACAGGAACAAAACTTTTCATTCCATGCGGGTCGGTTCAAACCCTTCATCTCTAGATCTTCCATGGGTCCACAAACAGCTTTTCTACAGTTTCTTTAGCACCTTGGTGCACCACACCCTCCATGCCATCAGACAGCACATGCTGATTGATGAGGCTCTAGGTTAGGGCGGCTCCACTTCACTTTTTTTAAAAAACAAAATGACTGTGGAATGTGCCATGAAAAGGATCTGCAGAGAGCTGTCGGTCATTCTTTGCAGAGTAGAGCAATTTGTGGAAACAGCTGTTCAGATGTCAGTGAGGACAAAATAGGTTTTAAAGACAAAAATATTCATGATGTGTCACTCATCACTATAACTACTAGGTTTTAATCATTAAACATAGGCCAAATTTACGTTTAGAGAGGTTTAGTGTTTGCTGCCAAACCAATATGCATCCCAGTATATTTTGCCTGCTGTAGTGTCCCATGTCTCTTTGTTTATGTATTAAACTGCCCTGAGATATTTGGATTTCACACTGACCTCCGCACAGGCACAGCACAACAATTCTGTGGGATTATCAAAGCTTTAAAGATTAATCCAGATGAGCTCCTTACACGGCAAGTGTTATATTGAGAAAGTAAGATGTCGTGTGGGAATATTTTGTGCTGAAGTATGCTGAAGTGAACTGTTTTGTCATATTCTGCTCTTTCTCTTTGCTTCTAGGATATCCGGTCTACCCAGCTACCACCAAGTCACCATCCGACAATATTAAAGGTTTGTCTGACACGAGTGTCTGCATGCATTTGCAATTCCTTACATGCCCAGTGGTAGTCGATCCCTCTCTGTGTGACACTTTCTCTCTTTTTCCTTCTCTCTCTCTCTCTCTCTCTCTCTCTGTCTGTCTCTCTTTTTCTTCATCTCTCTCTATCTCTCTCTCTCCTTCTTTCTCCCCAGAGCCCACTATCTGCCCCGCGGGTTATTTCGGAGCACCCAGCTGTCGACGTGAGTATGAGGCAGCCATGCTAATAACTTATAAAGCTTGTCTCCTGGATCTCCCTGAAGTCACTTGGGCAAGCATGAGACATGCTTCTCCCCACCTCTCATTTAACCCCCTCCTGTCATCTCCTTCCATCCCTTTCTCGCCCTCTACCTCTCTCTCTCTCTCTCTCTCTGTCTCTCTGTCTCTCTCTCCTCATTATCTTTCTTTGTCTTTCCCTGTCTCCTCGTTGAGTCCATTTCTCTCTGACTTTATGTATCTTAGCTGGATCTCTCATCCTGCTGTGTGCCACCCAGGGCTTTCCGGCACAGCTTTTGAACCCCTCCATTTCTTTGCAATGAGAGGGCTTCGGAGAAGACATTAAACCCTAATGGCTACACTTTTATGTTAGAAGTTAAAAGTTAACATTCCTGGTGGTTCTGCCTCTCCAGAAACCACCAGGGCAGCAGTTTCTATTGAGAACCAAGAGATGACTGTACATCATGCAGAGGAGATGTCTGTGCGGTTCACTCTGTCAGTGAAACTCATAAAAGGAGGTGGAGTGCCATCATAAATGTGCCAGCACACCTTGATGTCATTTGTGAAGCAGGCAAGAGTTGAGTATCAAAAGTGATATCAAAAGACATATTCATCCTCTTGGCTAAAGTGAAGCGACTCTTTGATCTTCAGCTGGTCTTGCCTTCAGACATTTTGTTTATTGGTTAACATTTGTTTTTTTATTTTAATAGTTATGTTTTTGGCATCAACAGTTCACATGCAGATCAGTAGTTAATTTACTGTAGTGAACTTACTTTAAAGCACCTCAAAGGTTTGGCATGTACTGTATGTAGTTTTTTGTAGTCTCTCAATGTGTCACAAGCAGAGCATGGCAAAAGATTACAGATAGCATTCCATTTCATTCTACTTTTCTGCCCACAATTGTGGGAAAATAGCTGTTTGGTCTCTTTCTGAGACTTGACCGACTAAGAATTTCGTCCTTAATCCTTGTTTGGCTTCAGTCTCAATTTTTTATTTGTTTATTTCAGTGACTGTGTGTGTTGCGGGGGTTGTTAGCTAGTTGGAGAAGGGGGGGGGGGTATGGAGAGGATGAGGTCTGCTTAGTGCCTGCTAACAATGAGGCCCCTCTGTGTGTGGATCGCTGCAAGGCTGCCTGGCATTATCCAGCCCTGGCACAGCCCTCGTCTGCTCCTTTGCCTTTGCCTCTGGAGGAGGCACTCTGGAAAGTGCAGCAAACCTCGGAACAAGCTGAACAATCACGGGAAAGTTTTAAAAGACCTCAGAAACCTTTTACTATTGTTCTGCAAAGAAGAGTGAGATACACACACACACACACATACACACACAAACATGCACACACTGCATTCTTCATTTACTCATTCAGCATTGTTCCCTGTGAGGTGGAGCCTTTTCACTTTCGTTTTGAGCAGTGGGTTGACCAGTCGATGCTGTGCTGCCCTCGGCTGTGGTTGCCAACCTCTCTGCCAGCTCTTCCCGTTGGGCCCCGTGGGCCCTGGGGCCCTGTGCCAGGAGAGACGGGGACTGCAGAAGGACAAGCTGTTTGTGTCTCTGAGTGGTGGGCTGTGCAGACTCCCATCACCTCACAGCTGAGGCAGACGGCACTCAAGAGGGCTTTGTTAGGTCAACTTGGCTAAATGTGTGTGTGTGTGTGTATATTACTGTGAACCTTTGTGCTGCTGGGATCACCTCTGTATTTGCGCATTATGAGTGAAAAGTGGTGTATTTACCTGTGGTTTACATAATGTTCTCTTTGTGTGCGTGTGTGTGTGTATGTGTGTGTGTGTGTGTGTGTGTGTGTGTGTGTGTGTGTGTTATGAATAGCATGCCAGTGTGAGCGCCAGGGAACGGTGCCAGAAGTGTGCACTGCATTGGGTCGTTGTCTGTGCCGTCCAGGGATTGTCGGGGAGCGATGTGATCGCTGTCATGAGGGATACCAGTCTTTCCCGTACTGTCAGGGTGAGTTGCCTGTATCAACACCACAATCAGTCCTACTTTAAAACAAGATTTGCTCTTTGAGTTGTTAATAGCATATCTTTAAAAGTAGTGTTTCCCTGAGGAAACAAAGAAATTCAATTGAAGGATTGGAATTTTAGTATTTAGTAAATTAAAGTTCAGCTTTCTGGTTCAAGTAACTATGAACACTCTGGGTCTAAATGGATAGTCAGGGTTTAAAGAAACCTTTCTGGAACTCTCCGAGTCTGAAGAAGGTTTAAAGAAACCTTTCTGGCTTTTGTGTTGCGCTGAATGGTCTGTTGCCTGAATGGATCTTTGTCATGTTTCCCAGAGTGCCGCTGTGATGGCTTCGGGGTGGCCGACAGGTCATGTGGTCCCAGAGGCGAATGCAGATGCCAGGCCAACTTTGCAGGCCAACAATGTGAACGGTGTGCCACAGGGCACTATGGGTATCCGTTCTGCTCCTGTACGTAAATACATCACATTTTCATTACTTTTTAACAACATTTTACTTTGACTATGGGTGCCTGTATACATCATCTATTTAAGGAAACACATCTGCATATTACCTTTCTTTTATTTAAAAAAAAAACAACTGTGTCAATTTTTTGACCTTAATTAAATATGAATAGTTACTTTGCTAATAGTCATTTATTTCATAACAAAAAAAACTGCATGGCAGTGCATGATAATTGATGCTTTTGGGTGAACTCTATAAGTAGACTTATGGCATGTGGCCCATAGACATCATTGACACTTTTTCTCCAAACATCTCTCAGCTTGCCAGTGTGATGCAGACGGAGCTCAGGGGGGTGACTGTGACCCCGTGTCTGGCCAGTGTGTGTGTCGACCCGGAGTGGCAGGACAGCGATGTGACCGCTGCTCCAACCCTCGCCTCCGGTTCCCATACTGCACTGGTGTGTGATGAAGTTCTGTCCTAATGCCTTCTCATATTAGCTTTACTTTAATCTTGTCAGAAAATCGTGTCATGAGGTCAAAGAAATATATGAAGATGAAGTCGGTAATGACTTAATAATAATAAGGAAAGAGCACCATGGTGGTACAAAGAGAATCCAGCTCCTCTATTAGATAGTTATCAGATTGTGATAAGCTGATTGGTTGTTGATGCCTGATGCAAGGTATTGTGGGATGTCACTTCTCATCTTACCTTTCAAAGGTTTCAGTTAACTCTCTGCTAAAGGAGGTATAACAGGAAACATTGAAGCACCTTTCTTAAGGATATAGGAAGTTTAAAATTAAAAACATGATGCAGTATTTGGGGCACCATGGGCATATGGTAACCTCCACTTTTCCTCTGTCTGTCCCTCAGTGTGTGTATGTCACCCAGAACTACTGTACATTGGACACCAGAGACAAACTTTTTTCCCTCCCTCTGTCTATCAGATTGTCAGTGTCACCCTGATGGATCTCGGAGTGATATTTGTGACCCCGCGTCTGGCCAGTGTGTGTGTCGACCTGGAATTGCAGGACAGCGCTGTGACCGCTGCTCCAATCCTCGCCTCCAGTTCCCATACTGCACTGGTGTGTGATCAGACTGCAGTCCAACTAGCAGTGATTACAGTGTCTTGAAAAAAGTCTGTGTATGGAAATGTGAAGTTCAATACAGTACATAGATATGTTTTGGATTTTAAACATTCAGAATCATAGGCTGAATCTCGAGCTCCGCCCCCCAAACCTTAAACCATAAACCTTAGACTTAACTGGAATAATGATTGGTTGATTCATGCCAGTCAATTTCAGGATTGGCTGATTCTTCCAGGGTTCAGGGCTTAGGGGTTGGGGGGTGGGGTACGCTGAGATTCAGCCATATGGTAACTACCCCCTTTTCTCTGTTCGTTTCTCAGATTGTCAGTGTCACCCTGATGGATCTCAGAATGATGATTGTGACACCTCCTCTGGCCAGTGTGTGTGTCGACCTGGAATTGCAGGACAGCGCTGTGACCGTTGCTCCAACCCTCGCCTCCAGTTCCCATACTGCACTGGTGTGTGATCAGACTGCAGTCCAACTAGCAGTGGTTACAGTGTCTTGAAAAAAGTCTGTATATGGAAATGTGAAGTTCAGTACAGTACATAGATATGTTTTGGATTTTAAACATTCAGAATCATAGGCTGAATCTCGACCTCTGCCCCCCAAACCTTAAACCATAAACCTTAGACTTAACTGGCATAATGATTGGTTGATTCATGCCAGTCAACTTTAGGATTGGCTGATTCTTCCAGGGTTCAGGGCTTAGGGGTTGGGGGGTGGGGTACGCTGAGATTCAGCCATATGGTAACTACCCCCTTTTCTCTGTTCATTTCTCAGATTGTCAGTGTCACCCTGATGGATCTCAGAATGATGATTGTGACACCTCCTCTGGCCAGTGTGTGTGTCGACCTGGAATTGCAGGACAGCGTTGTGACCGTTGCTCCAACCCTCGCCTCCAGTTCCCATACTGCACTGGTGTGTAATCAAATATGCACAGGCCGCTACCTGAGGATTTCCATTCCTCGAGCCTTTTCCGACTTTTCTTTTTCCGCCTTACCTTAACCTCAATGGAAAATGTCATTGAGCCAAGCAAAGATATCAAGATGAAGTCTTTATGACTTACGAAAAGGCAACTATGGTTTTAAAAGAATCCAGCTAACACTAAAAGGATGGTGAATGTCATTGACTTATATCAAACTGTCTCAAGAAATTGTGGGGCGTCACTTCAAAGGATGCTTCAGGGTACCCTGTGCTAAAGGAGGCTTGAGAGGAAACTCTGAGGCACCGTTCCTTAAGCATTTAGAGAAGACACACACCTCTTACTACTGAATATTCCTGGGGCATTTCAGTCTGATAGTCCTTTGAAGCAAAACATGCTATCCAAAGGCAGCCATGCTCTCTGAAAGTTTGAAATGAGAAATATATATTGGACACTCTGGGCATATGGTAACCTTGGCTTTTTATCTGTTCGTCTTTTAGAGTGTGTGTGTCACCCAGAAGGATCTCGCAATGATAATTGTGACCTAGCGTCTGGCCAGTGTGTGTGTCGACCCGGAGTGGCAGGGGAACGCTGTGACCGTTGCTCCAACCCTCGCCTACAGTTCCCATACTGCACTGGTGTGTGTTCAGAATGCAGTCCAAGCAGCAGTGGCTTTAGTGTCTTGAAAAAGCCAGACCCGTGAATTGAGGAGATACAGTTTATGCTGTCTGGAAGAGACTAATGAGCAACATATCTGCAGTACTGTACATGGGACACCAGAGACAAACATTAATTTCCTCTTCTCCTCCCTCTATCAATCAGATTGTCAGTGTGACCCTGAAGGATCTCGGAGTGATATTTGTGATCCCCTGTCTGGCCAGTGTGTGTGTCGACCCAGAGTGGCAGGACAGCGCTGTGACCGCTGCTCCAACCCTCGCCTCCAGTTCCCATACTGCACAGGTGTGTGATCAGATGTACACAGGCTGCCTTAGAATTTGCTGTCCTTTTTTTATTCACTTTACCTTGACTTCATCGGAAAATGACATGGGGTCAAGGAAAGATACAAAAATGAATTTATGGTGTGGAGATAATCCAACTCCACTATAGGGGCAGTTAGTAGATTGTGTCAAGTTGATTGGTTATCGTTGCCTGATCCAAAGAATTCTGAGATGTCACTTCTCATCTTTCCTTTCAAAAGATGCTTCAGGGTAACCTATGCCATAGGAGGCATGAAAGGAAACATTGAAGCACCTTCCCTAAGCATATAGAAAATCCAAACAGCTTTTAGCACTAAATCGTCCATCAGAATATCTGTGGTATTTCAGTCTGATTGAAGCCTTGCCAACTAAAAAAAGACTTTTCAAGGGCAGCCATGCTTTCTGGAATTTTAAAATGAAAAATATCACGAATATGACTATAAAAATGATAAATGTATAAATATGAACTATAGCTGCAGTATAACACATAAGCACCATGGACATACTGTACCTTAACGATAGTGTACCTCAACCTCCACTTTTACTTTCTCCATCTCTCAGAGTGCCAGTGTAACCGAGAAGGATCTGAAGGGGATGAGTGTGACCCCGTGTCTGGCCAATGTGTGTGTCGACCCGGTGTGGCAGGGCAGCGCTGTGACCGTTGCTCCAACCCTCGCCTCCAGTTCCCATACTGCACTGGTATGTGTTCAGACTGCAGTCCAACCAGCAGTAATTATAGTTTCTTGAAAATCAGATTTGTGAATTGAGGAGCTCACGTACAGTTTATGCTGTCTGGAAGAGTTGAATGAGCAACATATCAGCAATACTGTACATGGGACACCAGAGGCAAACCGTCATTTCCTCTTCTCCTCCCTCTGTTCATCTCTCAGAGTGTCGGTGTCACCCAGATGGATCTTGGAATGATGAGTGTGACCCCGTGTCTGGCCAGTGTGTGTGTCGACCTGGAGTGGCAGGGCAGCGCTGCGACCGCTGCTCCAACTCCCGCCTTCAGTTCCCGTACTGCACTGGTAAGTGTTCAGACTGCAGACCCATAATCATTAGTGTATACACATTAGTGTAGTGAAAAACCATGAAATGGGAAGATCAAATCAAATTGCTCTCTGGAAATGAGAGAGAAATCAGAATGAGAAAATATTTGAAATATCAATACAGTCTGTGGCATTTTCTATTACATTTTCTATGATATTTTTAAGTGGAAAAGAAACATTTTCAGGAAAGAAAACACAGCAATTAAATAGACCCTAAACACTGTCAGGCAAATGGGTGGGTAATATATAGAAAGCTTCACAGCTCCATAACATTGTCCCTGTAACTTCATGTTTCTTATCAACTGAAGTCTCGGGTCAAACATGTCCTTGATGTGTTTGTTTCAAAGTGTTTCATATCCACTCAGAATCCTTGCTGTGTTGCAAGCTGGATTTCATCTGCTTGACCTTCCACTAACCTCTCCCCTCTCTAAGAGTCTAACCCACACATTACTCATCTTTACGGTCAGGGGCAGGGAGAGATCCTGTGGAGGCGGCTTGTTCAGTGGGTGCTGTAAATGTCATCAGTGTGTTTATGTATCGTGTGTG